>OZ024802.1:5874412-6474412 GCA_964017045.1 Omphiscola glabra
ACTAATTCTAACTGGTGGGCTAGTGGGACAATGTTAAACTAATTCTAACTGGTGGGCTAGTGGGACAATGTTAAACTAATTCTAACTGGTGGGCTAGTTGGACAATGACACAATGTTAAACGAACGGTACGCGAAACGCCCGGGCACAATCTAATCACATTGTTGCAGTGGTAGCCTACACACATCATTAAGACTAAGAAATAAACTGGACTTGTCGACTTTCATAAATGTCAGATAAATGTCACTTCAAACGAATTTGAAAAATGAAATCTTCAAACACTATTCAAACATGTTTAAATAAATTATTTAAAAAAATGATTCTACAAATTTGTTCATAACTTACGTTCGGCAATTACTAACATATATGCTATGCATATATAGATTAGTAAATTACTTATATTACCGTAAAATAGCATACACATATTATTATGATACATGTTAATGATTAAATATTAGTTAATTACAAAGGCCAGATTTATGCATATATTCATATATTAACTTACTTTCGCCTGTAAATATTTCACATCATTGACATTAACTAGATTTAAATATGATGAAACTGACTTACGTGTTCTTGTTATAATTAGCCAGTTATTGAAAGTAGAAATGACGCGCACACGCACAACCAATTGAAAACAAACTAAGAGAGAGAAATCTAAGCACTAAGTCCCTTGAAACCAGACGAAAGAAGAAAAAAAAAAAACCCTCGTCCCCGCCTCGTCCAAAAGATGTACCCAACTGTCGTACCACTCGCTTGCTTCACACACACATCTACTCCAGCGACTATAGCAGTTTGACTTGCAATCGACTGGCGGGGGGTTCTTTCATTGCGAAACCAGCGGCCTGCACTGTAAGATTCGCCAACCAATGAGGGAGGGGGAGATGGGGGCCGGGGGGGGGGGGGAGGGGGATTGCCCAGCGACTTAACGGTTGGGGGTTGGGGCTCACGATTTTTTTTCTTCTCACCCCCAAATTTGTTTTATCCCCTTTCCCCAATGTCTTTTCTTCTTTCTTTTGGGTGGGTATAGGGAGGGGGGGGGGGATGAGGGTTGGAAGGATACAAATACAGTTTTTTTTATGTTCCGGAGCGCGTGGAGGTGGTGGGGCAAAAGGGGGGGGGGCTGGGCAACGAATGATGCTACTGCTTGGTCATAGTGTCCAATAGACAGCTAGACCCATTCATAGGCTGGACGGTTGGAGTTGCATAGGTGGAGGGGAGAGACTTGGAAAAAGGGGGGGGGGTGGTGAGCTTATACGAGATGGACAGCTTTTTGTTTGTGTGTTTGTTTGCTTTCTGGGCCGGACAGTTTGTACTTTGTTTGAGCAGTAGCGGAAGGGAAAGGAGGGCCGGGGATGACAAATGGGGGGGGGGGGATGGAGAGTAAGCGATGGTGAGACGAGGGGGAGGGGGGTGGTGAGACAATCGACAGTTTTGTTAAAATTCTTGCTCTTAGTTTTTTAGAGTTATTTTTCTTGAGATGACGTAGCTAGGGGGGGGGGCAGAGGGGGGGGGTGAGATGTCCTCTGGGCGTCATACTATTTAGGGGGAGCAAACTGGGCTTTGGTGGTATTTTATTGATGAATGTATTGGGGTTCAGACTTGAGGAGGGGGCGTAAAAATGAATCTTATCCCCGGGCGCCAAAACACTCCAGCTACGCCACTCTGACAGACAAATCAAGGAGATATGCGCTGAGTAATAAGCAATTTTATTTTATTTCGTCAAAAAAAAAAAAAAAAACATTAAAAAAAAAAAAAAAATGTCACGTGACATTTACTAAATAAAATCTTGATAATTTACAGCAGTTTTAGTTTTAAAGGGTTAAAAAAAAATACTTAAAAAAACAATTTGATATTGTGGAAACATATTTCCGAGCACTACAGAAGGATGTAAAGCTCCAAATCTATAGGCGAGACCCTAAATCGGACCTTAAGATATAGAATTAAACATTTTATTGTGTGTTTTAATAGGAGAATGAACAAGGCTAAAAGAAAAAAAAGAAGAAATTAATGAATTCAGGAAAGAAAAAAAACATGCAAATGCGTTGACAAGTAGCTGTAGCAGTATAAAATGCGTGAAATGAGTTAGTCACGTGATGCACCGATCCCTTACATGAGTCCTTGACAACCATGAATGTTAAATTTGAAACTTCTTTTAGTTAGGTTTTGTGGGCAGGAGTAAGAATATGTTGAGATCCCACCGAGACCTAGGGAGGATTGATGACCTCAGATTCTGAACGGCTGTAGTAAATTATAATCAAATAATTCTTTTGGAATATTATTTTAAACAAAAATTAATCTGGGTATTTTTTACAACCAAAATGTACATCTCCCCTCATCCCCCCCGCCGGCACTTGCCCAACCCCGCAGTTTAAATATCCGACTGAGATTTAGAGGAAAAGGGGGGGGGGGTAATCTTTTGTCCTCCAGCTCCAAAAACTCAACATCTGCCGTGTTAGTGAAGTCATAAGTTCATGACCGGGGGGGGGGGAAGTTACAGCGTGAAGAGTTGCGTTTCGATGTGTGGGGTGCAGGGTGTGGGATGTGGGGTATGAGGTATATATAATTGAACTGCTTGTCGTCATGTAGACCAATGTTGTGATTCGGTAATACGGTACAATGTGATACGGTACAATGTGATACGGTACAATGTGATACGGTACAATGTGATACGGTACAATGTGATACGGTACAATGTGATACGGTACAATGTGATACGGTACAATGTGATACGGTACATTGTAATACGGTACATTGTGATACGGTAAAATGTGATACGGTACAATGTGATACGGTGCATTGTGATACGGTACATTGTGATACGGTAAAATGTGATACGGTACAATGTGATACGGTGCATTGTGATACGGTACATTGTGATACGGTAAAATGTGATACGGTACAATGTGATACGGTACAATGTGATACGGTACATTGTGATACGGTAAAATGTGATACGGTACAATGCTGCATGGTACAGTAGGATATTTAAGCATCCCCTACCACCTCCTGATCACAACCTTAAAAAAAGGATTCATCCTCCCCCACCCCACTCCCCCATTAACCCAGCGTGACATAGGGTGCCATTAAAGAGGGCGTGAGCTTTTGTCAGGTAGGTGTGACTTTATGGCCCCCTCCCTTTGCCTGCTTCCTGTGTGTGTGTGTGTAAAAGGGCCATTTTGGGGCTGTGAAGAGATGGAATGAAGGCCGCCAATTCAACTCCCCCCCCCACCCCCCACGCATCCACACAACAGCAGCACTTGCATGCAGGCCCAACAGCACTATACAGCCATGCATGCAACATTTGTTCCCAAACGTCCACTCGGTGGTTGTCTGCGTGTTTTGGTGGTTGGTCACTTAGTTCGTTTGAACTTTGACCTGCCAAAAGGACTTTATGGCCCAATCAAAAATGGAATTCTCGTCTTAAAAAAAAAAAAAAACCTTTTTCCAAAACAAAATTTCAAATTAATTATTTTGTTAAATAAAAAAAAGAAAAAAAAAAGGGGAAAAAAAGAAAAGAAAATTAATTATTTGTGTACTTTTTACTTGAAAATCCACTTTTAATTTGACTGCTTAATCAAGCAATTATTACCTTTTTTTTAAAAATTTGTTTCAATAACTTAATTCGAGTTTCAAATTGAAAAAAAACAACCTAATAATCTAAAACACAATAATTTTGATGAAAGTAAATGCGCTATCGGGGTGAGTGAAGATGGGGGTGGATGGGGGTGGGTGGGGGTGGAGGTGTGTGGAGAGTGGTGGATGGGGGTGGGTGGGGGTGGTCAGTTGAGTACCACGAGTTTTATACTACGGCCGAGACCACCATCACCCACGACCCTCAGACTTTTATCTCTGGTTTGGTTATTGCTGGTGTCATGGGGGGATATTTTAAAATTAAAACTACCACATAGTGCCGCTACTATAGAGCGCCAATACTACGCCGTGCCACTACTTCATAGCGCAACTACTACACAACGCCACTACTACGTAACGCTTCTACATAGCGTCACCACATCCCAAATAGTTCATCCCCACTTCACTATTGTATCGCCAGTGTTAAATCGAAACCACCACACCACCACCACCACCACTATATCGCCACCAATACCATGCCACTGCTACATCGCCCCTGACACGCTTCCACTACCATTCCACTACTACATCGCCTCTGACAATCTGTCACTACCATTCCGCTACTACATCGCCTCTGACACGCTGCCACTACCATGCCACCAACATCCGATCATGACAACGTGCGCCCGTTACTTGCATAAAACTAACAGTTCGTACTAAACAAAAATCTTCTTTCTTGTGGCTTACACTTGGACCATCCTCAGCCGTTAAAGACATTCAATGGTTTAATGAGTCCCCCTCCACACACACTCACACACACACGCACACGCAGTATATTTCCTCTCCACACAGCACCCCCCTCCCTGTACTCATCCATCACGTCATCCAGTAATCACTTTTGTCATTAAAGTGTTAAATCCTCTCCTCTCTTAACCTAAGTGTCTCCCTTCAATATATGCACCCACCCCAAACTATACACGCGAACATTATGCTTTTTGAGTCAGACCCCCCACCCCCCTCCCAAACCCATCAAGTGGAGACGCCCTTCTTTACTCCGTGACTTAAAACTCATTTTTAAAAAAAAAAAAGAAGCGTGACAAAGGGCAAGAATTAAATCCCTAGATTTATCCCCCCTTCCCTTTTTTTTGAATCTGATTGTACACCCTTATAGCTTCAGAATTTATTTTCTTTAAAAAAGAAAAAAAAAAATGCTTCACAAAGCTTTAGTACAGTCCCTTAGTTTGACGCCCTTTGCTGAGCGGGGCGATTCGGGGGGGGGGGGGGGGGGCATTTGTTATGGTACTCGGCCTGTTTGGGGAGGGTATGGGAGCTCGTAGAATGAAGTTATTGTCAAGTCCAATCGATAACAAAATTAATAGATTCGGCAACCGAGTGCTTCCGGCCCATCGCAGCTAAAGACACAGCCGCCATTTTGGTCTCCTGGAACTTAAAGCTCGATTTTGATTGGCCGGTAAGAATAGAAATACATCATTTGCCCTGCTCCAATGGGAGAGTCCGATATTTTACATTTACTTGGAAGGGAATCGCGTTTCAGATGGCATTGAGGGCGCCCCCTCCCCCCAATGCTCGCCGCTCCACTCCTCCCCCCCCCCCCCGGGCCCGTGCAAAGCGTGAGTTAGCTTATAGGGTTGTATCGAAACATTTGCCATTCAATCTAACCCCCCACCCCCCCCCCCCCCCCCCCACGCTTAGTTCCTCCTCAAGAGAAAATTAATCCGAGATTATGCAAGCCGTTATCGGAACGGTGCAATTAAAATATTTTTAATATCTTCGCAGCTTTTGTTTTGTTTTGTGTTCTTTACATAAGGAAAAGGTTGGAGTTAGGGTTGGAGTTAGGGTTTGATGAGTTAGGGTTTGAGTTAGGGTTGGAGTTAGGGTTTGAGTTAGGGTTTGAGTTAGGGTTTGAGTTAGGGTTTGAGTTAGGGTCTGAGTTAGGGTTGGAGTTAGGGTTTGAGTTAGGGTTTGAGTTAGGGTTTGAGTTAGGGTTGGAGTTAGGGTTTGAGTTAGGGTTTGAGTTAGGGTTTGAGTTAGGGTTTGAGTTAGGGTTTGAGTTAGGGTTTTAGTAAGGGTTTGGGTTAGGGTTTGAGTTAGGGTTTGAGTTAGGGTTGGAGTTTAGGGTTTGAGTTAGGTTTTGAGTAAGGGTTGAGTTAGGGTTTGAGTTAGGGTTTGAGTAAGGGTTTGAGTTAGGGTTTGAGTTAGGGTTTGAGTTAGGGTTTGAGAAGACAGTGAAAAAAATTTAAATGTATGAAAATAAAGTTGGAAATGAAAAAAAAACCCAATCTTTTAGGAGCAAAGTTCACAGAACATCTGTACTTTAAAATGGATTTCTCAAGTAAGTTAACGTGTTTGGGGGAGTCAAAACGGACGTTATAATGTGGTAATAATTGCCATAATATGTGGTCCTTTAAGTTCCGAATGCGGAACTTATCTCCATTTCAGCGTTCAAACATTGAAATATTCAATTTAAACACAATTTAAAACAACACCAACTCACATTGTAATTGACTAAATTCATTGAATTTATGAGAAAAAAACTGGGTTAGAGAGTCAATCTTCTGCTTCACAATTTCCCACTTATGATGTCCCTTTGATGGATTGTAAATTAAGAACAACAACAAATTATTTTGTTAAAATACAAATCCCGTGAACAAAAAACTTTTTCCTGAAATATTCCCCCCCCCCCCCCCCAAATATGACTCCAGGCTCCAGATCGAGACAAACAAATGAGTTCGACCCCGTGACCCCTGATTATAAGTCAGACAAAAGCTGGAGATCATAGGGGTCCCTTGGAGATAGATGGTCTTGAGATGTTGGTAATGGTTTTGTTCGCCGGCAGCCAGTGGTGTAAGAGAGGAGAATCACCGAATGGAACACAGTGTGCATTAGAACAACTGAACAGTGGAGAACCGTTACTAATACAAGAAGTGGGGAGGGGGGGGGTGATGGGTGTGTGGGTGGGAAGGGGGGGTGCTCACCAAGGCGTACAAAGTGTGTGCCAGCTGATAAGGACAAGAAGAGAGGGGCGGGTTTGGAAAAAAAGGGGGGGGCAATAAATAAGGGGAGGGGAGGAAAGAGAGATGGTGGAAAAGCTTTATATAGAACAAAGGATGAAACGAAGGGAGGGAACCAAGCACGTGCGCCCCGTCACCCCCCTGTGAACTAACAAGTGCGCGTGCGTGTAATCAGCCCGTCATTGTCACCCAAAATAAAGAGCGGTTGGGGGGGGGGGGGAGAAGAAGCTGGGGGACAACGGTAGCTGAAGGGGGGAAAAAAAAGAGTCCCCTGCAATGTATTGAATGACTGTAAAAACATTACAGGATTTTCAAAAACATTTGGTGGGAAGGTGGGGATTGGGGGGGGGGGGGGTGCGAAAGAGGTTGGTGACAAGAATAATGTTAAATTTGATTGTTGTGTTTATGCGTGTGACAATAGGATTGCTACTTATGAGATGTAGTTAGAGTTGAAAAGTGGTAACTCTTTCACTAAAATACAAATCTCTGCGATATAGGAAGTCATGTCGCAGACATTTTTGTGTCTTCTAAATTATTTTGTCAATGGGAACTATTTTGCAAAGTTTTGTCTTTCGTTAATTTGAATATTTGTTTTACTCAACTAATTCTGTTGTGGTTGGTGAACTTCAAACTTTGACCTTAGTTCAACCATGACGAAGATTAATTGTAAAGATTTTTCCCATTGGCAATTTTTCATTAATTATTATTATTTTTTTTAATTTCCATATTTTTAAGCTATACATAAGTTTTCAACGCCTGGCGATCTTCACAAAATGAAACCACGCTATGCATGACCCAATGCGTATCCGGAAATTTGAATGAAAGAATTTTGGTTTGACGGAAACTTGATCCAATGGAGCATTGGACAAAATGTCATAAGGAGAGTGACATGTAGCGACGTCATCACCTTTAATTGGCCTACCCATCGGATTGACACCAATAATTAATTTTTAAAAAAAAATCATATTTTTGGTAAGAAATGAGTGCTGACACGCGTCATAATTTCACATGAGATTTTTCGATATTCTACGCTGTAACAGAAACGTTGATGTGTCCGATATTCTACGCTGTAACAGAAACGGTGATGTGGTAGCAAACCCTATCGATATTTTGGGATTCTTTTTCCGTTTGTACAATTTCTATTTTTACTTAAATCCCAATGATTAATTGATGATGCTACTGTACACTATTTCGATGATGCTACTGTACACTATTTTGATGATGCTATTGTACACTATTTTGATGATGCTATTGTACACTATTTTGATGATGCTACTGTACACTATTTTGATAATGCTATTGTACACTATTTTGATGATGCTACTGTACACTATTTTGATGATGCTACTGTACACTATTTTGATGATGCTATTGTACACTATTTTGATGATGCTATTGTACACTATTTTGATGAAGCTATTGTACAATGTTTTGTATTTTTTAATTTGGAACGCATTTCCGTTCGACCAAATTCCCTTTCGACCAAACTTTAATTCGATCAATATTGCGTCGACCAAATTTCTTTCGACCAATTTCTGGTAAGTGATCCAATGTGTGCATGCTTGGTTAAGATCCAACGTGTGCATGCTTGGTTAAGATCCAACGTGTACATGTTTGTTTAAGATCTGGAGACGGAACATGTCCTGTTGGATGTTGCTCAACCCTGACCATGGTAACCACGGCGGTGGCTCAGTTGCCGTTTACATACAAAAATACTTTTCACATTTTTTAAAACCCATTCAGGATTTTAAAAAAAAATAGACTTGGCATAATTGTGAAACTATACAATTTAAACCCATTTTTACGTTAATTCCTTATTAAAACCAAAGGCATAAATTTCTTTCTGAGGCCCTGGGCACAAGGAATGACAACTCTAGCCCACCTCCTCGTCACTATGGTAACCCTACATGACGCAGGCTTATCTTTCAACTACATCGGTCTTGAAACAAAAGGTTAAATTCCTAACTAGACGGTAGAGAGCACAATCACTAAATGCCAATTTCGCACCGGGACTCTGGGATAGTTAGATGTACACGTAAGGGATGCGAAATTCATTCCATAAAACAAGACGTTCTAACTATTTGATATAATAGGATCACATGATAGTTATTGATATTATATGATCACATGATAAGCATTGACGCACAAGTAGCTCTATTGGATATTACACTAAACGTTTGATAAGTAGCTCTATTGGATATTACACAAACGTTTGATTAGAAGCCTTTGGGATGATACTGAAGCATATGGGATGATACTGAAGCATATGGGATGATACTGAAGCATATGGGATGATACTGAAGCATATGGGATGATACTGAAGCATATGGGATGATACTGAAGCATATGATATGAATTGCAAATTACATAAACATGTGAGGTTTGTTGTATAGTGCAAAAAATACGTATTAGTACATGGACATATGATAAGTATTGGATAGTGTACATAGACATATGATAAATGTTGGAAAGTATATATACATTTGATAAGTATTCGATGATACATCAATACGTGATAAGTATTGGATAGTACATAAATATTCGATATTATACATGAACTTTTTAAAGTGCAGAAGAGCCATGGCTCGCGAAGCTTATTCGCACAGAAGACATTCGTCCAGAATTCAAAGCAAAGATGGGAAAAAAGCCAGGAATAATTCTGTTTAGCGCGACACAACTATCTATTTATAGATTATCTTAATATTTTTTAATGCATAGGTTAAAAAAGGACTATTGAAAAACACAAAGCCATTTGAAATAAATACGTAAGATTTGTAAGTATTCGGGCAGTGAACTTCACTGCCTGGGGCACTTCTGACAGCGTGTCACTATGTGACACTAGACGCGGGTCACTGACAGCTGGTGACTTTAGATCATGACACATGGGTCACCCCACCAACGTTCTAAGAGATATTTAAAAGATTTCTTTTAAATGGCACCGTTGAAATGCTCCCCCCCCCCGCCCTCCGCCATTTTACAACGTTATTTTTAGAAAAGGGATTCTCAAACTGTGTCTACCATAGAAATCAGTTGGTAGACTGCAGTTAAAGGCTAGTGATTCTTGGATAACATAATTTGAGTTGGAATTTAACAAACACAAAATTAAAATGCCCAAAACCACTTTTTCCCCCAAAGATCCCCCGGCAACCCATTCTTTGGGATCCACATATTCTGTAGATCCCATGTTTGAGATATTTACATCGTTAAAATTTGTAATGAGAAACATATCTATGTGCTTTCACAAACTGTCATTTATTAATTCGGTTCAGTGGCATAAAAACGGCTTGGCATTGGGGCAGTTGCCAAGGGCGCCGGCCTGCGCCAGTTCAAAAGGGCGCCGCTAAATCTCTAATTTTTAAATATCAAGGGCGCCAAAAATAAATTAGCCAAGGGCGTCAAAAACCAAGATACGCCTCTGATTCGGTTCTAGACGACATCGCAATCAGGAGCACGTAGCCTAATATTATAATCTAAATAACAGACTCTTAGATCATGTGTGCCCATTGGCGTGGCCTTAAAATTACCTAAAGTGGTCCTTACACTAACAGAGTTAGAGGGGCCATATTTATCTAGCCTGCTATAAAGGAATAGAAGTCATTCAATTCTGTAGATCAGGCCTTCACATCTAAAAATGTTTGGCGGGCCGTAATATTTTATGAAAAACTTGTGCGGGCCGAAAGAAAATAGGACAGGACTTGTGCAGGCCTAAAGAAAATAGGACAGGGGGAAAGCTATTAATAATTAAGAAAATAATAATAATATTTCGTTACTTCGCGGGCCGCAAAGTGGGTGATGGCGGGCCGTATGCGGCCCGGAGACCGTATGTTATGCAGACCTGCTGTAGATCTGTTCAACTGGACATACAGTTGGCCAGCCACTCATTCTGATCATTTTAAAAATAAATTTGATATCTAAATCTGAAAGCCTCATAACAAAAAGTAGTTCAGAACAGGCGCGTAGCAATCCCCCCCTTCTTGACCCCACCCACACCCTCATCTGCGCTAGTCCCAAACTAAATAGATAATACTCGAATTATCCTTGAATGTTTTTGACTACAATATTGAGGAAAGAGTTGCGGTACTTGGGACGTCGTTGTTGAACGTATCGAGCATCCATCTCGGTCAGGGGTAAACATAGTTTGAGTTGTGCGAGAGCTGGACGATGGCCCATCCTGACATTCAGTGAAATGACGGAGTAAATGTAGTTTAGCTATCAGTCAAGTGCACTCTAGTTTTGAAATTCAGTCATTGAAGCACATGAGTGATGGGCATATAGTGGCGTCTATTGGCTCCCAAAGACAGTTATAAAAAGATATTTACAAAAAAAAAAAAAAAATCAAATGATTGAAAGCACAAGCAACGAATGTACAATAAATGAAAGTACAAGAAAGTATTGTCCAATGAATGAAAGTACAAGAAAGGATTGTCCAATGAATGAAAGTACAAGAAAGGATTGTCCAATGATTGAAAGTACAAGCAAGGATTGTCCAATGATTGAAAGGACAAGCAAGGGTTGTCAAATGATTGAAAGTAGAAGCAACGATTGTCCAATGATTGAAAGGACAAGCAACGATTGTACAATGATTGAAAGTACAAGCAACGATTGTCCAATGATTGAAAGTACAAGAAACGATTGTCCAATGATTGAAAGGATAAGCAACGATTGTCCAATGATTGAAAGGACAAGCAACGATTGTCCAATGATTGAAAGTACAAGCAAGGATTTTCCAATAAATAAAAATTACAAGCAAGGATTGTCCAATAATTGAAAGTACAAGCAAGGATTGTCCAATGATTGAAAGTACAAGCAAGGATTGTCCAATGATTGAAAGTACAAGCAAAAGGTTCGCTCGTTACAACCAACCTACCTTAGCTGTAGATTTTAAAGCTTCTAAGTTAAATCTAAGTAAATAGGACCTGAATATCATGTATTGTTAGATGTCATGTATTGTTAGATGTCATGTATTGCAAGATGTCATGTATAGTTAGATGTCATGTATTGGTTGATGTCATGTATTGGTTGATGTCATGTATTGTTAGATGTCATGTATTGTTAGATGTCATGTATTGTTAGATGTCATGTATTGTTAGATGTCATGTATTGTTAGATGTCATGTATTGTTAGATGTCAAGTATAGTTAGATGTCATGTATTGTTTGATGTCATGCATTGTTAGATGTCATGCATTGTTAGATGTCATGTATAGTTAGATGTCATGTATAGTTAGATGTCATGTATTGTTTGATGTCATGTATTTGTTGATGTCATGTTTTGTTAGATGTCATGTATAGTTAGATGTCATGTATTGTAAGATGAGACGAATTGTACAATGGCAGATATTTTTAGATGACATGTGTCATAAGATGACAACAATTGTACAATGGCAGATATTGTTAGATGACATGTGTCATAAGATGACAAAAATTGCACAATGGCAGATATATTTCGTGTGGGGAAAATTGCTGAGATTGACGAAGTACAAAATTATTTCTCTTGAGTTTCTTTTTTTTTTCCCTTCCCATTGTTTGGTTCTTAAAGCAGGTGTCGAAGTTAAATTTTGGCAGCTAGGGTCAGAAAAAAACTAATTTTTATTTTTATTTTAGCTATTGAATATCCAACTGGAAACAACCACATGATTACATTAGCGACTAAACACTCCCATTGCCATCTTTGGTGTGATATTTATTGATGCCGGTAGTGCACAAACAATAACAGCTGCTCAATCAATTTTATATTTTATGGTATACGATTTTTGTTTTAATCGAAAGGGTCGATCGACTCCATTACTTCAAATTGACAACTGTTCTCCGGCGTTTACTCAGAAAATAACGATACACATAGCCTCTAAATCATAGCCATTAAAATCTTACCGTGGACTTGAATCACTGTCAACATCTAACAAAATAAGTTAGTTTCATATGGTCTAGAGAGTAATGTGATATCATAAAACACGCCCGCAAACCACTTCTTACTTTGTTTCCACTTTAAAAAAAACAAAACAACAAACTTAGCCTCAAACCAAAACAGAAATTAGGAGAGAAACAACAAAAAGTGATGACGCAGTAATGTATCGAAAGTAGGTAAAGTCGACTCTTCGGACTAGTAGAATTGGAGCAACGTTAGACTATTTCTTGTATTTCAGCGCGGCAACAACATCCGGCAGCCACGCTGGCAGGCTCAAGTTGCCAGAGTTATACAATTATTAGGTCGAATTCTGCCGCCAGAAATAGTCCGTGTGACTTTGGATTAAAGGTTCTCTCCTCTGCCTCAGTCATAGGTATCGGAGAAGATGCTCGCTCCGCCTCCGGGCGACGAACTATTTTTTCCCTCCCGCTTCGGCCGTCCTCAGAATGACACCGTTAGAGTACCCAGGTTTATTTATATGTATCAAGTTGCGGCGGTAAACAGGTCAGGATCCATCACACATTGGGAACTCTTCATCCGTGAGGACAGAGAAATAAGGGCATCACTGACGTCAATGGCCCCACCCACGTCAAAATAAATTTTAAAAAATCAACACAACATGTTTGTTGGCGACTATATCAATGACAACAATACGGACTGCAACAACAGAATGATTGAGCAATGCCACTTCCGGTTTTAGGAACAATAAGTTCATGTTGTGACAATAATTTTTAAAAAAACGTGAATTGTTTCCAAGCCAAGTTTGCAAAGAGCAGACGTTCCATTGGCTGCTAAATATAGCGATGATATCCCTTATGTTATTAGGTGCGCATGTCCAGCGGCTCTAAGAAACATTCGGACTTTCTTCTAAAGTCAAAGGTGTCGCTAAATTGATAAACCCAAACAATTTCTTTCAGCGATATCGATACCTTAAATAAATGGGCCTGGCGACTACTTAATCATTTCGAGTTTTAGATTTTTTCGTTTTCGGTTTTAGTAATAAATCCACGCTATTTCTTTTCTGACACAAATACATTTTTCATGTTTAATTTTACAGTCTGAGTTTCTCCTGATTAAACGTCTTTAAAAAGGAGAACAAATCAGTATGCGATTATTTGTCTTTAACAAATAGATCACATATTATGCTTGGTACAATAAATGCACCAGTCTTCTTTATTGCACCATTTATATTTCCTTGCGCAAATATGTTTTAGTATGTTTTAAACATTTAAAAAAAAAAAGATTGTGTTCAATTTTGATAGATAGCTCGCTAAAATATATTTATAGATAGATGAAAGTATTTGCCAACAAATGAGTAAATAATACGTTTATTTGGTCAAATTGTATCATGACATAAGTTTTTTTTTTTGTTTTTTTTTTTTTTTGCAACCATTTTTGAAATAGTTAACCGATTTCCAGCTAAAATGTCCAGATATGATAGACTTCCAGTGTAACCAGCCATGTCCAGATATGGTAGACTTCCAGTGTAACCAGCCATGTCCTAATATGACAGACTTCCAGTGTAACCAGCCATGTCCAAATATGACAGACTTCCAGTGTAACCAGCCATGTCCAGTTATGGCAGACTTCCAGTGTAACCAGCCATGTCCAAATATAGCAGACTCCTCGGATAAATAAAGTACAAATAAAGCCCAGATTTATTTACTACAGCTAATCAACATCCTATATTTTCTCTCTCCCCTGAAGCACCAAATGCTATCACCTCCCCCCACACCACTCCCTCCTTACGCCATTCCCCCACACACACGTTTGGCTCACGTTGGTTATAGTTATGACTTGGTTCGCTTTCACTCCCCTCCGGCTGTTACATATGCCCCCCACCCCCAAACTCAGGCACCCAATGTTACAGCTGACATTACTCTTGTCTCAATTCCATGGGAAGGTTTTGGTTTTTCCCCAACCACCCACCCTTTTTTTCCCTAGCGCGCCCCTCCTGCACCCCTTCCCCTCATTTGCGTGGCCGGCGCCCATACAGGGGAAATGATTCGGTTTATGTATGCCAACAGATCGGCCATTCTGGTTAATTAGGAAATGCTGTGTGAAAACACAGTGTGACGTGATCAAACCGTTTGGTGTTTCATGCTGAGCCTACATGCTATCATGCGATGACATGGGGTGGCGGGTGGGGGAGGGGTGGTAGAGGGCGTGAGTGGGGGAGGGGCGCTCGTGATAAATCAGAAGCTGGGAGAGGGGGAGGGGCGCTCGTGATAAATCCGAATCTGGACCAATCAAAAGATTTGTCCACTTGAGAACGTTTGTTTAAATGTAAAATGAGGATTTAAAATGGCCGCAATGCAAGTAAACAAATAACATGGGCGAACAAAACACGTCCGTAAAGTGAATATTATTTGAAATGAAAGGGCGTATTAATGATAGGGCGCATATAATATAATATATATGCCCTATCATAAGCCCTATAGATGATAGGACATATGTGCAGTATAACTTGATGATACATAAATATAGACTTCAGTAGGTAAATGCAGAAAAAGGCAAGGCAAGAAAGAAACGAATGAAAGAAACGAATGAAAGAATGGGGAAAACAAGGTGGAGGAAAAAAGAATAAGTTTCATAGTACAAGAGAAAAAAAAAAGAAAAAAAGATAACTGTCAAGGACGTAAGAATGTAAGTAGGTGTAATCACACAATTACATACCATCAAATATTCACATGCTATAACGCATTTACAAATCATCACATAAGTACATAGCATCGCATAGTTACGGTAATGCTCACAAATTAAGATATCACATATTGTCTCTATACAATGACATATTTACATTGTCACATTCACATATTTCCACAAAGAAATAAACATTCTATGTCGCATACCTCAGTCAAACTGTATATGGCCTAAACCATGGAACCTGTGACGGACCAGAGATCTAGTCAAACTGTATATGGCCTAAACCATGGAACCTGTGACGGACCAGAGATCTAGTCAAACTGTATATGGCCTAAACCATGGAACCGGTGACGGACCAGACATCTAGTCAAACTGTATATGGCCTAAACCATGGAACCTGTGACGGACCAGCGATCTAGTCAAACTGTATATGGCCTAAACCATGGAACCTGTGACGGACCACAGATCTAGTCAAACTGTATATGACCTAAACCATGGAACCTGTGACGGACCAGAGATCTAATCAAACTGTATATGGCCTAAACCATGGAACCTGTGACGGACCAGAGATGTAAGGACTAAAGACTTGAAGAGCGCTTACATGAAACACGTATTTTTTAAATGCAACAGTTTTGTACTCTTGTTCTGTGAATGTCTCCCATCAATTTTCACACTAAACTTTAAAAATAATATTTTACAAAACTATCCACGTTTCAGCATCTGATAACTAAAGTCAGTCTTGTTTTGAAAACGCTGCTCATCTTTTGACTCTGTCCACCCCATTGTTCCAGACAGTTTGACCCCTGCAGTCTGCCGAGCACGCGGGCTTAAGGTCTCCTAAGGTTTCATTCCGGTCACATGTGAGTTATTGTCAACGCTGTCTCTGGTACTTGTACTTTCTTTATTTTTGTAATTTTTTTTTTTTTACCAAGACAAACAATAAGTCTGGGATTGAATTTGAATATATCGATATTTTTTTGGGGCCAACCTATCGAATATTTAAAGACTAACGATTTCGATATGCTGAAACTTAAGCAACAAAAACATTTAACTTTAACTCCTGTACGGTTAAAGTATTGTTTAAATTTAATATTAATCATTATAATCCTCTTCAAAATCATCTAGACATACTAAATAGAACACACTTGGAGTTGATGTGACTAGAGTAAAGTCAGTTTACAGCTGTTAAAAAACAAGTTATAATATTCAAAATTATCTAGACAAAATGAATAGAACACACTTGGAGTTGATGTGACTGTAGTGAAGTCAAACAGTTTACAGCAGTTAAAAACCAAGTTCTAATATTCAAAATTATCCCACTATAATCAGAGTCGCTAAACTTTAACATGAACATCATACACCTGACCCAGTAACAACCGCCATTTTCTCTTCAGAATATTTGAATTTAATTTTACATGAATTATCGTGTATTCCACGTACGACATCTTATCGACGACATCTTATCAGCGACATCTTTTCCACGACATCTTTTCTACGACATTTTTTCTATGACATCTTATCAACGACATCTTTTCTAAGACATCTTTTCTACGACATCTTATCCAGCACAACTTTTCTACGATATCATTTCTACGACATCTTTTCTACGACATCTTTTCTACGACATCTTCTCTACGACATCTTATCTACGGCATCTTATCTACGACATCTTTTCTACGACATCTTCTCTACGACGTGCCTAGTGTTCACTTAAGTTTTTTTTTACTAATTTCTTTTTCTGGTCGTAATTTCATTTGTGCTGTCTGCTGAGGAAGGCTCTTGGCCGAAACGTTCTTCTCATATTATCCTGTCTTTTGATTCAATCTTCTACACAACCTTGCTCTGCTACTTCGTCCACCAATATGTACATGTTACAACCCAACACAGACGATTTTCTGATCCCATGCGACATGTAGAAGACATTACTGTAGTGACGTAACCGATTGTGTGATGTCTTCTTCACAACTCTTTCACTGGACAGGATGTTGGCGCTGTACACAATAAATGGCCGCACATGAAAGGTAATCGACGCTAAAGGTTTCTCGATAACTTCGTTGGATAATGTAAATGCAATTTATTGTATTGGGTACATTAACAATCACCGATTTCACGTCGCAGTTACACTCTCCCCATCCCCCACCCCCCAACCATTTTTCTATTTTAATCTCGCATAAAACGAATCGTAACACAGGATCGATACTGTTATGTCATTCGATTTTCAATAACTTGTGAATTACCGATGGTAATAAAAACCAATCTGGGGCTGCGTGGTATCGATCCTTTCGTACTGTTAATCGCGGACAATAAAAACAAATTTCAAAAGGATATTTTTAAATAGATCAACACATCGGGGACGTACTGCGGGCCTGGAGTGTACGAACGTACTGTGGGCCTGGAGTGTACGGACGTACAGCGGGCCTGGAGTGTGCGGACGTACTGCGGGCCTGGAGTGTACGGACGTACTGCGGGCCTCGAGTGTACGGACTTACTGTGGGCCTGGAGTGTACGGACGTACAGCGGGCCTGGAGTGTACGGTGTATCGTTGAAACCAGCCCCGAATTCGGAAAAGGGAGTGGGGGTTGCCTAAACGCTCGCGCCCCTGTGGCTTTAGGAAAGATGTAAAAATATGAAGTATAGAAAAAAGTTCTCAACTTGTTATATATTCGTACCCTGCTCCCTTGTGGCTTTGTGGGTTGGTGGGTTTGTGGGTTGGTGGGTTTGTGGGTTGGTGGCTTTGTGGGTTTTGTGGGTTTGTGACTTTGTGGGTTTGTGGGTTGGTGGGTTTGTGGGTTGGTGGCTTTGTGGGTTTGTGGGTTGTGGCTTTGTGGGTTTTGTGGGTTGGTGGGTTGTGGCTTTGTGGCTTTGTGGGTTGTGGCTTTGTGGGTTTGTGGGTTGGTGGCTTTGTGGGTTTTGTGGCTTTGTGGGTTTGTGGCTTTGTGGGTTGTGGGTTTGTGGGTTGGTGGGTTGGTGGGTTTGGGGTGCGGAATAATTCGTGAGATAAAATGTGTCATAAGTAAACCATTATTTTGACACCAACAGGTTGACCTTTGACCTTGTCAGCATCACAACTCTTAACCACATAATAAAACACAAATGTTTCAGCTACGTAGAAATGGTTTCCTTCCATCTTTTTCATAACCTCTAAACTAGAACTCTTTAAAAAGAAAAAAAAACCAAAAAAAACCCAACATCCAATGTTAATACGATATATTGAGTTGGATAAATAAGAAAACACATTTGTTTGTTTATATTACAGGATGCCAGCGAAAAGTTTTTTTTTGTGTGTGTAATGAAAGAATACCACCCCGGGTTTTGCTGGGGCTCCCCCCCCCACCCCCCACAACCGGCCCTGAGCACCCCCGTGTTAGGAAATGTCCGTTCGAGCGTTAACTCTGCGAGATGTTCTTCTTTTTTTTCCCCTACTGCTGGCTACTGCAAGCCACCTAATGGCATCATCAATACAAGTGGCCGCTGGAGCAAGTTACTGCCAGGACTGTACAACATAAACCCTTCGACAGGGCCCCGGGTGAGGACACCACTACGGGGAGGGTACCACTGGGGGAGGGTACCACTAGGGGGAGGGGGCTGGACCGGAGGAACAGGACTTTATTCACTTTTATAGTACCCTTGATATCGATCAGGGAACCGTCTACAACAGTGGGTCTTGAACTGTGAAATGGATATCGCGTTAAAAAAAAAGAAAGCAAACGGTACCAAGGATTTCGATTGCCTGTTTGTTGAAATAAGGGAGGCATGAAATTAAATACAAAATCTAAAAATAACATTAAAGAACTATTTTTCAACTAAAATAATTATATTTGTTTGGCTTTTGCCGATGTCTACCGTGCATATAATTAAGACCCATAGAACCATATGACCATATGACCATAGGACCAGAGGACCATAGAACCATAGGACCATATGACCATAGGACCATAGGACAATATGACCATATGACTATATAACCATAGGACCATAGGACCATATGACCTAGAACCATAGGACCATGCTTTTGTCGATGTCTACCGTGCATGTAATTAAGACCCATAGGACCATGGAATCATAGGACCATAGAACCATAGGACCGTAGAACCATATGACCATAGGACCATATGACCATAGGACCATATAACCATATGACCATATGACCATAGGACCATATGACCATAGGACCATATGACCATAGGACCATAGAACCATAGGACCATAGGACCATAGAACCATATGACCATATGACCATAGGACCATATGACCATAGGACCATATGACCATAGGACCATAGAACCATAGGACCATATAACCATAGGACCATATGACCATAGGACCATAGCACCATAGGACCATAGGACCTTAGGACCATGTCACTGAAGTCAGACAATTAATTAACATTTTTAAAGAGTTATAGATTTAATGGCCTAAAATTAAACGAAAATGGGAATATTTTATAAGATCAAAGGTCATGTCCTTGAGAAACCATCATCGATCTGATATATTTCTAATCATCTTAAAAATTATCGGTAAGGTTGTGTTATTAGATATAACATTGCGACCGTCATATGCAGGTCCATTTGATATAACATTGTGACCGTCATATGCAGGACTGAGGAGATCGATACTGCGAGGTCGACAACCTTTCTCCCCCCTCCCCCTTTCCATCTACATTGGTTTAGAAAACTACAAAAGGTCACAGAGATACATGTCACTTACTCCATGGTAAGGTCACAGAAATACATGTCACTTACTCCATGGTAAGGTCACAGAGATACATGTCACTTACTCCATGGTAAGGTCACAGAGATACATGTCACTTACTCCATGGTAAGGTCACAGAGATACATGTCACTTACTCCATGGTAAGGTCACAGAGATACATGTCACTTACTCCATGGTAAGGTCACAGAGATACATGTCACTTACTCCATGGTAAGGTCACAGAGATACATGTCACTTACTCCATGGTAAGGTCACAGAGATACATGTCACTTACTCCATGGTAAGGTCACAGAGATACATGTCACTTACTCCATGGTAAGGTCACAGAGATACATGTCACTTACTCCATGGTAAGGTCACAGAGATACATGTCACTTACTCCATGGTAAGGTCACAGAGATACATGTCACTTACTCCATGGTAAGGTCACAGAGATACATGTCACTTACTCCATGGTAAGGTCACAGAGATACATGTCACTTACTGCATGGTATTGTCTCCCTTCAATGGCAGAGCTATATTTGATATAAGTGCATAATTTTCTGACATAGTCCCGAGCCAGGGGCTCAATCAGTATAATCGAGATACAAAATACCCAACAATTGTATTTGATTTTGGTATGATGTTTTTGTTCAGGATATGATGTTTTTGTTCAGGATATTATGTTTTTGTTCCGGATATGATGTTTTTGTTCAGGATATTATGTTTTTGTTCCGGATATGATGTTTTTGTCCAGGATATAACATTTTTGTTCGTGATATGAAGTTTACAGCCAAAAAGTGCCTTTTACTTCCGATCCTACCAATTGGAAATCCAAACAGAATCAATTCGTTTAAGCCCCTAAAGCTAAAATCGTTACCAAGACGACAGAAGGTCACATTCACCTAGATCAGTCCAGGCACGATAGAAGGTCATATTCACGTAGATCAGTCCAGGCACGGCATAAGGTCACATTCACCTAGATCAGTCCAGGCAACCAGAAAACAATTTTATTTTGTCTGATAAGTTTTGATCCTACATACTTAATTTCTATCCTTTATGAGGGTCGCGCGAAACAACGACGAAGCGGTGACCGCCACCCAAACACGGCCCCATTCAGCTCACACTCACATTAAAATGCAGGCCCACTTTGCATCCACTTCATACATACACGGGGTCTCCCTCGGTGTGATTAAACAACATATTTCCATTAGGCTCCCCAGAGACAAGTTCAACACAACATCGAGTGACCTTAACAAAATATTTAGGAAACATGATATCGAGAGTAGTGGACTTCACGCGTCACACTGATTGGTCCATTGGCTTATACCGCCGGCAGCTTTCAAAATATAAATATGGTCTTATGGAGTGCTTTTTTTTAATAGAAAATAACGTAGGCTGCGCGCGGGACAATTAGACACGGAAGTGACGCAGTTGGCGCCATTGTCTTCAAACACTTATATTGTCACGTGACGTTTAAAGAGATGTGTCTAATTTTGGATTGTGTTCATAAAGGTTTTGGCATCAAGGGCTGGTTGTCAATATTTAAGTGGGTTAATCTTTTTTTTTTTAAAAGTATAATTTATAATGTTCGCACAAGCGAGAAGTTTAAAATTAACTTTTATAGAAATACTTTCATACATATATTTTGATTGACCAGAAAATATAATCTAGATAATTATATATCCTGACTAATGCATATTGTGATCAATTCCAAATGTTCCAGATAGATTAGAAGACCAATGCCTCGATTTAAATACTTCTTCTAGAAATCGAAAATCGTTTAAGTATGACACCAAATATTTTCTAAAATATTCGGGGGAGTGGACGCTTCCCCCCCCCCCCCACCCCTTTTCTTAAAACTCCAGATTTCGGCGTGCTTCAAGCGACGTCAGAGATGTTAGCAGGCAGCTTCAAAACATGGCTTAATAACTGGGACGTTAGGGCTGTCATACCCGATATCATGAGTACATTTTAATGGTGGCGATGTCGTACGTAAACATTTAACGAAATGGGAAGGGAAGTGGGGCGGCGGGCTTTAGGGGGGGGGGGGGGGTGATAGGGGAGGTTCGTAAATTTAACAACAAATAATGTACTATAAAGAAATTTGACAAGTTGATCTTTGATAATAATAAAACTATAAACAAATGAAACGTCATAAGCATTCTCATTGTCACGTCCTCTGTGGCACGCCCCCCCCTTTCCCCAATGATAACACTGCTGGCTCAAGGTCAGTGAGTTGTCCAGGCACGGACAGAGCTTTGACGGCCTTCTATAGATTATTATGGGATAACCCTCTTCACTGCCCTCCCCCGGACACACACACACACACAAATACACACACACAAACACGCGCGCACTCACTCGAGAATGGGAAGGGGAACCGTTTGAGTAACGTGTGTGTGTGTGTGTGTCATGACGAAATAGGACAGCGGTGCATCTGAGAAGAGGAGGGGACTGATCCCATTGCTCAAGGCAAACTACGAGCTGGTGAAGTAGACCCGAGGAATATTTGAGAACATCTGAAAAATTCACCAATGGTATTCGTTTCCCACTCATCCATTTGAGTCCAATATTCTGTACGGCTTAACAGATTCTAAAAAGTTGAAATTTGTCACTCCATAGTTCATGATGACATTGTTAATAATTACATCAACTCCTAGATGTACCCATTTCGAAATGTAGATTGTTAAAATATATAAATATCTATTTTCTGTGTCTTTCTTTCAAGAAATGTTATCCAGGACCCAGCTATGCTAATCTAATATTTCAATATTACCCAATAGCCACACTCTGATATTGAAAACACCTTTATTTAAGATACCACAACAAAGACACCGCTCGCTGGTAACATTACAATAATTCTGTCCATACAAATCTCAGAACATTTCTCATGCTTGTAAAATGTTTGGTCTGAGAAGTCCCCATTATATTGAATATCCCTTTAGTACCATCCAAACATAAACATGTTGTTGTTGTACTCGCCAATGATAGATGTTTTATTCCGCGGTTGGGGCCAGGGCGTCTTAGGTTGGCTAGGGCGTCTTGTGTTGGCTAGGGCGTCTTGTGTTGGCTAGGGCGTCTTGTGTTGGATAGGGCGTCTTATGTTGGCTAGGGCGTCTTGTGTTAGCCAAGGCGTCCTGTGTTGGCTAGGGCGTCTTGTGTTGGCCAGGGCGTCTTAGGTTGGCCAGGGCGGCTGGTGTTGGCTAGGGCGTCTTGTGTTGGCCAGGGTTCTTGGGTTCGCCAGGGCGTCTTGCATGGCGTCTTGAGCTGGCCAAGGCGTCTTGAGTTGGCCGTGTTTACAACTTGGCAATCATTTGAGGTGCACCATCACCAAACAAATTTGGTGTTTTCTGGATCAATAGTCAGTACCAGGGCGCGTGAGGGTTAGGGGCTGGGGAGGTGAGAGTGGGGGTTGTTTTAAGGCTGTAAGGGATGGGGTAGAAGGGTTGTAAAGTACAAAGGAAGATGAGTTATGAGTGGAGGATGAGAGAGATAAGAACATGCACGGAAGACGCAAATGGCGTGTTTACTATTGGGGATCACGCACACTTCATCCATGGCTGCAGGATGGCTGGCTGCAAGTATGACTGACTGCAAGTAGGGCTGACTGCAAGTATGGCTGGCTCCGAGTATAGTTTGGCCACAAGTATGACTGACTGCAAGTATGGTTTAGCTGCAAGTATGGTTTGGCTGCAATTGTGATGGTTGACATTAAGTATAACTGACTGCAAGTATGGGTGACTGCAAGTATGGTTGACTGCAAGTACGGTTGACTGCAAGTATGACTGTCTAGCTAAGTTGTTTATAATATTGGACGTTATTTGAGTTTGACTCATCTTACAACAGATCAGAAGTGGAGTGGAATTACATGTCCCTTTTAACACATCCACTTAAACACATCCCATTAAATCAACCCCTTAAACACATATCCTTAAACACACCCCTAGAACACATTCCATTAAACGCATCCCCTTAACACACATCCCATTAAACACATCCCATTAAACACATCTCATTGAACTCATTCATGATACCAATTCCCATTTAATACATCCCAATTAACACTTCTCATTAAACACATCCCATACAAACAATGGAAGGTAGAAAGTGTTTAGTGTAGAACATTGGTACTTATGGCATTACGGTAGAAAGTGTTTAGTGTAGAACATTGGTACTTATGGCATTACGGTAGAAAGTGTTTAGTGTAGAACATTGGTACTTATGGCATTACGGTAGGAAGTGTTTAGTGTAGAACATTGGTACTTAGGGCATTACGGTAGGAAGTGTTTAGTGTAGAACATTGGTACTTATGGCATTACGGTAGGAAGTGTTTAGTGTAGAACATTGGTACTTAAGGCATTACGGTAGGAAGTGTTTAGTGTAGAACATTGGTACTTATGGCATTACGGTAGGAAGTGTTTAGTATAGAACATTGGTACTTAGGGCATTACGTTAGGAAGTGTTTAGTGTAGAACATTGGTACTTAAGGCATTACGGTAGGAAGTGTTTAGTGTAGAACATTGGTACTTAGGGCATTACGTTAGGAAGTGTTTAGTGTAGAACATTGGTACTTATGGCATTTCTCCATGGTCTAACTTGGTAAACAAACTCAATATTTTTGTAAGGAATCTAGAAAAAATTTACATACGTGAAAAGTAAGAATATTACAATGTCACTTTTACAATGTCACTATTACAATGTCACTATTACAATGTCACTTTTACAATGTCACTTTTACCATGTGGACATATTTGTCTGCGTTCCGAAAATGTGTCGTGTAATGAGTTTTGGTTATTGTTTCTTTTTTGAAGAACTCACTGTAACTCACTGTAACCCAACTGTAACTCACTGTAACTCACTGTAACTCACTGTAACTCACCGTAACTCACTGTAACTGACTGTAACCCAACTGTAACTCACTGTAACCCAACTGTAACTCACTGTAACCCAACTGTAACTCACTGTAACCCAACTGTAACTCACTGTAACCCTACTGTAACTCACTGTAACTCACTGTAACTCACTTTTACTCCATGTCACGTAAACCATTTACTCCATGTCACGTAAAACTTTTACTCCATGTCAAGTAAACCTTTTACTCCATGTCACGTAAACCTTTTACTCCATGTCACGTAAAACTTTTACTCCATGTCACGTAAAACGTTTACTCCATGTCACGTAAACCTTTTACTCCATGTCACGTAAACCTTTTACTCCATGTCACGTAAAACTTTTACTCCATGTCACGTAAACGTTCACTCCATGTCACGTAAACCTTTTTTTTACTCCATGTCACGTAAAACTTTTACTCCATGTCACGTAAACCTTTTACTCCATGTCACGTAAACCTTTTACTCCATGTCACGTAAAACTTTATACCATCAAACATAACTATAACACCATAAAGCTCCTTAAATCTGATACACATTTTCGACTGAGCCCCCTAAACTTGCCTTAAAATTGTCTTAAACTTGCCCTAACTTTGCCTTAAAATTGCCCTAACCGTGCCCTAACTTTGCCTTAAAATTGCCCTAAACGTGCCCTAATTAAAAAAAACGCATAAATAAATGAACATATATATTACGACATGTTTGTGTCAGGTTCCGCCAACGCCATCTTAACCCACCTCCCCCAATATTTCCCCCCGCATCTGTGCCGACATTTGCAATATCGAATCTATGGCAGATTAAGCATGGACATTAGCTTAGTCCTTTCTTCGTGCGGCCCGGCCCACACAACAGTTCCTTAGTCGGGGCTCAGGGAAATGCACAACAACTTTGGACACAACAAGGGCCACTCCTTGGCTCAATATAGGTGAACATTAACTACAAGGCCACGCATTGGCTCAATTTAGGCCTACATTAACTACAAGGCCGCTCACTGGCTCAATTTAGGCCTACATTAACTACAAGGCCACGCATTGGCTCAATTTAGGCCTACATTAACTACAAGGCCGCTCATTGGCTCAATTTAGGCCTACATTAACTACAAGGCCGCTCATTGGCTCAATTTAGGCCTACATTAACTACAAGGCCACGCATTGGCTCAATTTAGGCCTACATTAACTACAAGGCCGCTCATTGGCTCAATTTAGGCCTACATTAACTACAAGGCCGCTCATTGGCTCAATTTAGGCCTACATTAACGACAAGGCCGCTCATTGGCTCACTTTAGGCCTACATTAACTACAAGGCCACGCATTGGCTCAATTTAGGCCTACATTAACTACAAGGCCGCTCATTGGCTCAATTTAGGCCTACATTAACTACAAGGGCCACTCCTTGGCTCAATATAGGTGAACATTAACTACAAGGCCACGCATTGGCTCAATTTAGGCCTACATTAACTACAAGGCCACGCATTGGCTCACTTTAGGCCTACATTAACTACAAGGCCGCTCATTGGCTCACTTTAGGCCTACATTAACTACAAGGTCGCTCATTGGTTCAATAAAGGCCTAAACTAACAACAAGGCTGCTCATTGGTTCAATTTAGGCCTACATTAACTACAAGGCTGCTCCTTTGTTAAATATAGGCCTACATTACCAACAAATGCCGATCCTTGGTTCTAGGCCTACATTAACTACAAGGGCCGATACTTTTCTAAATATATGCCTACATTAACTGCAAGGTCCAATCATTGGTTCAATGAAGGCCTACATTAACTGCAAGGTCCGATCATTGGTTCAATGAAGGCCTACATTAACTGCAAGGTCCGATCATTGGTTCAATGAAGGCCTACATTAACTGCAAGGTCCGATCATTGGTTCAATGAAGGCCTACATTAACTGCAAGGTCCGATCATTGGTTCAATGAAGGCCTACATTAACCACACGAGTGGTGGGAACAGCGGGGAGAATAAATAAAAACAATCAAAACAAGAACAAATAGAAATCCAAATGGCACAAGTAAACGTGGGGGGTGGGGGGTGGGGAATAAAACCATGGAGAGGCGGTTGGGGGGTGGAGGGGAGACGTGAAAGAGGGCTGTTTTAATGTGGTGCCTGTAGCTTTATTTGTATGTTCAATACCGGCCTTTCTGGCAACACAATAGAAAATAATTAGCCCAAGTAGATTATATTACGTACTGCTCTGCCAGGGTTTTTTTCTTCTCCCGTCCATCGAGGGAGACCAACAGTTTTGACGAATGATTAATTAGTACAACCCGGCCCGGAAGCCAGTCACCCGCGCGCTGGGAGAGAGACAATGGCGCTGGCACTCATTTGCAATTTAACGCATGGGAGAGCGCGCAATATATGATATACGGTTGTTGGGGGGGGGGTGGGGGGGACATTTTAGATAGAGAGTAAATCAAGCTCAGAGGAGTTTCGACTTTACAATCTATATTGATCGTTTGTATGGACACTGAAAGAGACCCCCCCCCCCCACCTAACCCCACAAAAAAATGTAAACAAATCATTCTTTGTGGTGGAAAGGTATAGAATTTTAAAAAAACAAAGTGCTGGAGTGACAGACTTGGTGGGGGGCCATTTTTTTATTTACATACAAAAGTTGTGGGTTTGTTTCGAAATGTTTGCATAGATGTTTGCATAGATGTTTGCATAGATGTTTGCATAGATGTTTGCATAGATGTTTGTTGTCCATTTCAAAACAAACTGGCAAGGTCGTTAAAAAAACACTTTTTTTTTTGAAGTCCCTTGCCTCCGCGCCTCTTAAAAGGGGTTAGGGACCCCACCAGAGCTTTTAAACAAGTAGTTATACGCCACTGAAGGATTTAAGGGGGTGGGGGCAGTGATAATGTCAGTGATAGATGAATGGAGATATTGGCTTATGTCATATTATAACAAACTTGGTGGCTGTGACCAGCGGTGTGCTGCCAGTCAAACAACAATGGCTATGATCATGCTGTCAAATAACCAACAACGGCTGCAATTATGTTGTCAATCAACCAACAATTGCCTTGATCATGCTGTCAAATATCCAACAATGGCCGCAATTATGCTGTCAATCAACCAACAATGACTATGATCATGCTGTCAATCAACCAACAATGGCTATGATCATGCTGTCAATCAACCAACAATGGCTGTGATAATACTGTCAATCAACCAACAATTGCTTTGATCATGCTGTCAATCATCCAACAATGGCTGTGATCATACTGTCAATCAACCAACAATGGCTGTGATCATACTGTCAATCAACCAACAATTGCCTTGATCATACTGTCAATCAACCAACAATTGCCTTGATCATACTGTCAATCATCCAACAATGGCTGTGATCATTCTGTCAATCAACCAACAATTGCCTTGATCATGCTGTCAATCAACCAACAATTGCCTTGATCATGCTGTCAATCAACCATCAATGGCTGTCATCATACTGTCAATCAGCTAACAATGGCTGTGATCATGCTGTCAATGAACTAACAATGGCTGTGATCATGCTGTCAATCAACTAACAATCAGTTCTCTTCCTGACGGCTATGGATCAACCCCCCCCCCCCCCCCCACCAAAACATCAACACTTGTCGTATTTGTAATTGTTTATATTATATTTTGAACTTTTAAATAACCGATTGAATAGAATTAGTCAAAATTTAACAACCGGTTGGAAAGAAAAAGTAAAAAACTAACAACCGGTTGGATTGAAAAAGTCAAAATTTAACAACCGGTTCGCCGGAACCGGCCCCAGCACATCGCTGGCTGTGGTTAAGGTGATTTTAAAATGCCTGGATTTCTTAAAGATGAATTTAGCGGACTGTACTTCCTTAATTGGATCTTAAAACTGCACTGCCTTAATTGGATCTTAAAACTGCACTGCCTTAATTGGATCTTAAAACTGCACTGCCTTAATTGGGTCTTAAAACTGCACTGCCTTAATTGGGTCTTAAAACTGCACTGCCTTAATTGGATCTTAAAACTGCACTGCCTTAATTGGGTCTTAAAACTGCACTGCCTTAATTGGATCTTAAAACTGCACTGCCTTAATTGGGTCTTAAAACTGCACTGCCTTAATTGGGTCTTAAAACTGCACTGCCTTAATTGGGTCTTAAAACTGCACTGCCTTAATTGGATCTTAAAACTGCACTGCCTTAATTGGATCTTAAAACTGCACTGCCTTAATTGGATCTTAAAACTGCACTGCCTTAATTGGATCTTAAAACTGCACTGCCTTAATTGGATCTTAAAACTGCACTGCCTTAATTGGGTCTTAAAACTGCACTGCCTTAATTGGGTCTTAAAACTGCACTGCCTTAATTGGATCTTAAAACTGCACTGCCTTAATTGGATCTTAAAACTGCACTGCCTTAATTGGATCTTAAAACTGCACTGCCTTAATTGGATCTTAAAACTGCACTGCCTTAATTGGATCTTAATGTGATTCTCTAAAAACGGAAAATCTCAACTCCAAAAAACATTTTTTTTAAAAAGTTGATCTCGACAATGAATCTTGCGTGGAATCTTACTTAATATCAAAAGCCACATTCTTTGACATTCTGAAATGTCACGTTACAAGACAAAAGAAAATGTTCGTGAACTCAAACGCAGATCCTATTCATTATTCTTTTTTCAGTTTTCATGATCCACGGCTGGATAACTTGGTTATGAAAATATCCACATAACAACTTAATGCATAGACCCCCCCCTACCCCCACCCCGTCCCCTTTCTTCTCCCAACACTCACGACGTAATGCAATTATTCCAGCAATTATAATGACACGCCGGAATAATGGCAGGCGCGCGTTCAACAATATTGTCTCATCATTAACAGCAAATAATCACACCTTTAGCCTAGAATCATTAAAAAAATGAAAATAAAACAAATAAAATAATGTTAATAAAAAATTAAAAAAAAAGAAGAAGAAAATGTACATAATGTTATGTTATTGATATGTTACCGATTAAACCGGAAGCCGTGTTGCAGTAGGGCGTGTTCGGCCGGCAGGAACAAACCTTTGCGGAAGGGGAAGTTGGTGCGGGGGAGTGAGACGGTCAGATCCAGGTACTACTTCTTTTTTTAGTTTATGTTTGTTAGAGAGTTTTAAATATAGGAAGATTTTGCAGGAAAAGAATTGTAAACCAAAAGATGTGATGTGTTCCAAGAGAAGACAAAGATAGAAAGAAAAGGAACAAAACAACAACAATCGAACACAATGGAAAGAATGTCCGTAAACCATCTCAGTAGGGCAATAGACAGTAAGGCATTAGACAGTAGGGCATTAGACAGCAGGGCATTAGACAGCAGGGCATTAGACAGCAGGGCATTAGACAGTAGGGCACTAGACAGCATGGCAATAGACAGTACGGCATTAGACAGTAGGGCATTAGACAGCAGGGCATTAGACAGCAGGGCATTAGACAGCAGGGCATTAGACAGTAGGGCACTAGACAGCATGGCATTAGACAGTAGGGCATTAGACAGTAGGGCATTAGACAGTAGGGCATTAGACAGCAGGGCATTAGACAGCAGGGCATTAGACAGCAGGGCATTAGACAGTAGGGCATTAGACAGCATGGCATTAGACAGTAAGGCATTAGACAGTAGGGCATTAGACAGTAGGGCATTAGACAGCAGGGCATTAGACAGCAGGGCATTAGACAGTAGGGCAATAGACAGCATGGCATTAGACAGTAGGGCATTAGACAGCAGGGCATTAGACAGTAGGGCATTAGACAGCAGGGCATTAGACAGTAGGGCACTAGACAACGTCTGGTGCGTGACGTCAACCGCTGGATCTGGAGTCATATTAAAACTACAGGGTGGGCCAATAAAAGAGAGAACACCTCGTAAGGTGTGATTTAATCACATAAAAATAGTTTAACTAAACCCATACTAGATTCAATAGTTTACTGATTTAATTACTTACATATTGAACATGATTTCTGGTTAGCTAAATATTTCGCCAAAAAATGTATGAAGAATTATAAATAATTAAATTATATTTTGAAATCACTCATATGCTACGAGATGTTCTCACTTTAATTGGCCCACCCTGCCAGGGCCGGCCCTAACAATTGCGGGGCCCTATGCGAAACGGATTGCGCGGGGCCCAGTCTCGGTAGGGATAAGGATAATAAGTGAAAATAAGGATTTTGTATTAGAAAATAAATTCGCGCGGGGCCTATGAAAGTGCGGGGCCCACTGCGGCCGCATAGGTTGCAGTGGCCTTAGGCCGGCACTGCACCCTGTAGAGTTTGTACAATGTAGTGTGTTAACACCCCTCGCCGGACACAAGGTTTCCACACCTTCGAGCCGGGTTTGTAGTTGTGCTGTCGGTGTATCCAACAGTATAATGGACGTGGTGGTTGTATCCATCGTTTTAATGGATATGTCGTTGTATCCACCAGTTGACTGATGTACAGCTTATAGACGCACCGGTTATTGGATGGGCCATGATGGCTAAAACGCGCAATCTGCAAAAATCCCATTACTCTACAGGCAATCTGAGATATTTCAAGATAAGTAGTCTGGTGGCAACAAGAACAGAACAAAATGAAACAACCCTAAGAACAAAGATTTTCGTATAAGTCTTTATAAAAAGTAATCTCGGGCAATGGGGGTGGGGCTGAAAACTTGAAAAAAAATGCATGCAAATAACACTATAAGAATCCAAATTAGGGTTCCCCACCCACCTTTCCACATCACCTCCAAGGCTCGCAAGCGAAAAAAATTTTCCACGCCTCTGAACTATATTATTTTTCTAATGCCCCACCCGCCCTTACACAGCAGGGTTATCTCACCAACTATTTCAAAAATACAAAAGAAAATATTACGCACTAAACGCTCTTTAAAAAAATCTCATTAGGCTCAGTTATCGGGAATTTTATTTTATCTTCCCTTTGAAAATCAGGAATAACTTATGTTTTTGTGGGGGGAGGGGGTTGGAGGATGGGGCTTAAAATTTGAAACAATGTGTTGTCATCGGTAACAAGTCTTTGTTCCAAGTTTCTGCTCGATAGGTTGACGGGAAGTGGGTCAATTAGCCGTCCGAAGATTATGCCAGCCACACCCAAAATGCGAAGCTAATATAAAGGAATAAAAAAGATGGTCATTGTTGACAGATGTCACAGAATTACTTTTATCAAACTGCACAATTAACTGTCACACAGACACAAAGACGTTTCGCTACATGTCACAGAAACAAAAGAGGGTTTGTTAAATGTCATACGGCGACGTCAAATGTCATGTGACATAAAGGAGAAGAGTATGTCGCTTTGTCATGTCAGATAGGTGCATCAACACAACAACAAAAAAACGAACTGGTGACCTGTAATTGTAGCAAGTCAGATTTGGTAATGTAAAAAGTCGACATGTCATTTAATGAGCGTGCCGTGTGTTGTCTAGACCTTGGATATGCACTCGTACGTCACGCTCTGCATTGCCAAAATGTAACTGTTGTCACAGCACACAGTCAGTTAAAAAATTGTCCTCCTCACATTATCCAGATTATGTCGAGAGGGTACCCAAGTCTTACGTCACTTCCGACGCACGATAGTCTGGCATCCAACAGTGCATGGCTGGCGTCACAGAGAAAAATACAAATATCCAAGCTTCTCCTCCAACAGTTAATGCTGTATACAAGCCCGGCGGGCCAGCTTCACATCCAACAGATAATGTTGTATACAAGCCCGGCGGGCCAACTTCACATCCAACAGTTAATGTTATATACATGCCCAGCGGGCCAGCTTCACATCCAACAGTTAATGTTGTATACAAGCCCGGCGGGCAAACACGGGCGCCTGTTTACTCATCTCATCCCAACTTATCCCATACAGAATATCCCATTTCGTATCCCCGCCCTCATCAATGCTGGAAAATACCCCCACGCCCCTCATCACTAAATGAGTTCTCGCTCCCTTTTAGCACCATTTCCTAATGCCCCCTATCATCTCCACCACGCACTATCCATCGCCACTAGAGTATATGTCATCTACTGACTCATATCGCCCCATTTTAGCACCATTTCCTAACGCCCCCACAACCGCCACCCCCACACTATCCATCGCCACTAGATCTGAGTATATGTCATCTACTGACTCATATCGCCCCATTTTAGCACCATTTCCTAACACCCCCACAACCACAACCGCCACCCCCACACTATCCATCGCCACTGCCACTAGATCTGAGTATATATCATCTACTGACTCATATCGCCGCCCCATCTTCTACCAATCCTACCCCCCCCCCCCCAAACCCCGACCGATGTATCGCTTCCCGAAATCACGGCCAAAGCTGTTTTTCCCCGTGGCCCGTCTCATCGCGGCGCCCGATTTAGCATTGCGCCACGTATGGGCAGCGGCGTCATGCGATTATGGCCCGGCTGTGTACAAAGGCCTTAAATGGAGGGCGATTGATCAATTTTTATACATGAGAAATCTTAACCGGCCGGCTTCCTGGCACTTACCACAGTTTATGGGGCGGGCACAAAGAAGAAATCAATACTGGGGCATTTTCCCAATTTACACAAGTCTATGTACTGGTGATATAATTGACCATAGCAGACGTGGGGGAGGGGGGAGTTTTGAGGGGAAATGGTGGGGGGGGGAACTAAGCGTAAACGTGGGGTGGGGTGGGGTTTTAGGAAGGGAATTGGTAAACACGGGTTGAAAAGAAAGTAAAAAATGCTTGGAGGTTGTGTTGAGACCAGGTTTGTAAGAGGGAGAATGGCTGGAGGATGTGTTTAGACCAGGTTTGTAAGAGGGAGAATGGCTGGAGGATGTGTTTGGACCAGGTTTATAAGAGGGAGAATGGCTGGAGGAGATGGAATGGACGATGTTTTTAGGATGAGGTTTGATGTCAGTTAAAGTCAGGTGTGGCATACGGACTTGGGGTGATGACAACGATTGAGCTGATGACAATGATTGAGTTGATGACAATGATTGTGTTGATGACAATGATTGAGCTGATGACAATGATTGAGTTGATGACGACGATTGAGTTAAACTTAGTCAAGGGCACTGACACAATCTAAAAATATAATCTTATCATGATACAATACAATTTGTGGGTTCTGGTATCTTCGCCATCTCACCTGACCTAAACGTCTGATCTCACCTGAATAAATGGTCTGATCTAACTGGACAAAAAAGTTCTGATCTCACCTGACCAAATGGTCTGATCTCACCTGACCAAAAAGATCTGATCTCACCTGACCAAAAAGGTCTGATCTCACCTGAAAAGTTCTGATCTCACCTGACCAAAAAGGTCTGATCTCACCTGACCAAAAGTTCTGATCTCACCTGACCAAAAGGTCTGATCTCACTTGACCAAAAGTTCTGATCTCACCTGACCAAAAGGTCTGATCTCACCTGACCAAAAGGTCTGATCTCACCTGACTGAAAGGTGCACACCCCAACTGATCAAGATCAAGTTATCACTTTTAGTAAAATCCTATTATCTCAAGATAACAATCTCCAATGTTTCAGTGTCTTACAGGAACTATATTATTGTAGCTCAAATTGGAGTTGAGCACCCCAACTTTTTTTGTCCACTCACCAGGGGCGCCTAATATCCTACAAACCAAAAGCTCAAGTAAAAACACAAAGACACCGGGCAGATGAACCCAACATGGGTGCCCGCAGAAAATTTTCTAGGGGGGGGGGGCAAAATATTTTCTAGGGGGGAGCAAAATATTTTCTCTTTATTTTCTCTTTACTTTAATAATTTTTTTGTCTATATTTGTCTAAAAATTTTTTTAAGCAATCAATCCAGAGGGGGGGGGGGCAAGTGCCCCACCTTGCCACTACTTGCGGGCGCCCATGCAACCCAATTATGTGTTCAAATAAATCAATTTTAAAAAAAACTACTCTACTTTGTAGATAAGCTTTGCTCAACCACGGTTTTAGCATTGTTTGATTATTGCTCTATGACTTCTCTGTGATTGTTCTGTCCTCCCCGTGTTCTTGGTCAGTATATATCACGATTCAACAGGAGAATGTACTCCTACAACAATAGCACCACCCACTTCTTCCCTCCCCCACCTCCCTCCCCCCCAATCGCCTCTCCAGCAACGCACCAAAGTGCACACCTTACCCCCGGTATAGTATACCCGTCTCTCATTACCAATCAATACGTGTTACCGTTGCATGCTGGTAAAGTGCGAGGTAACTCCAGGGGGCTCTGGGAGTAAATGGGAGGCAATCGGTTGATTTATTGACAGGGCGGCATGTACAAGTGAAACCTTTTCCGGGCAACGATGGACTGTTCCTTGCCTAGTTCGTTTATTCACCAATAATTAATAAATGTGTTCGTTTGGGGACCAAGCAGCTATGTTTTGGTGTCACTGAAATCAATGAATTGATCTCTGGCCGATGGTGACTTCTAGAGTCTTTTTTGAATAAAGGCCACTCACAAAATGGGCTCCTTAAGCCTAAGTTATCAGCCAGGCTCTTGAACTCTTAGCTATCAGCCTGGCTCTTGAACTATTAGCTACAAGCATGGCTCTTGAACCGCTCGCTATTAAATTGGCTCATTATCCCTAAGCAAGCCAACATGGCTCCTTAGCAGGCCAAAATGACTCCTTAGCAAGCCAATATGACTGCTTAGCAAGCCAAAATGGCTCTGGAACCCTTAGCTACCAGCCTGGCTCTTTAAACATTGGCTGCCATTTACAGGCCATTAAAGATGTTATTTGACCATACTTTCTAGTGAGTGAACAATTTTATTGAGTTATAAATGTACGAAATAAGAATCGAAGTTTAAGTTAGTCAGGAACAATTATCCAAATCATGCACATTTGTGTAAAACAGAGTAGTTTTCCCATAGTTGCCGGCTACTTTTTTTCCACTTTCGGTTTGGTTCCAAAATCATGTTTGTTGTTTCTAAACTTGATTTCAGTCAGATGAGTAGGGCCCATTCAATCAGACTCAAGAATATAGTTTATAAACTAAAATGCATACCTTAAATCTGAATAATTTTCATACCTCTAAATTCACGGTGACGTTAATCCAATCCATGTTTACTTAACAATAACCATGACAACCACAAATGATATGAAACCGGATATGATACGAACCAACCCATTTGGCTATTTCTCTACGAGAATAGATAGTTGTTATCAAGGGTGTACCCATACGAGTTTTTTGTGTTTGGGATGATGTCTGATAGATCTCTAATATAACAATGATTTGAAATCTTATATAACAATGATTTGAAATTATGGAAACTTTGAGAATTTCCTTGCTTTATGTATTGGTTTTGTGTCCACAATTCCACAAGTCTTTGACTATTCCATGTTCCCAAGTCTTTGACTGTTCCATGTTCCCAAGTCTTTGACTGTTCCATGTTCCCAAGTCTTTGACTGTTCCATGTTCCCAAGTCTTTGACTGTTCCATGTTCCCAAGTCTTTGACTGTTCCATGTTCCCAAGTCTTTGACTATTCCATGTTCCCAAGTCTTTGACTATTCCATGTTCCCAAGTCTTTGACTGTTCCATGTTCCCAAGTCTTTGACTGTTCCATGTTCCCAAGTCTTTGACTGTTCCATGTTCCCAAGTCTTTGACTGTTCCATGTTCCCAAGTCTTTGACTATTCCATGTTCCCAAGTCTTTGACTATTCCATGTTCCCAAGTCTTTGACTATTCCATGTTCCCAAGTCTTTGACTGTTCCATGTTCCCAAGTCTTTGACTGTTCCATGTTCCCAAGTCTTTGACTGTTCCATGTTCCCAAGTCTTTGACTGTTCCATGTTCCCAAGTCTTTGACTGTTCCATGTTCCCAAGTCTTTGACTATTACATGTTCCCAAGTCTTTGACTGTTCCATGTTCCCAAGTCTTTGACTGTTTCATGTTCCCAAGTCTTTGACTATTCCATGTTCCCAAGTCTTTGACTATTCCATGTTCCCAAGTCTTTGACTGTTCCATGTTCCCAAGTCTTTGACTGTTCCATGTTCCCAAGTCTTTGACTGTTCCATGTTCCCAAGTCTTTGACTGTTCCATGTTCCCATGCATTTGACTGTTCCTAGTTCCCATGTATTTGACTATTCCTAGTTCCCATGTATTTGACTGTTCATAATTCCTGCGTCTGCCTGTACCCTTGCTAACACGGTTTTGCATAATCCAATGTTCTCACGATCTTTTCAGTTGAACAACCCAAGTTGGCATTCAGTCACAGACCGATACTAGATGATCAGAGTTTAAGAATAATAAGAGTCTACATTACACACATGCAAAGTAACAAATGTATACTGAACCATTCTATCAGGGTGTGCTGTACCGGATATACCAGTGTGTGCTGTGATGGAAGGTATACAGTATACTGTACTCGAGTACCAGTATTTGTTGTGACAAGAGCACGAGTGTGTGCTGTGACAAGACTACCGGTGTGTACTGTGTCAAGTGCACCAGTGAGTTCTGTGGCATGAACTGGGGGTATACAGTACACTGTACCGGGTACCACTGTGTGCTGTGACAAGCGTGAGTCATCTACTGGGGTTAGAGTCAGTCCTGACCGCTCATTCTGGTCGCACGCCGCGTCAAATTCGATTATATAGCGGGGTGTAAAGGGGAAAGGCCGGGTAGGGGCGCCGTTCATATCGTAAGGGGAGATGTGTGCGCGTGTTGGGTTCAGCAGCTGAGTAGCTCTGGTCTCAAGAACCCCCGAGTAAATGTTTGGATTTGGGAATTGATATTTCGGAGTTGAAAATGAAGTTTTAAAAAAAAATTGATAGTTGTTATGTAGAGTTGTTTGAAATTGTTGATTTTTTATTGCTGTTAAGTAGAGTTGGGTACAATTGTTGCTAAGTAGAGTTGGGTACAATTGTTGCCAAGTAGAGTTGGGTACAATTGTTGCTAAGTAGAGTTGGGTAAAAAGTGTTGCTAAGTAGAGTTGGGTAAAAATTGTCGCTAAGTAGAGTTGGGTAAAATTGTTGCTAGGTAGAGTTGGGTAAAATTGTTGCCAATCAGAGTTGGGTAAAATTGTTGCTAGGTAGAGTTGGGTAAAATTGTTGCCAAGTAGAGTTGGGTAAAATTGTTGCCAAGTAGAGTTGGGTAAAATTGTTGCTAAGTAGAGTTGGGTAAAATTGTTGCCAAGTAGAGTTGGGTAAAATTGTTGCTAAGTAGAGTTGGGTAAAATTGTTGCCAAGTAGAGTTGGGTAAAATTGTTGTTAAGTAGAGTTGGGTAAAATTGTTGCTAGGTAGAGTTGGGTAAAATTGTTGCCAAGTAGAGTTGGGTAAAATTGTTGCTAAGTAGAGTTGGGTAAAATTGTTGCTAGGTAGAGTTGGGTAAAATTGTTGCCAAGTAGAGTTGGGTAAAATTGTTGATTGTTTTATCGCGCCAAGACGAGGATCAGTGTTAGAAATGTGAATATATTGGCTGAACGTTCGGGATAACCAGTCTCTGAACACTCGGGGTAGCCAGTCTCTGAACACTCGGGGTAGCCAGTCTCTGAACAATCGGGGTAGCCAGTCTCTGAACACTCGGGGTAGCCAGTCTAAGAACACTCGGGGTAGCCAGTCTCTGAACACTCGGGGTAGCCAGTCTCTGCACACTCGGGGTAGCCAGTCTCTGAACACTCGGGGTAGCCAGTCTCTGAACACTCGGGGTAGCCAGTCTCTGAACAATCGGGGTAGCCAGTCTCTGAACACTCGGGGTAGCCAGTCTCTGAACACTCGGGGTAGCCAGTCTCTGAACACTCGGGGTAGCCAGTCTCTGATATGTTGTCTGGTGTTGTGTCTGTCTGATTGCTCCGAAGTAGACCAACTCTGTTGGTGCTTACAGAGAAAGATAAGCGGTTCTAAGAAGATGGGGGTAGGGCCTGTATACATCACACAAGCTGGTGAACCGCCAAAAGAAATAGTGTGTGTGTGTGTTTTGTGTTTGTATGTGTGTGTGTGCATTTTAAAAAAATCCATTAGAGCAATGGTTTTACAACATTTTATTTAATTTTTAAACACAAAATGTCTGCTAAATTATTTAGGGCGCCGCATATCATTAAAGAATAGTAATACGTCACGTTATTATAAAATATTACAAATAGAAAGTCGCACGTCCTTACTTATAGAAGGGTAATAACTAAAAGAGTCACATATATTCCAAAGAAGCGCCTACTGTTTCAGAGTTGCGCTTTGCTGACCACTGTCCTAGAATTAAAACTTAAATATGATTTTTTTTTTTTTAAAGGAGTATTAAATATTAAACTATAAAATATGGATCATTGGAATATTTTTTTTTTTTTTAAATGAAACAATACCATCAATATAAAAGCATCTCAAATGTAGAATTTAACAAAATGAAACAATTGTGGCTTATTTTATGTTCACCCTGGGGTTAGAGTAGGTCAGGCCTCACCACCCACCCACCCCGCCCTTTCGGTACTAGTCTTGTATCTTGCTCTATATCTATCATCCAATGGCAACACGACAGAAGGACATTCAGCTGCCCGCATGTCACGATGTCATGATGTCACGATGTCACGATGTCACGATGTCATGATTTCACGATGTCATGATGTCACGGTATCACGATGTCGTGATGTCACGATGTCACCATATCATGCTGTCATGATGTCACAACGTTGGGAATCAAAGTGTTGCAAAAATGATGTTGACAGCTAAAACTTTCTCTCTCCCCACATGGCGCCCATCTAACCTAAAACCGGCGCCTCCTCCCTACCAACACCTCTCCCCTCCGTGCGCACATCGATCCGAGCAGTACTACAAACTCCTCCGCGTACGTGTAGAACTCCAGGGGAGATAAATGCGAATCCAACAGTACTGAAGTCTCCGGCCATTGTTTACCAATTTATACAAGAACGTTTGTCAGACGGTACTCAGGGTGAAACAAACCCATCTAAAATTTCCCTTCTCCCCCTCCTCCCAAAACGAGATGGTAAAGTCCCGGCAAATGTCGGGATCAATAGAGTGGGCGACTAGAAGCTACCTCCAATCTTGTTTAGTGTTTGGGCGACTAGAAGCTACCTCCAATCTTGTTGAGTGTTTTGGCGACTAGAAGCTACCTCCAATCTTGTTGAGTGTTTGTGCGACTAGAAGCTACCTCCAATCTTGTTGAGTGTTTTGGCGACTAGAAGCTACCTCCAATCTTGTTGCTGGCTACCTCCAATCTTGTTGAGTGTTTGGGCGACTAGAAGCTACCTCCAATCTTGTAGAGTGTTTGGGCCACAAGAAGCTACCTCCAATCTTGTAGAGTGTTTGGGCCACAAGAAGCTACCTCCAATCTTGTTGAGTGTTTGGACGACTAGAAGCTACCTCCAATCTTGTTGAGTGTTTGGGCGACTAGAAGCTACCTCCAATCTCGTAGAGTGTTTGGGCCACAAGAAACTAACTCCAATCTTGTAGAGTGTTTGGGCCACAAGAAGCTACCTCCAATCTTGTTGAGTGTTTGGGCCACACGAAGCTACCTCCAATCTTGTAGAGTGTTTGGACGACTAGAAGCTACCTCCAATCTTGTAGAGTGTTTGGGCGACTAGAAGCTACCACCAATCTTGTAGAGTGTTTGGGCGACTAGAAGCTACCACCAATCTTGTAGAGTATTTGGGCGACTAGCAGCTACCTCCAATCTTGTAGAGTGTTTGGGCGACTAGAAGCTACCTCCAAACTTGTAGAGTGTTTGGGCGACTAGAAGCTACCTCCAATCTTGTAGAGTGTTTGGGCGACTAGAAGCTACCTCCAATCTTGTAGAGTGTTTGGGCGACTAGAAGCTACCTCCAATCTTGTAGAGTGTTTGGGCGACTAGAAGCTACCTCCAATCTTGTAGAGTGTTTGGGCGACTAGAAGCTACCTCCAATCTTGTAGAGTGTTTGGGCGACTAGAAGCTACCTCCAATCTCGTAAAGTGTTTGGGCGACTAGAAGCTACCTCCAATCTTGTTGCTGGGTTTTTAAGAAACGGCTGAAAATCTTGGTTGTACTGTAATATATGTCTATAATTAGAATTCTGTATAAGGTCATTAGTCGCTATAACGGTTAGGGCGCGAAAAGACGAGGTATTACAGGGACCAGGGAGCCAGGTTATTTATGCTTGGTGTTACCTGGTTATTTATACTTGGTGTTACCTGGTTATTTATACTTGGTGTTACCTGGTTATTTATACTTGGTGTTACTTGGTTATTTATACTTGGTGTTACCTGGTTATTTATACTTGGTGTTACCTGGTTATTTATACTTGGTGTTACCTGGTTATTTATACTTGGTGTTACCTGGTTATTTATACTTGGTGTTACCTGGTTATTTATGCTTGGTGTTACCTGGTTATTTATACTTGGTGTTACTTGGTTATTTATACTTGGTGTTACCTGGTTATTTATAATTGGTGTTACTTGGTTATTTATACTTGGTGTTACCTGGTTATTTATACTTGGTGTTACCTGGTTATTTATGCTTGGTGTTACCTGGTTATTTATGCTTGGTGTTACCTGGTTATTTATACTTAGTGTTACCTGGTTATTTATGCTTGGTGTTACCTGGTTATTTATACTTGGTGTTACTTGGTTATTTATACTTGGTGTTACTTGGTTATTTATACTTGGTGTTACTTGGTTGTTTATACTTGGCTGGACTTAGTTGCTCATACTTCGAGGGAAAAGTATAAAGTAGATTTACACTGAGTCATAGAGCGGTGTGAGGATACATATTTATAAGTACAGACGGATATCTTTAGATATGGATTGGATAATCGGATAGCTTTGAAACTAAATGGGTTCAAAAAGATATCTTTGAACCTAGATGGTTTGAACGGATATCTTTAAAACTTATGGGTTAGAAGAATTTCTTTGAAATTTAATGGCGTAGGTGGGGAGCTCTGAACTTTGATGGGGCAGTCGGCGAACAGTTTTTGAAACCTGATGGGGTTAGAGGGAATTCATGGAAACCTGATGCGGTTAGAGGAAATTCATGGAAACCTGATGGGGTTAGAGGGAATTCATTGAAACCTGATGGGGTTAGAGGGAATTCATTGAAACCTGATGGGGTTAGAGGGAATTCATTGAAACCTGATGGGGTTAGAGGGAATTCATTGAAACCTGATGGGGTTAGAGGGAATTCATTGAAACCTGATGGGGTTAGAGGTAATTCATTGAAACCTGATGGGGTTAGAGGGAATTCATTGAAACCTGATGGGGTTAGAGGGAATTCATTGAAACCTGATGGGGTTAGAGGGAATTCATTGAAACCTGATGGGGTTAGAGGGAATTCATTGAAACCTGATGGGGTTAGAGGGAATTCATTGAAACTTGATGGGGTAGACGGATTTTTTAGGAACGTAATGGGTTAAATCAAAATTTCTAGAACTTATGGGAGAAACGGAATTCAAGCAAATTTATACACCAATGGTTTATTACTTCGTAAATTACATTCAAAACCCATCCCATCTCGCCCCCCCCCAGCCCTATGTTCTGGCGATATAACTCTACCAGCACCGTTACAGCGACCGTGAAATCAATAATTATATTAGTATCGACTGGGGGAGAGAAACTCTGACAGATGCTAAGAAAACAACTCACTGTTAGAATGAAAGACTAATTTCATAAAGATAACAAAACCGGGGCTGTGAGTAAAAATAAAGCCGGAATGACGTCATCGCGCCTCACGTGACGGCCGCAAAGGAAACAAGGGGAAGCCACCACAGGGGGTAAGTTTGATAAGCCTAACCCATCTGACCAAGCAATATTTGGCGTACGGATCGGGGGACAAAGGAGTCGGATAGAGCAAGGATTAGAACCGGGCAACTTTTCATAGGCGGAACTTTGTTTTAATAGAAAAATCGATACGGAGAATCGGGGCGGTGCGGGTGGGGGGAGTTGGGGTGGGGAAGGTGATGGGAGCCGGGGGGGGGGGGTTAACAGGATGCCGTTGGCAGGTTTACCTTTGAAGTGGGCTTCACTGTTATGTTAATGTAAGTCTGGTAAATGAGGGCTGGTGTTCGCTGTTATGGTGTGCACGAGAGTGAGTTCCTTATGGTTGGGAGCGCGTTTCAAGTTGTTTGGCGTGAAGGCATGAAATGATTCGGGACGATTCATTGAGGCGATATGCCTCGCTGCAAATCTCACCAGGTTGCAGAACGAGGAGAGTGCTCCCAAGACTACTCCGCGACGTGGTGCATTGCACGGAGACCCGACCAGACTTGACGCCCATCTCAGCGTACCTCGATTCCAAGCTCAAACTGGCGGTTCTTTTGGGCGAGGTCGGAAGTGACCCACTCCCCGAGCCTGCTAGAGATACAACTAGGCACGGATAAGTTCACGCTTCGGAAAACCACATTGCCAAGTGGCAGAAGTACGCGACCGAAACCGAGGCACGGTGGCTTAGGTTCATGTCGAATCCGGCGACATAATGTCGTGTACGAGAATTCCAGAACTACGATGCTTGAGATTTAGAAGGAGAAAATAACAAGAAAAAATGGGAAGCAACAATGTAGACATTATTGGAACAAGAGTTTTAATGAACTCGTGAAACTAAGAGCGAAGTCACCGGGAAAACCCGCTAAAAATAGGACCTGATGCAGCTTATGGGACATACAACAAAGTTACGACCATGGCCTGGTCATACAACAAAGTTACGACCATGGCCTGGTCATACAACAAAGTTACGACCATGGCCTGGTCATACAACAAAGTTACGACCATGGCCTGGTCATACAACAAAGTTACGACCATGGCCTGGTCATACAACAAATTTACGGCCCATGGCCTGGTCATACAACAAAGTTACGACCATGGCCTGGTCATACAACAAAGTTACGGCCCATGGCCTGGTCATACAACAAAGTTACGGCCCATGGCCTGGTCATACAACAAAGTTACGGCCCATGGCCTGGTCATACAACAAAGTTACGACCATGGCCTGGTCATACAACAAAGTTACGACCATGGCCTGGTCATACAACAAAGTTACGGCCCATGGCCTGGTCATACAACAAAGTTACGACCATGGCCTGGTCATACAACAAAGTTACGACCATGGCCTGGTCATACAACAAAGTTACGGTCCAAGCCTGGTCATACAACAAATTTACGGCCCAGGCCTGTGAAGTGGTCTAAAATGCGGGCAAAAGGCCAAGTAGGATGGGCACTGTGGAAAACTCAACCTCACAGTCGATAACAAATTTTTGGAGATAATTCGATAATCTCTAAGGAATGTGTAAGCAGATTAACTTAAACCTCCTGAACACAGCAGGCGTCACTCAGGCGAGTGGTGCTAAGTGTGCACGAGCGCTAAACACAGACTTCTGAAAAGTGAACACAACACACAGGGAGACTGGCGAAAGCTGAAGTATCAAATGTCTGCGGAGAAAATTTCCACCAGGAAGTTGTCACGGCACCTTTCACTCTAAACGAATTGTGAACGGCACTAAACAAGAGCCAAAGCACCGGGTCAAGACAAGAAGTGCAAGTCAGCCAAAGCACCGGGTCAAGACAAGTGCAAGTCAGCCAAAGCACCGGGTCCAGACAATTGCAAGTCAGCCAAAGCACCGGGTCAAAACAAGTGCAAGTCAGCCAAAGCACCGGGTCCAGACAATTGCAAGTCAGCCAAAGCACCGGGTCAAAACAAGTGCAAGTCAGCCAAAGCACCGGGTCCAGACAATTGCAAGTCAGCCAAAGCACCGGGTCCAGACAATTGCAAGTCAGCCAAAGCACCGGGTCAAAACAAGTGCAAGTCAGCCAAAGCACCGGGTCCAGACAAGAAGTGCAAGTCAGCCAAAGCACCGGGTCAAGACAAGTGCACGTCAGCCAAAGCACCGATTCCAGACAAGTGCAAGTCAGCCAAAGCACCGGGTCCAGACAAGTGCAAGTCAGCTAAAGCACCGGGTCCAGACAAATTCCACAATGAAATGATCCCCCACCAGGGTAGACTTGCGAATCAAAAGTTGTTGGACCTCTTAAACAAATCCTACCGCAGTGTCTGATTTATATAATTCTTATAAACCGCCATCCTTCTGTAACATTCACAGGACTTACTTTATTGTCTTCCAGAAACCGTATCGGCGAATCTACTGCTTTTTGTCTGACGGAACGGTCACTGCGCAAGTCAAAACTCCCCGGAACAATGGGTAGAGTTCTCGGTCCTGACGTCAACAGCGCGGTTGTAGACAGTGGGTAAACAAAATGGCACTCCCCCCCCCCTCCCCCTCGCCTCCTCTATATTATACCAGGGTAGAGAAATAAGGGTATGTCACGCAAGAGATTCTAGAGTAATCGATAAATGATACATTATACATCGCCACGTTCTTAACATTATAATTTCGATTACATTTGTTATTGTACGCCATTGTACTTGGGAATAATTTGGTGTGTTTTTTTTTACCTCCCACGCCATTCAGGTCAGAGGGTATTTTTCTTCTTCTAACCGACGACAATGTTCATTGATTGGACAGACAAGGGGATATCCCAAAAACTAACAACGCATGCGCAACAATAGAGATTAATTGAAAGAGAACAATTGGATGATCTATGTATGGGAGAGTTTGGTCAAGAAAAATATCAAATTCATACAAATGAAATTGAATTTTACATTTTTGATGAAGGTTTTCTGTACACAGAAAAAATGCTTTATGTGTTGCATGAAAGGTTTAGCGCAAAATGTCAGGAATATAAGAGATTTTAAAAAAATAAATCTTTGATGATGGATGGTGGTTGGGCCGAGATGTGACATGTCTAAGATTTTGAACATGGTGTCCAGTGTAGGACAACCGAAGATATCGTAGTGGGGGGGGGGTAGTGGTGGAGCAGGACTAAATGTTCAGTTGAACATATTACCAATGAAAATTGACCTTAGGGCCAGCATCCACTAATGTACTTCAATCCACCATACAATCCTGCATTCAATCCGTGATTCAATCCACCATTTCACCATAAAATCCACCATTCCACCATAAAATCCACTATTCAATTCGCCATTACTTCCACCGTTCATTGACACCCGAATGATGATTTTTGCTATTCGTTTAAAATCTCATAACTTTAAGCCACGTTATTAGTTTGAGCCGCATCCGGTGTCCGGTTTATTCAACTTTTACCATGAACTATACGTCACAAAATATCCAATTCATTGTGACAGATGCCCAATTCATCGTGACAGATGCCCAATTCATGGTGACAGATGCCCTATTCATTGTGACAGATGCCCAATTCATTGTGACAGATGCCCTATTCATTGTGACAGATGCCCAATTCATTGTGACATAGTCCCTATTCATCGTGACAGATGCCAATTCATTGTGACAGATGCCCTATTCATTGTGACATATGCCCAATTCATTGTGACATATGCCCTATTCATTGTGACAGATTCCCTTTTAAACATACACTAACTTTGTTTCAATCACGCGCGTTTTTTTGTCTCTTCAAATTTAAATTGGTTTGTTTGTCTGTTTGGCAACATACCTGGGCGGATGTTTGTTGTTTGGGAAACATGGAGAATAAAGAAAATGGAGTGGGTTACGTGTGTGTGTTTGGGGGGGGGGTGGTCTGTTGACATGAAGTGAAATAAACGTTGATGACGAACTTAATTAAGGTAATCGATTATCTAACGTGTATCAATGAATGTTAATATAAGTGTGGATGTGACCAATCGATACATGTCATTGGATTCTATTCAGGGGTAAAAATAAAGTTACAATGTTTGAATATACATTAATGCGGGATTTGCTCAGGTAAATTACCTGGCTGCCAACTTTTAATTTTTTTTTAAAAATAGTTGGGGGCGGGGGGGGGGGGGGGGGTGGTCGAGGGGTTGTAATGCGAATGATTGACTCTGCTTCTCTTAATCCAATTATTAATTATGAATACGTCCTCTGACGTCAGCGCGTCCTGTCCGGTTGGAACGCGCGGTCAGGTATCGCAGTCTGCCCTTCCTGTGCCTGCCCCTGGTACGTATTGATATAGATCTGTCATTTGATGCTCCATGTCGCCTATTGTAGATATTGATTGACAGATAAAGAAGGCCCGGGAATCACATCGCGCGCGCCATGGGACGTTCTCATTGGCCGGCGTCGCGGAGTGGTCTACATGCTGAAAACTGGTGGCGTCAACCTCCACCCGTCGGTGGCGTCAACATCCCCTTTCGGTCGCGTCAACCTCCCCTTTCGGTAGCGTCAACCTCCGCTTTCGGTGGCGTCAGCCTCCCCTTTCGGTCACGTCAACCTCCTCTTTCGGACGCGTCAACCTCCCCTGTCGGTCGCGTCAACCTCCCCTTTCGGTGGCGTCAGCCTCCCCTTTCGGTCAAGTCAACCTCCCCCCTTCGGTGGCGTCAACCTCCCATTTCGGTGGCGTCAGCCTCCCCCTTTCGGTCACGTCAACCTCCCCCCTTCGGTGGCGTTAACCTCCCCCCTTTCTACATATATCTTGTTTGTTTCTATGTACATTCAATACTATGTCCTATGTCCTAGTTATAGTCGTGTACAGCACAGCTATAATGTCTAGTGCTCACGAAACCTGGGTACAATAACTATCGCGAAGTCCATGTTACATGTTTTAAACACTTGACACTAGTTGGTGGAACCTGCACAACATACGGCTCGCGGGCCCCATGCGGCCCGCCATCACTCACTTTGCGGCCCGCGACGTAACGAAATACTCTTGATTATTATTATTTTCTTAATAGCTTTTCCCTCTGTCCTATTTTCTTTCGGCCCGCACAAATTTTTCATAAAGAATTACGGCCCTCCTTACATTTTGTGTTGTGCAGGCCTGAGCTGGAGACATCATTTCTGTTCTTTCAGACTCTTATTTCAACGAAATATTTCAAGACGCTGCAAATTCTAATATAAAAACACAATTCAAATATTTGATTTCAGCTACGACGAACTTGTTTACCTTTTTAAAAATATGTATACTGCTTAAATTAATTTTTCGATCGAACGTAGTATGTCGATCATCGTAACGTTCTCTGAGGTAACACTTCTTGCATTTTCAACGGCCTTTGATTGCGCATTCGAAACGTGACGTCACATACCAACTGGACCTTACTGTTGTCCAAGTCCATGTGACGTCACATACCAACTGGACCTTACTGTCGTCCAAGTCCATGTGACGTCACATACCAACTGGACCTTACTGTCGTCCAAGTCCATGTGACGTCGCATACCAACTGGACCTTACTGTCGTCCAAGTTCATGTGACGTCGAATACCAACTGGACCTTACTGTCGTCCAAGTCCATGTGACGTCGCATACCAATTGGACCTTACTGTCGTCCAAGTCCATGTACAACACGTGGACGTCATGCGATCTCTGATGTTAAACAGCAAACTCGTGTAGAACATGCGCACTTTATCGAATCGCGTATATAATATTGCATAAACGGTCGTTCATCCTACTCGATTCTAATTTATATTCGATACCCCGTGGTGATATGACCGTCGCCGTTGTTTCCGACCAGCTCGTCACGTGACGCGTATAAAGACACAGTGGATCTCCATGGAGATAGGGCTCAACTGAAGCCACCGCTCGGGGTCCTCCCGTCTCTAGTTCTCCTTTGTTTTAGACTACAGCTAAGGACGAGCGACGGGGCAGTCATTAGTTGCTCCCGTTACACGTCGTGGGTTCAAGTTCCAACCACGTGACCTAAAGTTTAGCGCGAGCACAGACCTACACGCTCCTCCCCCAGCCCAGCCCCCCCCCCTTTCCCTCCTTACACAAACAAAGGCGTCATAGTGTGATTGTCGTTTGAAAATGAAGGTGTGAATAAATCACAGTTTGAGAACCTTTGCATCGAGAAAGTTGATCGGAGCAGAGCAATGAGTGCTTGCACGTGATGTGTTCACGTGATTCACGTGATGTGTTCACGTGTTGTGTTCACGTGATGTGTTCACGTGGTGTGTTCACGTGGTGTGTTCATGTGGCTATTTTGGTCACAATTTACGTTGTGCGTTTTAAGTCCGTTTCGACTAGGATTAAATGATGAAATGATTAAATGATGCAATGATTGGTTGTGATTATGAGCAGGGCGGGTAACAACAGCAGCCCCACCAACCACTGACTTACCACCCCTTTCTAATTAACTCTAACAACTGGCTCTCTGTGTAGTCACCATACAAATGAGCATTCACAGAACAATCTGTCATCTCCAAGACAACATTTATTTGTACCCAGAAAAGTTTAGAGAGTAAGTAAATAATTGTAAGAAATAACAAATGTTTTTCTCATTTTATATGCATGAACGTAATCAAGGGAAATGCCCTTGTGGTAAAATAAAGAAAACATTTATACTAAGCATAATAGTAAGTTTAATGAAGCATTTATACTAAGTATTAGAGTAAGTTTAATGAAGCATTTATACTAAGCATTAGAGTAAGTTTAATGAAGCAATTATAATAAGTCTTTGAATCTTCCGAAAATCCTTTCAGTGACACTCACCCCTAAACCCCCCCCCCCCCCCCACACCGGCTAGGAACGCACGGATGTGTCAGCTAGTGTATTATAATTTTTGACTACTTGGCCCGTCTATTGTTATACGTGTGTATATTGGGATTATTTGTGTATATTATTATTACTTGTGCCTGTTATGATTAATAGTGTATATTGCGAGCACACCTCTTGCATCTGTTATGATTAATAGTGTATATTGCGAGCACACATCTTGCATCTGTTATGATTAATAGTGTAAATTGCGAGCACACCTCTTGCATCTGTTATGATTAATAGTGTATATTACGAGCACACCTCTTGCATCTGTTGCGACTACTTGTGTCTCCTGTGACTATACTACTTCTGTCCATTTTGATTGTTTTTGTCTGTTGTTACTACACATCTTGTGTCTATTGGGACTATTTGTGTCTATTGGGACTATTTGTGTCTATTGGGACTATTTGTGTACAATTGATATGAAACTAATTCTAATTGCAAGACATTTTTAAAACTAAAATTCAACAATTTTAGTCTGTTTCCAAAGTAAATTTTACTTTAATTGAAGGGTTCTCAAAGGTTTAAAAGCTATGTTACTGTCTTCTCAAAAGCATTAATAAACGTGGGTACTGCATTATGTGTCTTAGAGAATATAACATAGTGATGAATAGAGAACAAAGCAACATTACATTAATTGGCGATCGCTCACTGTCTGTCACTCCCCATCTGTCACTCACTATCTGTCACTTACCATCTGTCGCTCACTATCTGTCGCTCACTGTCTGTCACTCACCATCTGTCGCTCAATGTCTGTCACTCACTGTCTGTGGCTCAGAGGTGACGAGGCCCACAAACATGCACCCCTAGTTATGGTATTACCCTACCGGTCAATATATTGGAATACACCACTGACTATATATTTTTTTACAACACCCCCCTCCCCTCCTTTTTGTTTTTAGTCCTGATCTCGTGAATCAAATTGAGAACCGTCGATCATGTACATACGACCAACCACACATTTGAATTATCTTCTTTCTTCTTCACATGGATCAATAAATGACATGTACATACATATACCACCCCCACCCCCCTGGCCGGGGGAGCAGCTTAATGATACTATACCATCGATGGCGTTACATACAAGAGCAGACACAGACAAGACACGCAGACAAGTTTGAACCACTCCTACAACTAAATCAACGCGGCCGCATGACACAGAACCAATTAAAATATGACACAAAGATAATAAGATAAGTACAAAAGACACGGCTTACGTCTGGTATCACATTGAATCAAACCCTACCTTCCCCAGCACATTGCTCGCAGGGGCGGAGCTACGGTGATCAGCGGGTGGCGTGACACCATGAGGGAAAGAAACGCAATAATTATATAACAAAATAAAGTTTGAACAATTTTAATTTCGATAAGTTTCAAAATGACAGCAATTATCCTTGATATGTTTGTCATAGTATAACTTTGTAGACAACTTCACCATTCTTTGAGCATTCGTGAGAAGAAGTAGAATACGTTATAACAATCACCCCCACAATTACCACCAAAATCACCACCACAATCACCACCACAATCACCACCACCATCACCAACACAATCACCAACACAATTACCACCATAATCACAGCCATACTCAACCCCATTTCTGGGACGCTCTGTTGGAAACTTAAACATGTGCCCATGACATTGACCCAGGTAAAATAGCTTTGACCCATTTCATTAGATTCTGGAAGTTCCCTATTCTAAAGATTATGTAATTATGGCTTATCCCCCCCCCCCCGGCCCCATGTAATGATAATGAAAAATTTAGCTCCCCCCCCCAAAAAAAAACAACAACAACAGATACATGATAGATCGTCCGAGACCAGCTAATCAAAGCCTTGATCTTGACAGCAGGCAAGAACTGGCAGTGTGGTGTTGACAGTCAAATTGAACAGACCGTGACTCGTCAACTCGCATCTCATCATGACTTGTCTGCAACAACCAAGAAATGTGGCACAAGTCCACACCGGAAAAAATCAACATAATAGCCGTGACGGCCACACTTGAATAGAGGCACGTCCAGAATTACGAACTTGTAGTAGTCTATACTTGGCCACATGAAATAGCTTACGAACTTGTAGTAGTCTATACTTGGCCACATGAAATAGCTCCAATCCAAAACACTATGCGGGGCTACTGTATAGTTCTTACCTGCACCAGACGCGAGGTCATTTAGTGTATCAGGTAGTGTCCAATGTCCAACCAATGGCCAGAAAACTGCATTACCACCTATAGAGACCACCGCTGTACACACGATCTCTAATGACGCTTGTTAAGTGTAAGATATTTCAACAACTACAATCACACTCAGGGGCCGCACATCCGGCCGAGGAAAGAAAGTTTTAATCTTTCACCGCAAAAGTATATCATATCTGGGTTTTTGCTTATGGGGGCTATCGCCTTTGCAGGGGCGTACCCTAGTGGACGGGGGTGGATTTACGAGTTTTTTTTTTATATTTTAAATTCCCAACATTTTGTTGGGTTTCTTTTTTCCTTCTAAATTGTCCCGAACCAGAAAATGATTTTCCATGAATATAACTCATGGATTTTCAGTGTCGTTGGCGGTAGGGGGAGTCTACACAGGGGGGTGGGGGAACGGCTGCTTATGGGGGATAACGGTGGTGGGGTTGGGGCCGACACGCGACCTACCATCGAATGTTAAGAATGGAAACTAAAAATAAAAATAATTATAGGGCCAACATTCATGTTTAAAATTATTGCAGGATTCGCGAATTGAATTTGATAAAATATTTGATGTCATCCATATTATTATTGAATGGGAAACAATGTTGTGACACATATTTGTGAACTGTACATGTTTGTATGACAAATGTTTGTATGACACATGTTTGTATGATACTTGTTTGTATGACACATGTTTGTATGACACATGTTTGTATGACACATGTTTGTATGACACATGTTTGTATGACACATGTTTGTATGACACATGTTTGTATGACACATGTTTGTATGACAAATGTTTGTGAACTATACATGTTTGTATGACACATGTTTGTGAACTATACATGTTTGTATGATATATGTTTGTGAACGACACATTTTTGTATGACAAATGTTTGTGAACTATACATGTTTGTATGACACATGTTTGTGAACTATTCATGTTTGTATGACACATGTTTGTGAACTATACATGTTTGTATGACAAATTTTTGTGAACTATACATTTTTGTATGACACATGTTTGTGAACTATACATGTTTGTATGACACATGTTTGTGAACTATACATGTTTGTATGACACATGTTTGTGAGCTATACATGTTTGTATGACACATGTTTGTGAACGACACATTTTAGTATGACAAATTTTTGTGAACTATACATGTTTGTATGACACATGTTTGTGAACTATACATGTTTGTATGACACATGTTTGTGAACTATACATGTTTGTATGACACATGTTTGTGAAATATACATTTTTGTATGACACATGTTTGTAAACTATACATGTTTGTATGACACATGTTTGTGAACTATACATGTTTGTATGACACATGTTTGTGAACTATACATGTTTGTATGACAAATGTTTGTGAACTATACATGTTTGTATGACAAATGTTTGTGAACTATACATTTTTGTATGACTAATGTTCATAGTGAACCCCTGAACTAATGACCAGATACATGACTGGCTGGACCCACACTGGCCAGAGTACATTTACCAAGTCCAAGGTATAGGGTGGAGACGGGGTTGTCTCAACCCATCAAGGGGTTTAGACCTATTTCTTGGTGGGAGGGGTCTACCCCCCTCTTTCCTATAGCAGATCTATTTACTGGATGATGTCAGGAGAACATTAAATAAAAGGTTATGTCAGAGGGTAACCGCACAACTGGACAGTGGTCAGTAAGAGCAAATAGCGTCAGTCAACACATACACTGGCTGTTGAATTATGCACGGAGTATTAGCAGACGTGTGGACACTACGTCATTGAGCATGTGGGGAGGACAGAGGTTAGCAGACGTATGGACACTACGTCATTGAGCAGGTGGGGAGGACAGAGGTTAGCAGACGTGTGGACACTACGTCATTGAGCAGGTGGGGAGGACAGAGGTTAGCAGACGTGTGGACACTACGTCATTGAGCAGGTGGGGAGGACAGAGGTTAGCAGACGTATGGACACTACGTCATTGAGCATGTGGGGAGGACAGAGGTTAGCAGACGTGTGGACACTACGTCATTGAGCAGGTGGGGAGGACAGAGGTTAGCAGACGTGTGGACACTACGTCATTGAGCATGTGGGGAGGACAGAGGTTAGCAGACGTGTGGACACTACGTCATTGAGCATGTGGGGAGGACAGAGGTTAGCAGACGTATGGACACTACGTCATTGAGCATGTGGGGAGGACAGAGGTTAGCAGACGTATGGACACTACGTCATTGAGCATGTGGGGAGGACAGAGGAATAGTGATGGAGTGGATTATATTGTGAGGACACGGAGATGAGGATTATATTGTGAGGACACGGAGATGAGGATTATACTGTGAGGACACGGAGATGAGGATTATATCGTGAGGACACGGAGATGAGGATTATATTGTGAGGACACGGAGATGAGGATTATATTGTGAGGACACGGAGATGAAGATTATATTGTGAGGACACGGAGATGAAGATTATATTGTGAGGACACGGAGATGAGGATTATATTGTGAGGACACGGAGATGAGGATTATATTGTGAGGACACGGAGATGAGGATTATATCGTGAGGACACGGAGATGAGGATTATATCGTGAGGACACGGAGATGAGGATTATATTGTGAGGACACGGAGATGAGGATTATATTGTGAGGACACGGAGATGAGGATTATATCGTGAGGACACGGAGATGAGGATTATATCGTGAGGACATGGAGATGAGGATTATATTGTGAGGACACGGAGATGAGGATTATATTGTGAGGACACGGAGATGAGGATTATATCTTGAGGACACGGAGATGGGGATTATATTGTGAGGACACGGAGATGAAGATTATATTGTGAGGACATGGAGATGAGGATTATATCGTGAGGACACGGAGATGAGGATTATATCGTGAGGACACGGAGATGAGGATTATATTGTGAGGACACGGAGATGAGGATTATATTGTGAGGACACGGAGATGAGGATTATATCGTGAGGACACGGAGATGAGGATTATATCGTGAGGACACGGAGATGAGGATTATATTGTGAGGACACGGAGATGAGGATTATATTGTGAGGACACGGAGATGAGGATTATACTGTGAGGACACGGAGATGAGGATTATATTGTGAGGACACGGAGTTGAGGATTGGTAGGTGAGGATTATTTTGTGAGAAATGGGAGGGGAGGATTATTTTGTGAGAACGGGGAGGTGAGGATTATTTTGTGAGAACTGGTAGGTGAAGATTATTTTGTGAGAACTGGGAACTGATATGTTTTGCTCTTGCAAATGATTCTATTTGTTCATCCTATAACATCGTGTGTAAATCGTATGATTTTTGGATTATGTGAAGGACAACGTGTTATCTTTCTCCAATATATTATTATTGTGAAATACGTCAAAGTGATAAAATAAATATTGTAGTGAAGCCTAATTATTTCTTTCTCGTGTTATAGAAGAGCTGAGGATGACTGATTAGAAGACGGACGTAAATTATTAATTCTCCAAGAATAAAACGTAACATCTACATCTGGAATAAAGATGGTGTTACAGTCACTATAACGTCTTTATAACGTCTTTATAGAACATAAATAAAAAGGATTTCATCCCGAACTCAGTTTCATACTCGTGTTCAAATATGATCCCCCAAAACCCCCACTCCAACCCCCACTCCAACCCACACACTTTTTCATTAAATAAAAATTCACCCCCCCCACACACACACACCTCAAACTGGACACATGTCCCAAACATTACAAAATAAACCAACGACCATTGAACTCCACATTCACTCATAGTCACCAATGAACTCCACATTCACTCATAGTCACCATTGAACTCCACATTCACTCATAGTCACCATTGAACTCCACATTCACTCATAGTCACCATTGAACTCCACATTCACTCATAATCACCACTGAACTCCACATTCACTCATAATCACCACTGAACTCCACATTCACTCATAGTCACCACTGAACTCCACATTCACTCATAGTCACCATTGAACTCCACATTTACTCATAGACACCAATGAACTCCACATTCACTCATAGTCACCACTGAACTCCACATTCACTCATAGTCACCATTGAACTCCACATTCACTCATAGTCACCATTGGACTCCACATTCACTCATAGTCACCATTGAACTCCACGTTCACTCGTAGTCACCATTGAACTCCACATTCACTCATAGTCACCAATGAACTCCACGTTCACTCATAGTCACCATTGAACTCCACATTCACTCATAGTCACCATTGAACTCCACGTTCACTCATAGTCACCATTGAACTCCACGTTCACTCATAGTCACCATTGAACTCCACGTTCACTCATAGTCACCATTGGACTCCACATTCACTCATAGTCACCATTGAACTCCACGTTCACTCATAGTCACCATTGAACTCCACATTCACTCATAGTCTCCATTGAACTCCACATTCACTCATAGTCTCCATTGAACTCCACATTCACTCATAGTCACCATTGAACTCCACATTCACTCATAGTCACCATGTGACTGTACACTGACTGATAAGCTAGATAGAAAAAGAGATGAAAGCATTGTGCACATATTAATTACGACATGCTCTCCCTTGAGGTTTTCATAGCGCCCCCTCCCCCCTTCTTGTCTTTGTAAAAGTGGAGCTAATAAACGGAAACAACACATCGGTTAGGAACACCCGGTGGTAGGGCTAAGTTTGACCTAAGTGTGGGTACAGGTACGTCTGGACTATATCTTGACAAGGTTTGTGGGTGGTAGGTCTAAGTTTGACCTGCGTATGGATACATGTAAGGCCGGACTATATCTTGACAAGGTGATAAACTTACTGATAAATTACTCATAGTAAAGTTGGGTGGGTGAGGCTAATATAAATGGAATGTAGGTTGATCATGTGTTCGGGTGTGGGGGGGGGGGTCGGTTGGGGGGGGGCAGTCCTATCTACTCTATACAGGTTGGTATAATCTGTCCCAACAGGGGGAGATGAAAGACGCGGGTAAAATCTTGAGAAGTGTAGTTGACATGGGGCGGGTCGAGAGAGAGGTAAAAATGACACAGGTGACTAAAATTTGACACGAAGTGTCATTATAAAGGAGAGTATGGAATATGTTAAGACAGTGGGCAATATGTTTAGACAGTGGGAAATATGTTAAAACAGTGGGAAATATGTTAAGACAGTGGGCAATATGTTTAGACAGTGGGAAATATGTTAAAACAGTGGGACATATGTTAAGACAGTAGGGAATATGTTAAAACAGTGCGGAATATGTTAAGAAAGTGGGGCATATGTTAAGAAATTGGGGAATATCTTAAGAGAGTGGGGCATATGTTAAGACAGTGGGAATTATGTTAAGACAATGGGAAATATTTTAAGACAGTGGGGAAATATGTTAAGGCAGTGCGGAATATGTTAAGACAGTGGGGGAATATGTTAAGACAGTGGGGAGTGTGTTAAGACATGAAGATCGCTAATTTTTAAAACAAATGACAGTTGATAATATATTTTGACTAGGAGTTTTGAAATACTAAATAATATCCGGTATAAAGTATGTCACATAAATAAATGGTATTGATTGTTACTTTATGATTTAAAGCAACAACAACATCTAATACACGCCCATGTGATGGTGGACCCCAGCCAGGAGCCCGCCGCTGGTAATAAGCCAGGCAAACGTCGTGGTTGCCAGTTAGATATGAACTAAAATTTAAAGTGTTGTTAAAAAAAAAAATTTGAGCGTTCATTGATAGCACAGGAAATAGTATATCAGGGTTGTTTACACGCCATGGTATGTGTGTGGGGGGGGGGAGGGGCAGTAACGTTTGGTGAGATCGAAGGACGGTTGCGGTGGTGACACCAGTAAAAAAAAAACTTTGTGTTTGTCAATGGGAACTTTGGCGGTTTCAATCAGTCTTTACAAATGTCTTGTCCATACTGAATTCACTACCGGAAAGGTGTGTTCCCCACAACCCCCCTCTCTAGCCAGGTGTATTGTACGCCACGTACAGGTGTAAGCTATTGAGAAGGACGAAGCCATGGCAATAAGAAAAAAAGCCTTTCATAGTTACAACGGCAGGAAATATAACGGAGCTGGGATCTTTTGGAGACACGAGAAAGCACGACCGACGTCTCTTGACAACATAGAAATCTATCCGATGCAAGGAACTACTTTCTCATTTAGTTGGGTTCCCCCCACACCCCCCTCCCACTTTTTTTCTTTCAATATCACGAAATAATGAATGCAAATTTATTGAAAAAATCCCCGTTGACGTCAATACAAGTTTATGTTTTGAAAATAAAAGTTTAAAGTGCCGGGTAACCGTAACGTTACATGCATCACTGACTTGTGTTACGTCAGGAGAAAGTGACAGGTGACACGGCATTGGTGACGAGAGCCTTTAAGATTAAATTTTAAAATTTTGTTTTCGTCTTTAAAAAAATATATTATAATTATTTTTTTTCTAAAATCTCAGCGAAAGAAATTAGCAACGAAAATCAAACAACTTACAATAAACAACTCAATAAATTTTTAAACAATTTCTGAAATTAAAAGCTTAACATCCCGTGAAAAAAAAAGAGAAAACGGAAGAGAAAAAAAAAAGAGAAAACAAAAGAAAACGGCGAATAACATCATCAAGGGTAACCAGTTACCTGTAGCCCACCTGTAGAGAATCGAACGCTCACGTCGCACGAGAGTTGAAGAACATCAACATAAGTAAAAGGCCAAAACGTTTGTAACTTACCTCTGCCGGTCCGCGCATGCTCCATCCCGTGGCTAGAGAACGGGTCCGAGTGTTTGAAAGCAAGCTATTAAACTGCACTGGAACCGTACGGGCGGCGGCCTGGTCCAAGCCCAACAAAGGAGTAAGGAGAAAAAGTATCAGATCGATACATCCATCCCCACCACGGGTTGGGCGACAACCAATGCACTGGCCTACCACTGTTATGTCCCGATACGACACAAATCGTCCCAGATTCGCCCCCTGGCCTCGCTGGTTCGGCCCGTTACGATTAGGGGCGATGTACATCGGGCTGCTTGATTTGTGGGTGGGGGTGGGGGCGAGAGAGGGGGGGGGGAGTTCTCGTAGAACTATTCTGTTTCACCAAAAACCTCCGTATTTCAGTTCCGTGTTATTGTGTTTGGTTGGGGTGGAGGTGGGGGTGGATAAGTTACTTTGAAGCAAGATTTGTGTTGGGGAAAGTCTGGGGGACCAGTTAATTGCGGCGGGGGAGGGGGGAGAGCAAATGAAAAAAATACAGGCCATGATTTCACCATGTATTTTGCACCACCTTCAGAAATGTCTACTCACCTTATCGACTTTGCTACTGCAACCTTCTGACAGACGTACTGACTCGGCCTACGTTAACTGCTATATTGTAACACTCAGATGACCAGAACATCGTTACTTTTGGAACTTATGGCGGAGATAGGACAATTTAAAAAAAAATAAATTTATCTTTATTTTTTTGGAAGAAGAGTTTAACCGTTGTCGGATCTAGAACAAAATATCTGGGAAGGCACATAGAACTTTTTCCTAGTGCTATAAGTTAAAGTATAACCAAATCTAGAGATAAATCTGTTGCTTCACAAGGCGGCTAATAGACACGGGCAATAACAGTTTGGGAAATGTTACCTTCTGATACCACTATTTTTTGTTGCATGTTACCTTCTGATACCACCATTTTTTGTTGTATGTTACCTTCTGATACCACTATTTTTTGTTTTATGTTACCTTCTGATGCCACTATTTTTTGTTTTATGTTACCTTCTGATACTACAATGTTGTTGTATGTTACCTTCTGATACCACTATTTTTTGTTGTATGTTACCTTCTGATACTACAATGTTGTTGTATGTTACCTTATATATTGTTCTTCGCGTTGCATACCGTTTATAAAACATTTCACGTACACATAGCATCTCACTGACGGACCATGTACACATAGCATCTCACTGATGGGCCATGTACACAATTATTGACTGACACATTGTCCGTCCAGCATTTCGGCCTTAGGCCACTGCAACCTATGCGACAGCAGTTGGGCCCGCAATTTCATAGGCCCCGCCCCGAATTTATTTTCTAATACAAAATCTTAATTGTCACTTATTATCCTTATCCTCTACCCAGAATGGGCCCCGCGCAATCCGTTTCGCATAGGGCCCCCGCAATTGTTAGGGTCGGCCCCGGGTATGATGCTCCCGCATAGTCAGTACCGCCTTCAGAAATGATATTGGTTGCTCATTGTCTTGACTTAGTTATTGAGACTTTCTGCTGTTGTGATGTAACAAAGACACGCAACCTGCCCAGTATAAGACTTTAAACCGTTGGAATACTTCACTTATTTTTGTATATAATTCATAAAAAAACTTGACCTTTGACCTCTTGAATGTTTATTTTAAGCCTCGAGCACCGACACCATTCTGTAGTTGCCTCGCCGTTTAGCTGCGGCACTGATGGGCTGCGGCGCCGATTGGCTGCGGCACTGTTTAGTTGTGGTGCTGTTTAGCTGCGGCAATATTTAGTTGCGGCAATATTTAGTTGGGTCACTGTTTAGCTGCGGCAATATTTAGTTGTGACATTGTTTAGCTGCGGCAATATTTAGCTGCGGCAATATTTAGTTGCGGCAATATTTAGCTGGGTCACTGTTTAGCTGCGGCAATATTTAGTTGTGACATTGTTTAGCTGCGGCAATATTTAGTTGTGACATTGTTTAGCTGCGGGATTGTTTAGCCGTGGCACTGTTTAGCATCCTTGTGTCACACGAATCAAAACACTTGTGTAACACAATAATGTCTGACCTGAACAAGAAGGAAATACCTGGCCATCGATTGAACAATGATTGATTGGATAACAATCACATCAAAATATCGATACTCTGTTCAAGCATCGGTATTGATCTCGATACAATCGCTGGGAGATTGGTGGCTGAATGGCTACAAAGGCAATCTCTTTGTCAGGGCTGCGAATTATGGAGCTGGTATAGGACAGAGTCAAGATGGTATGTTGATGGTTTGAATTATTGATCGAAGCAGATATGAGAGTCAGTGGGACAGTTGATATATGAGTCATTAGGAAAGTTGATATAAGAGTATGTATAATAGTTGACATAAGAGTCAGTAGAATGTTTGATATAGCGCGGTGAGCCTAGCCCTAGGCTGGGGGTACCGCGCTATATAAGACAACATATAATAATAATAATAATAATAATATAAGAGTCAGTGGGATAATTGATATACGAGTCAGAAGGAAAGCTGATATAAGAGACAGTATAATAGTTGACATAAGAGTCAGTAGAATGTTTGATATAAGAGTCAGTAGGATAGTTGATATAAGAGTAACTAGTAATCGAAGTCCCTAAGCACAATCCTTTACCTTTATTGACAACTAAAGATTGGACCAGGCCTGTGTACACATTCAGTCAGATTGAACCAGGCCTGTGTACACATTCAGTCAGATTGAACCAGGCCTTTGTACAGATACAGTCAGATTGGACCAGGCATGTGTACAGATACAGTCAGATTGGACCAGGCCTGTGTACAGATTCAGTCAGATTGGACCAGGCCTGTGTACAGATTCAGTCAGATTGGACCAGGCCTGTGTACAGATTCCGTCAGATTGAACCAGGCATGTGTACAGATTCAGTCAGATTGGACCAGGCATGTGTACAGATTCAGTCAGATTGGACCAGGCCTGTGTACAGATTCATTCAGATTGGACCAGGCCTGTGTACAGATGAAGTCATCTTGGACCAGGCCTGTGAACAGATGAAGTCAGATTGGACCAGGCATGTGTACAGATTCAGTCAGATTGGACCAGGCCTGTGTACAGATTCAGTCAGATTGGACCAGGCCTGTGTACAGATTCATTCAGATTGGACCAGGCCTTTGTACAGATGAAGTCAGATTGGACCAGGCCTGTGTACATATTCCGTCAGATTGAACCAGTCATGTGTACATATTCCGTCAGATTGAACCAGGCATGTGTACAGATTCAGTCAGATTGGACCAGACATGTGTACAGATTCAGTCAGATTGGACCAGGCCTGTGTACAGATTCATTCAGATTGGACCAGGCCTGTGTACAGATTCAGTCAGATTGGACCAGGCCTGTGTACAGATTCATTCAGATTGGAAAAGGCCTGTGTACAGATGAAGTCAGATTGGACCAGGCCTGTGTACAGATTCAGTTAGATTGGACCAGGCCTGTGTACAGATTCATTCAGATTGGACCAGGCCTTTGTACAGATGAAGTCAGATTGGACCAGGCCTGTGTACAGATTCAGTCAGATTGGAAAAGGCATGTGTACAGATTCAGTCAGATTGGACCAGGCCTTTGTACAGATGAAGTCAGATTGAACCACGACTGTGTACAGATACAGTCAGATTGGACCAGGCCTGTGTACAGATTCAGTCAGATTGGACCAGGCCTTTGTACAGATTCAGTCAGATTGGACCAGGCATGTGTACAGATTCAGTCAGATTGGACCAGGCCTGTGTACAGATAAAGTCAGATTGGACCAGGCATGTGTACAGATGAAGTCAGATTGGACCAGGCCTGTGTACAGATTCAGTCAGATTGGACCAGGCACGTGTACAGATTCAGTCAGATTGGACCAGGCCTGTGTACAGATTCAGTCAGATTGGACCAGGCCTGTGTACAGATTCCGTCAGATTGAACCAGGCATGTGTACAGATTCAGTCAGATTGGACCAGGCATGTGTACAGATTCAGTCAGATTGGACCAGGCCAGTGTACAGATTCATTCAGATTGGACCAGGCCTGTGTACAGATGAAGTCATCTTGGACCAGGCCTGTGTACAGATGAAGTCAGATTGGACCAGGCATGTGTACAGATTCAGTCAGATTGGACCAGGCACGTGTACAGATCTGTGTACAGATTCAGTAAAATTGGACCAGGCATGTGTACAGATTCAGTCAGATTGGACCAGGCCTGTGTACAGATAAAGTCAGATTGGACCAGGCATGTGTACAGATGAAGTCAGATTGGACCAGGCCTGTGTACAGATGAAGTCAGATTGGACCAGGCATGTGTACAGATGAAGTCAGATTGGACCAGGCATGTGTACAGATTCAGTCAGATTTGACCAGGCCTGTGTACAGATGAAGCCAGATTGGATCAGGCCTGTGTACAGATGAAGTCATATTTGACCAGGCCTGTGTACAGATGAAGTCAGATTTGACCAGGCCTGTGTAGAGATGAAGTCAGATTTGATCAGGCCTGTGTACAGATTCAGGACGATTGGAAAAGGCCTGTGTACAGATTCGGTCAGATTGGACCAGGCCTGTGTACATATTCAGTCAGATTTGACCAGACCTTTGTACAGATTCAGTCAGATTGAACCAAGCCTTTGTACGGATTCAGTCAGATTTGACCAGGCTTGTGTATCGATGAAGTCAGATTTGACCAGGCCTGTGTATCGATGAAGTCAGATTTGACCAGGCCTGTGTATCGATGAAGTCAGATTTGACCAGGCCTGTGTATCGATGAAGTCAGATTTGACCAGGCCTGTGTATCGATGAAGTCAGATTTGACCAGGCCTGTGTATCGATGAAGTCAGATTTGACCAGGCCTTTGTATCGATGAAGTCAGATTTGACCAGGCCTGTGTACAGATGAAGTCAGATTTGACCAGGCCTGTGTATCGATGAAGTCAGATATGACCAGGCCTGTGTATCGATGAAGTCAGATTTGACCAGGCCTGTGTATCGATGAAGTCAGATTTGACCAGGCCTGTGTATCGATGAAGTCAGATTTGACCAGGCCTGTGTATCGATGAAGTCTGATTTGACCAGGCCTGTGTATCGATGAAGTCTGTATCGTGTTCAATTAATGTTTCCAAGTCTTACCTTTTCAGCGGTTTCAAAAGCCAAAAGTCAGATATCTTTTCTATCATTAATGTCTGTCTGTATTGTCTCTCTGTGTGGACCAGGCCTGTGTGGTCTGTCTGTATTGTCTGTCTGTATTGTTCGTCTGCCTTATCTGTCTATATTGCCTGTCTGTATTGTACGTCTGTATTTTCGGTCTATATTGTCTGTCTATATCGTCTGCCTGTATTGTCTGTCTATGTTGTCTGCCCGTATTGTCTATATATATTGTCTGTCTATCCGTTAACATGTAAAAAAAAATAAAAAAGGGACATTGACATGCACATTCGCCAAACTATCGGACACACCCATTTCACTGCGCGTCCACACATGTACCACACTTGTGTCCAATGTTCCCTTTAAGCTGCGCGGCCGCGCAGCTACCTTACAGATGCCGCGCAGCAAATTTTTATAAAAATAAATTCGAACAGATACGCTGCACTCTGCAAAGTAAAACGTTGCACACAACTGTATGATTTTGCAAACGAACCAAGAAACTATCGAGGAAACTTAGACCAAGCAGCATTCCCCAGCGTACCCCCAACGGGCAGATCATCAGTGGCGCTACAGCTCGTGTAGGGCCCTGGCCTGCTCCACCGCATCCTTCCATTCGGAACGATCCATGGCTTTCTGCCTCCATGCGCGAACTCCCAACTGGTGTAAATCCATCGATCCATCTCAGTCTTGGGCGACCGGTGAGTCGTCTGTCCCTAGGTCTCTGCTTGTATATCACTTTTGCTGCTCTACATTCCGGCATCCTTTCAATGTCCTGCCCAGCGCAGTCTGCCTTTTGTTTTTAATTGTTGGTGGGTCTTTGTAAACTTGGTATTTATGTTGGTTTGTACGGATTCTCCAGATATCATTTTCCATCACTGGGCCATATTATATTTTCCTGAGGATTTTCCTCGCCCATGTATTGAGAATGTTCTCTGCTTTTCTGGTAAGGGTCCAAGCCTCACTAGCGTAAGTTTCTGCTGGTCTTATGATAGTGGTGTATATTGTCTTCTTTGTTCAAATGAGAAGTTTTTGTAGGTTGAAATAGGTGGGTAAAGTATGTGGGTAAAGTGTGTGGGTAAAGTATGTGGGTAAAGGAGAGACTAAACTTTACACACATGCAGAGACTGACAAAAAGACTGACACACACACAAAGTCAAAGCGGATATACAAACACACACACCGACGGGCACACAATCACAGACTGGCAGGCGCGCACACACACGGACCGACAGCTCACGGGCATAGCGAACTGGGGGGGTATAGGGTGAAATAAAACCCGGGTTGTATCAACCTTTTGGCTGGAGTTCAAGTCTTAGATCATGCATGGACTATTGTTAAATATCAGAATAATAACAGCAACCACATCTCACCACATTTAATTCGTACTACAATAATGGTGTTGACGCTGGGGGTCCTACAAAGTTATCAGAATTCGTCCTATTTTAAAAATCCTTTATACTAACTTCGCTTTTGTGTGCTTACGGCAAAACTTGGGACGGCTAATTGACCCACTTCCCGTCAAGATGAACGTTGTCACATAGACTCGTTGCCAATTACGACACATTCTTTAATATTTTCAGCCCCACCACCCAAAATTAAGTTTTTTCGTCTTTTTTGTCATGTGGAAGATGAGGGAAATATGATGACACTGATTTCCCGAAATAAAATTTCTCGATTAGTGTGTTAAATGAAGTTATACTTACGTTTTTTTCTGAAATAGTTGGTGAAATAGTTGGTGAAATAGTAGGTGAAATAGTTGGTGAAATAGTTGGTGAAATAGTTGGTGAAATAAATCTATGGTGTAAATGCAGGTGGATCATTAGAATATTCATATAAAATAAAATATTAAAACTGCATTAATTTATCTTTTAGGGGTTGTCTAATTAGATCGTTTTTACTATTATACCATTATACTATTATACTATTACACGCGAAACTCAACCCCTTCGAAACAACACAAACAAGCAAACAAAGTGATAAGGAAAACCAAGCAACAACCTGTCACAGAAATCTGTCAGTGGAACTCTATAGATGTCATAGAAATCTATCAGTGGAACTTATGAATATCATAGAAATCTGTCAGTGGAACTCTATGGATGTCGTAGAAATCTGTCAGTGGAACTCTATGGATGTCATAGAAATATGTCAGTGGAGAACTCTATGGACGTCGTAGCCACATTGACAGAGATACTCAACACCTCCAATAGCCATAGCCAGCCAAAGATGTGAATATGTATGCACTAAAAAAATACAGCTCCACCAGCGCAAGGTAGAGGATCAGAACCGAAGAAAACACAACCACCAGCGCAAGTTAGAGGCATCAGAACCGAAGGAAACACAACCACCAGAGCAAGGTAGAGGCATCAGAACCGAAGAAAACACAACCACCAGAGCAAGTTAGAGGCATCAGAACCGAAGGAAACACAACCACCAGAGCAAGGTAGAGGCATCAGAACCGAAGGAAACACAACCCTAGAGTGGGTGTGTCTAAGGCAGGTGTGTCTAGAGTGGGTATGTCTAGGGGGTGCGTCTAGGGAAGGTGTGTCTAGGGGGTGCGTCTAGGGCTGTTGTGTTTAAGGCAGGTGTGTCTAAGGGGGTGCGTCTAGGGTGGGTGTGTCTAAGGCAGGTGTGTCTAGGGAAGGTGTGTCTAGGGGTGTGTCTAGGGGTGTGTCTAGGGGGGTGCGTCTAGGGTGTGTGTCTAGGGGGTGTGTGTCTAGGGAAGGTGTGTCTAAAGGGGTGCGTCTAGGGTGGGTGTGTCTAAGGCAGGTGTGTCTAGGGAAGGTGTGTCTAGGGGGTGTTTCTAGGGGTGCGTCTAGGGGTGTGTGTCTAGGGGGTGTGTGTCTTGGGCGGGTATGTCTAGAGTGAGTGTGTCTAGGGCGGCTGTGTCTAGAGTGTGTGTGTCTAGAGTGGGTGTGTCTAGGGCGGGTGTGTCTAGAGTGGGTGTGTCTACGGCGGGTGTGTCTAAGGCAGGTGTGTCTAAGGACGTCTGTCGATGGTTGACGCAGATGTCAAGAGGACAGTTGACAGAAACAAAGGTGAAGGTGATAAGGTGCCAGGCATTGATTGGACCACACGGGCGCTGGCCCTCTGGTATGAAGGTCACTTAGTTAAGTTTAAATAAGTACAGATTTTACCCACAATTCAATCTCCTTTCCCACGAGTTCATACTTTGCAATACAAATTATTATTATTAGTTGTATTATATAGCGCGGTACACCAGCCTAGGGCTGGGCTCACCGCGCTGTACATAAAAATATTAGCAAAAGAGACATAATCGCGACAATACAATACAATACATTGATGTAATAAAGAACAGATGTATGGAGACAAAACAAAAACAATTGCATATTCAACCCATTCACCCCAGAACTTTCACATGTCAAGCCATGGACAGTTACAAAAATCGTAGGCCCCCTCCACAACTTCACCGACATTATTACATCCACATATCCACCTCCGCTCATAAATCGACTTTCATCTACAAACTCACATTACCCCAAAATCCATCTTCATCCACAAATAAGCATCAACCCGAATATCAGAAATCATTCCGAAAACCCCATTGTCCCCAGATTCACCTTTATCCATAAGTAAAAGACACCAAGATAAATCCACATTCATCCACAAATCTAAATTCCCTTAAGTTCAAACTTCATCCACAAATTTACATCGCCCTAAAATCAGCACTGGTCGGAAAATCCGCGACCCCCAAAAATCCACATTCATCCGCAAATAAAAAATCCACAGATCCAATATTCCCATACAAATCCACATTTTAAATACTAATTCAATGTCAGCGCCCCGGTACACACCCAACAAATGACTTGTTAATATCTTTTGTTTGTAACACGTGCTATGTGTGTGTGTCTGTGGGAACGGGGGGCAGTGGTGGTAATGGTATTGGGGGGGGGGGGCGCACCATTTTGATGTATTCATTCAGGTATGAAAATTGGCGGTAAATTTCGAATCGGCATCTGACGTCATCTGCCAATCAATGGGATGTAAGTGGACACGCGGCGTAACAGAGTACATGGAGTGTTGACCGCATGAGTGGGGACAGAGACGGCTGTAGGTTCAGGGACAATGGCCGGCCCGCGGGGCAGGTGTGGACTCTGAGGAGGCGGACAGTTGGACAATAGAGTGGACACCGTCCCGTTGTCCAGCGATCAGGAATCACGCAACTTTAAACATGTATCTTGTGTAACAACAGCATTAGTGACCACAGGGGCAGCTTCGTACCTGCTTTTGTCTCCGGGGGATAACAGAATTGTCAGACGTGGGTGGTGTTTAAGGAATCTGTGTGTGTGGGGGTGGGGCGTAATAAACGACGGGAGGGTGTTCAAAAAGAGCGCTGAGGGGCGCTTTGGCTTCCAAGACGTAATTTTGTCATTTACAGATAGACCAGAATGGTAGATATGACCAGAGGAGTGACCAGCGTGCTGACTTAACTTCTTTGGAAAGCCGCCGTGGTGGTCCGACCCTGAGGAAAAAAAGGGGTGGGGTGGGGTTGGAGATTGATTCTCACAACAAACAAGGTTGATTTCGACACTGTTGAACTAACAAGGTTGATTTCGACACTGTTGAACTAACAAGGTTGATTTTGACACTGTTGAACTAACAAGGTTGATTTCGACACTGTTGAACTAACAAGGTTGATTTCGACACTGTTGAACTAACAAGGTTGATTTCGACACTGTTGAACTAACAAGGTTGATTTCGACACTGTTGAACTAACAAGGTTGATTTCGACACTGTTGAACTAACAAGGTTGATGTCGACACTGTTGAGCTAACAAGGTTGATGTCGACACTGTTGAGCTAACAAGGTTGATGTCGACACTGTTGAACTAACAAGGTTGAAACGGCTACTGTTTGTGTGATAACGTGTATCCTCGGGCTCGCTAACTTCACCGGCCTTGAACTGTGACCTATTGAGGAAACAGTGACACCAAAATAAGATAGACATTTCTAAATAAATTCTAGTTACCTCAAAGATGGTTTAGTTATTATATCTTATGTTCAAGAAAGTTTTATGTGCGCTAAATCTCATCCTAAGAGTGAATCAGATGTACGAACAAGTATCAGGACAAATTGTACCAACCGAGAGGTTCTCGAACATGTCATACTGTGCCTAACGTCTTGTCCACGCTAAAAGAGGGGCGCCTTCGCTGGTTAGCACATACGACTGGATTCCAAAAGGCCAGAACAGGACGTCTCTGTATGCCTTATAATGACGTGTATCACGTCTCTGTATGCCTTATAATGACGTGTATCATAAATAGATACGAAGGTTGATCTCTTCAACACATGACGTGATCGGGGGGATGGGGGGGGGAAGCATAAATTATATGATAGCCATTTTGGTTTTGCGAAATGCTGTTAAAAAGTCGGATGCGTTGTGAAAAGAAAGGTTGACCGGAAGAGACCGAAACGGAAGGCCAAAGAACAACGCCAGTCAAGGTCAAGGTTTATGCTTGAAAAGTGCAGCAGAGTGCGCCATCCATGACTGCAGTTACACGTCACCCGTGATTACTTCTGGAAGACGGATGGATGACAAAGACGAACCAAGACGAACCACGATGAACCACGATGAACCAAGACGAACCAAGACACCAGTTAACGATAGTAACACTTACGGCGATCCCATGTATACAAGTGTTGCTGAGATCCCGGGTCTGGAATATCTCGGCACGAGACTGTCATCTTTTGTGGAGAAATTATTCTTTCAAGTCTGACGTGAAATCTTTTGTCAATGTCGTGTTCCCCTGTCCATGCTGAGTCAATGTCATGTTTCCCTGTCCATGCCGAGTCAATGTCATGTTACCCTGACCATGCGGAGTCAATGTCATGTTACCCTGACCATGCTTAGTCAATGTCATGTTACCCTGTCAATTTCGAGTCTACTTCATGTTACCCTGTCCAAGCTGAATCAAGGCCATATTACCTTGTCCATGCTCACCTTTAATGAGAATAGTAATAGGAGAGGATGTTGGGGATGAGGGGGGTAGGGGAGGGTGTAAAGCAAGACTATTTATGTGACTCCGCATTAGACCAAACGACGTTTTTCGCCCGAGACAATGGCTGCATGTGGTCGTGTGGCTGTGTGGTCGGGTGGTTGGTCTCTCCATGCTTGTCTAATAAACCAAGAAGATAATCAATGCCGATGGCGCCACCTACCAGCAGCCTCTGTACCAGTCCAGGGCATCTCGTGCCGAGGGCAAATCCATCAAGAAGATGTACGCACTCACCGCCATGAGAAGAGTTGCAGAGTAGCTAACTGCTTGGGGAACAAATATCGAACGGTCCCATGGATTGGACATTGGTCCCATGGATTGGACATTGGTCCCATGGATTGGACATTGGTCCAGTGGATTGGACATTGGTCCCATGGATTGGACATTAGTCCCATGGATTGGACATTGGTCTCATGGATTGTACATTGGTCTCATGGAAGATACATTGGTCCTATGGATTGGACATTGGTCCCATGGAGTGGACATTGGCCCCATGGACTCGACATTGGTCCCATGGATTGGACATTGGCCCCACGGACTGGACATTGGTCTCATGGAAGATACATTGGTCCTATGGATTGAACATTGGTCCCATGGAGTGGACATTGGTCCCATGGAGTGGACATTGGCCCCATGGACTCGACATTGGTCTCATGGAGATACATTGGTCCTATGGATGGGACATTGGCCCCATGGACTCGAGATTGGTCCCATGGATTGAATATTGGTCCAATGGATTGGACATTGGTCCCATGGTTTGGATATTGGTCCCATGGACTGGACATTGGTCCCATGGATTGGACATTGGTCCATTGGATTGGAAATTTGCCCCGATTGTTTAGAAATTGGCCTACACATAGCCATGGCACTAAGCCAAGACTGAGACCCAACGATAACATGCAGTAGTTAACTGATACGTAAGACAACAAGACTCACAGCATTCATTAAAAAATTATCTTGTAGTGTTATGTTGATGGCTTGATCTTTTGGATGTACGGGTTAGCTCCTTAATCATAGTAGTTTCAACTATATCCTACTCCGTTTCCCCTACACATCAATGTTACAACTATATCCTACTCCGTTTCCCTTACACATCAATGTTACAACTATATCCTACTCTGTTTCCCCTACACATCAATGTTACAACTATATCCTACTCTGTTTTCCCTACACATCAATGTTACAACTATATCCTACTCTGTTTCCCCTACACATCAATGTTACAACTATATCCTACTCTGTTTCCCCTATATCAATGCCCTATCGCGCACCAATTCTTCAAACATTAATTTTCGTACCCACCACCTTTCCTACACACTACTACTTTTCAAACACCGCTTCTCTTACACACTAATTCCTCTCAGAATATATTTGCGCACAACATTGACGGGTCAAGAACTTCGTTGTAGAATCACAACAAAATATTTGACATGGTTTCCAAGTGATTATTTTGAGTGATTTTCTAGATAAGAAGGAATCCGATTGAGTTCAATTGTTTATATGCCCGGAGTTAGACTTTTTGACTGCTGCAGTTTGATTCAGACATGAGTTGAAAGTCGTCACCTTCAATTCGAGTCAGCAGGTGGAGTCAGCAGGTAGAGTCAGAAGATGGAGTCAGAAGGTGGAGTCAGAGGGTGGAGGCAGTGGGTGGAGGCAGAAGATGGAGTCAGAAGGTGGAGGCAGAAGGTGGAGTCATATAGTGGAGTCAGAAGGTGGAGGCAGAAGGTGGAGGCAGAAGGTGGAGTCAGAAGGTGGTGTCAGAAGGTGGAGTCAGAAGGTGGAGTCAGAAGGTGGAGGCAGAAGGTGGAGGCAGAAGGTGGAGTCAGAAGGTGGAGTCAGAAGGTGGCGTCAGAAGGTGGCGTCAGAAGGTGGAGTCAGAGACGCTTTCTTTTGTCACAGTCTCCCGATCAAAAGTCTATACCTACATCTATTCAGCTACAATTCAGATCTAGGAGCTCAAAATTTCTCTTTCTCTTCACTGAACAGCCCCGTACTAGGTTTGTAGCGCAAATTGGGTAGCAAAGGTCAGAGTTCTAAAGATAGCACCTCGTCCCCTTCCCATTTCACGTGGACAAGCCAGGTACCAGATCGATATCTGATCAACAATAAAACTGAAGTGTGATGAGTAGGAGCACGTGGGAATTGGGTCAACATGTAACAAGATGGGGGTAGAGGGATATCGGGGAAAATAATATGGGTAGAGATTTGGAGGGGATAACTCAATTGAACAAATGTTTAGTTTCCAAACCAAAGTTCAAACAGTGATTTTGAACAATCTTAGAGCAATTAAGACAGATTTGACTTATTCGGACTTACAGTAAATTGCGAATTTAAATGAGACACCAGAGCATATCCTACTGTGTCCTACTGTAAGCATTTTAAAATCAGAAATATTTTCATTGCTTTGAAAACGCATAATTTTTACATTAAACTAAGTAAAGGATGTCATCAAACATCAGGCCATGTCATTCGACAATCATACTAAGCAGTGCCTTGGCTAGGGTTGGTGTCGTATCTAGGGTTGGTGTCGTATCTAGGGTTGGGGCCGTATCTAGGGTTGGTGTCGTATCTAGTGTTGGTGTCGTATCTAGGGTTGGTGCCGTATCTAGGGTTGGTGTCGTATCTAGGGTTGGTGTCGTATCTAGTGTTGGTGTCGTATCTAGGGTTGGTGTCGTATCTAGTGTTGGTGTCGTATCTAGGGTTGGTGTCGTATCTAGGGTTGGTGTCGTATCTAGGGTTGGTGTCGTATCTAGTGTTGGTGTCGTATCTAGGGTTGGTGTCGTATCTAGTGTTGGTGTCGTATCTAGGGTTGGTGTCGTATCTAGTGTTGGTGTTGTATCTAGGGTTGGGGCCGTATCTAGGGTTGGTGCCATCTCTAGGGTTGGTGCCGTCTCTAGGGTTGGTGTCGTATCTAAGGTTGGGGCCGTATCTAGGGTTTGTGCCGTATCTAGGGTTGGGGCCGTATCTAGGGTTTGTGCCGTATCTAGGGTTGGGGCCGTATCTAAGGTTGGGGCCGTATCTAGGGTTTGTGCCGTATCTAGGGTTGGGGCCGTATCTAAGGTTGGGGCCGTATCTAGGGTTGGGTCCGCACGCGCTGGGCCAAGCGTTTTTTTCCGCCCACAAAACTGACGCCCTTTCTGTTAAGCCAATACGCCCTCGATAAAGCCGAACCGAGATCGACTTTTGGCCATGAATCTGATCACCAAAGATTTACTCTAATTGACGTCACGGTTATTAACTTTGTACTCCAGATGATTCTAGAATACACTTCGACCTTGCAGGACAAAACTCAAGGTCAGTTTCCGAGAATTCCATCTACGGCGCTGCTCGGTCAGAAGATCGACACCGTAGTTTGGGATCATAAACACACTCTTCCGTACGTGACCTTGACCCCGCTCCCCTACCATCCCACCCTCATCGGAATCTCACGGGACCTTGCATTCGTTTTTTCCTGGCGTGTTATCGGGAGGGTTCTCAAACAATTTGGCTTAGATTCAATCCCTTACACGCCCTTGGGTTTATTCCTTGAGATGTGTCTTTGTTTAATTATTTTTTTTAAACGTATCGGCCTCAGATACCTAACAGCCTCAGATACCTAACAGCCTCAGATACCTAACAGCCTCAGATACCTAACAGCCTCAGATACCTAACAGCCTCAGATACCTAACAGCCTCAGATACCTAACAGCCTCAGATACCTAACAGCCTCAGATACCTAACAGCCTCAGATACCTAACAGCCTCAGATACCTAACAGCCTCAGATACCTAACCGACTCAGATACCTAACAGCCTCAGATACCTAACAGCCTCAGATACCTAACAGCCTCAGATACCTAACAGCCTCAGATACCTAACAGCTTCAGATACCTAACAGCCTCAGATACCTAACAGCCTCAGATACCTAACAGCCTCAGATACCTAACAGCCTCAGATACCTAACAGCCTCAGATACCTAACAGCCTCAGATACCTAACAGCCTCAGATACCTAACAGCCTCAGGTACCTAACAGCCTCAGATACCTAACAGCCTCAGATACCTAACAGCCTCAGATACCTAACAGCCTCAGGTACCTAACAGCCTCAGATACCTAACAGCCTCAGATACCTAACAGCCTCAGATACCTAACAGCCTCAGGTACCTAACAGCCTCAGATACCTAACAGCCTCAGATACCTAACAGCCTCAGATACCTAACAGCCTCAGATACCTAACAGCCTCAGGTACCTAACAGCCTCAGGTACCTAACAGCCTCAGGTACCTAACAGCCTCAGGTACCTAACAGCCTCAGATACCTAACAGCCTCAGGTACCTAACAGCCTCAGGTACCTAACAGCCTCAGGTACCTAACAGCCTCAGGTACCTAACAGCCTCAGATACCTAACAGCCTCAGGTACCTAACAGCCGCAGATACCTAACAGCCTCAGGTACCTAACAGCCTCAGGTACCTAACAGACTCAGGTACCTATCAGCAGGACCGGCCCTAACAATTGCGGGGCCCTATGCGAAACGGATTGCGCGGGGTCCTGTCTGGGTAGGGATAAGGATAATAAGTGAAAATTAAGATTTTTTATGAAAGTGCGGGGCCCATTGCGGCCGCATAGGTGTCAATGGCCCAAGGCCGGCCCTGCCTATCAGTCTCGGGTACCTAACAGACGCAGGTACCTAACAGACGCAGGTACCTAACAGACTCAGGTACCTAACAGACTCAGGTACCTAACAGACTCAGGTACCTATCAGTCTCAGGTACCTATCAGTCTCAGGTACCTATCAGTCTCAGGTACCTATCAGTATCAGGTACCTATCAGTCTCGGGTACCTATCAGTCTCGGGTAGATTAGGAAAGAAAGTTGTGTTAAGTCTTGTGACAAAATGCTCCGGTCCTCATATCGACACAAATTGTGCATCTTAAAAAAATATTTTTTTAAAATCTTTGAAACCAGAAGTGTAGCCAAGTTTTAAGCTTTGAGGGCACGTGTTAATTTGACCAGATCTGCCCTAGTGTGTAATGCTTCTACGTGTAGACACAACAAATCTTCCCTTACACTCATGCCGTACTGGAGACACACATGCCGTACTGGAGACACACATGCCGTGCTGGAGACACACATGTCGTGCTGGAGACACACATGTCGTACTGGAGACACACATGCCGTGCTGGAGACACACATGCCATACTGGAGACACACATGCCGTACTGGAGACACACGTGCCGTACTGGAGACACACATGCCGTACTGGAGACACACATGCCGTACTGGAGACACACATGCCGTGATGGAGACACACATGCCGTACTGGAGACACACATGCCGTACTGGAGACACACATGCCGTACTGGAGACACACATGCCGTACTGGAGACACACATGCGTACTGGAGACACACATGCCGTACTGGAGACACACATGCCGTACTGGAGACACACATGCCGTACTGGAGACACACATGCCGTGATGGAGACACACATGCCGTGCTGGAGACACACATGCCGTGATGGAGACACACATGCCGTACTGGAGACACACATGCCGTACTGGAGACACACGTGCCGTACTGGAGACACACATGCCGTGATGGAGACACACATGTCGTGCTGGAGACACACATGCCGTACTGGAGACACACATGCCGTGATGGAGACACACATGCCGTACTGGAGACACACATGCCGTGATGGAGACACACATGCCGTGCTGGAGAAACACATGCCGTACTGGAGACACTCATGCCGTACTGGAGACACACATGCCGTACTGGAGACACACATGCCGTGATGGAGACACACATGCCGTACTGGAGACACACATGCCGTGATGGAGACACACATGCCGTACTGGAGACACACATGCCGTGATGAAGACACACATGTTGTGATGGAGACACACATGTCGTGCTGGAGACACACATGCCGTGATGGAGACACACATGCCGTACTGGAGACACACATGCCGTGATGGAGACACACATGCCGTACTGGAGACACACGTGCCGTACTGGAGACACACATGCCGTGATGGAGACACACATGTCGTGCTGGAGACACACATGCCGTACTGGAGACACACATGCCGTGATGGAGACACACATGCCGTACTGGAGACACTCATGCCGTACTGGAGACACACATGCCGTACTGGAGACACACATGCCGTGCTGGAGACACACATGCCGTACTGGAGACACTCATGCTGTACTGGAGACACACATGCCGTACTGGAGACACACGTGCCGTACTGGAGACACACATGCCGTGATGGAGACACACATGTCGTGCTGGAGACACACATGCCGTGCTGGAGACACACATGCCGTGATGGAGACACACATACCGTGATGGAGACACACATGCCGTGCTGGAGATACACATGCCGTACTGGAGACACACATGCCGTGATGGAGACACACATGCCGTACTGGAGACACACATGCCGTGCTGGAGACACATATGCCGTGATGGAGACACACATGCCGTGCTGGAGACACACATGCCATGCTGGAGACACACATGCCGTGCTGGAGACACACATGCCGTGCTGGAGACACACATGTCATGCTGGAGACACACATGTCGTGCTGGAGACACACATGCCGTGCTGGAGACACACATGCCGTACTGGAGACACACATGTCGTGCTGGAGACACACATGCTGTGATGGAGACACACATGCCGTGTTGAAGACACACATGCCGTGCTGGAGTCACACATGCCGTGTTGGAGACACATATATCTGAGCGACCCGGGTCATTTTAATTGGTAAGCACATGTAATTGGTGAAAAGGTTTGTCACATGTAATTGGTAAAAAGGTTTGTCACATGTAATTGATGAAAAGGTTTGTCACATGTAATTGGTGAAAAGGTTTGTCACATGTAATTGATGAAAAGCTTTGTCACATGTAATTGATGAAAAGGTTTGTCACATGTAATTGATGAAAAGGTTTGCCACATGTAATTGATGAAAAGTTTTGCTACACTAAATTGATGAATAGAGTTTCCCATGTAATTGATAAATAGGTATGCCACAATTAATTGATGTAAAGGTTTGCCAATTCTAATAGGAATTGGGAGTCACCCTACAAAGGTTGTCATACTTAGAAAGGTTTACTCTGATCTTAAACTTTGACCACACGTCACATGTCTCCGGAGAGGCAATTTCTACATTACTCTTAAAGATCAATTTTACAACCCCTAAACGTTCCTTTAGATGAGAAAAAAAAATGCGTGATTAGGAAGAAGAGTGACTGAAAGAGAGAAAAGTTGGGGGGAGCCACTATTCAAAATGCCCCCCCCCCCCCCATAAAAAAAAACAACAAAAACCCTACCACTTCTTTCCTTTCCAGTCACATGGAAGTTTTTCATCAGTCAACATACTGTTACCGAAAATAACCATAACTTGACAAGCTCTATGACGCATGTTTCGTTCCGTCCATCCAACCTCTGACTCCCAACCTGACCAGATGGCCCGTCAGTTGTTGACCTCGACACAGCGTGCTCCCAACTTATGCTTCCCATTATCATTAGTGATATCGTCCAGTTGCTACACATATAACCCCCCCCCCCCCCCCGTCCCTCCCCATCTTTCAAGTCTATAGTTTTTTTTTTTATAATAAATTTCATTGAAATATCTAACCCTAGTTTCCATCTCTTCATTTCTACAAATGATGACCCTAATGCCCCCGGGGCCTCACTCCCCCCGGGCCCCCCCCCCCACACAGCTGGTACGATGCACGTGTTAGCTCGCCTTGTTGAACCACTTTAACTCCATATCTTAATCTCAGCGCTTCTCAAACCCGTCAATTTGTCTCCATAAAAATATTTACCCCCCCCCCCCGGCCTTCCATCTGCACATTGTCTGCAATGCACCGTGAGATAAACGGTATTTACATATTTAGCCTAACCTCCCCCATCCCTCCCCACAACACACTTGTTCCATGCCCTCCCTCTCTATTCTCTCATTCCTTCTCTCCATCTCAATGTCAGCTTGGGATAGTGTCCCATAAGCTTCCACTCCCTCCCTCAACTCTCCAACTTCCCCCTCCACAAGATCTTTTCCCCTTACAGAAAGTCCACCCTCCCTCCCTCGTTTCCTTTTCCTTTTCTTCCCTCCCCCAAAATGCGAGTGATTATCCATCGTTGAATCTTATTCATTGATGATGACTCATGTTGTCACACTGCCCTTGGGCCCTATGGGGAGAGGGGGGCGAGCATGTTGGGAGGGGGGAGGAAGATAGATAATTATAAGCTTAATACAGTTGTGTTATCACTCTGACCTTAGGCTGGGGTAGGTGACCGGGGGGGGGGGGGGAGGTGCGTCGCGTTATCACACTCCGCTTTGCAGCACACAAGAAAAAGGGGGCGGGGGGGGGGGGTTAAGGACAAGATCTCGTGTGCCCTAATATCAGCGTGTCCCAGGGAGTTAGGGAAGTGGGTGAGGGATGGCGAGTGGTAGATAAGAAGAAACCTGGATGGGAGACATAACGGACGTTTTCATTGGGCAATCCAAAATGTCGTCAGATGTGACGCAAAAAAAAAAGAAGCCGCAGTGTGACGTCAGATGTGACATCTTAGAGCAATAGGAGGTCAGATAGATATTGACAGGGATTAAGATGTCATCTATCCGGACAGAATCTAATAAATATAGAAATTATTACAATAACAATGAAATATAACATTATTCTAATGACCAATGAAATGTAACATTTATTTAATGACCAATGAAATGTAACATTTATTTAATGACCAATGAAATGTAACATTTATTTAATGACCAATGAAATATAACTTTATTCTAATGACCAATTAAATGCATCATTATTATATCGACCAATGAAATATAACTTTATTCTAATGACCAATGAAATGCATCATTATTATATCGACCAATGAAATATAACTTTATTCTAATGACCAATGAAATGCATCATTATTATATCGACCAATGAAATATAACTTTATTCTAATGACCAATGAAATGCATCATTATTATATCGACCAATGAAATATAACTTTATTCTAATGACCAATGAAATGCATCATTATTATATCGACCAATGAAATATAACTTTATTCTAATGACCAATGAAATATAACTTTATTCTAATGACCAATTAAATATAACTTTATTCTAATGACCAATGAAATATAACTTTATTCTAATGACCAATTAAATATAACTTTATTCTAATGACCAATGAAATATAACTTTATTCTAATGACCAATTAAATGCATCATTATTATATCGACCAATGAAATATAACTTTATTCTAATGACCAATGAAATGCATCATTATTATATCGACCAATGAAATATAACTTTATTCTAATGACCAATGAAATATAACTTTATTCTAATGACCAATGAAATGCATCATTATTATATCGACCAATGAAATATAACTTTATTCTAATGACCAATGAAATGCATCATTATTATATCGACCAATGAAATATAACTTTATTCTAATGACCAATGAAATGCATCATTATTATATCGACCAATGAAATATAACTTTATTCTAATGACCAATGAAATGCATCATTATTATATCGACCAATGAAATATAACTTTATTCTAATGACCAATGAAATATAACTTTATTCTAATGACCAATGAAATATAACTTTATTCTAATGACCAATGAAATGCATCATTATTATATCGACCAATGAAATATAACTTTATTCTAATGACCAATGAAATATAACTTTATTCTAATGACCAATGAAATGCATCATTATTATATCGACCAATGAAATATAACTTTATTCTAATGACCAATGAAATATAACTTTATTCTAATGACCAATGAAATGCATCATTATTATATCGACCAATGAAATATAACTTTATTCTAATGACCAATGAAATGCATCATTATTATATCGACCAATGAAATATAACTTTATTCTAATGACCAATGAAATATAACTTTATTCTAATGACCAATTAAATGCATCATTATTATATCGACCAATGAAATATAACTTTATTATAATGACCAATGAAATATAACTTTATTCTAATAACCAATGAAATGCATCATTATTATATCGACCAATGAAATATAACTTTATTCTAATGACCAATGAAATATAACTTTATTCTAATGACCAATGAAATATAACTTTATTCTAATGACCAATGAAATGCATCATTATTATGTCGACCAATGAAATATAACTTTATTCTAATGACCAATGAAATATAACTTTATTCTAATGACCAATGAAATGCATCATTATTATATCGACCAATGAAATATAACTTTATTCTAATGACCAATTAAATATAACTTTATTCTAATGACCAATGAAATGCATCATTATTATATCGACCAATGAAATATAACTTTATTCTAATGACCAATGAAATGCATCATTATTATATCGACCAATGAAATATAACTTTATTCTAATGACCAATGAAATATAACTTTATTCTAATGACCAATTAAATGCATCATTATTATATCGACCAATGAAATATAACTTTATTATAATGACCAATGAAATATAACTTTATTCTAATGACCAATGAAATGCATTATTATTATATCGACCAATGAAATATAACTTTATTCTAATGACCAATGAAATGCATCATTATTATATCGACCAATGAAATGTAACTTTATTCTAATGACCAATGAAATGCATCATTATTATATCGACCAATGAAATATAACTTTATTCTAATGACCAATGAAATATAACTTTATTCTAATGACCAATGAAATGCATCATTATTATATCGACCAATGAAATATAACTTTATTATAAATAATGCCTTGAAATAACACATTATTCTAATGAAAAATAAAACTACTTTTTTTTCATTACTTTTTATTTTGCAATACAATTACGGAAATTAAATTTTGAAATTCAATAATTCTAATTATTCCCACACCCCCCCTTCCCCCAAACCCGTCTCTCCCCTTTCAATCAACTCTACTGGCCACTGGCCGAAATGTTCATCTTGCCCTTGCAGAATTTAATGCTGGCAAGATTTACCACGCAAATATGCGGCGCATTAACAACGGGAAAGCCATTTTCTAACGAGGGTATGCAATGGCGCAAAAAATACATAATTAAAAGATGTAAAAAGAAAATAATTATTAGAAATTGACAACAGCGTCCCGCCATCCATCCCCGGAAAACACAACCTCCCCCCGCCCCACTTTATCTTCCTCTTTAGAACCCCCTCCCCCTTCCTCTCCTCTCCCCCCCCCCCAAATCACACTCCCATCTCTTGAGGAGAGAACAGGAGTATTTTTTTAAAAAAAGGAAAGAAAAAAAGGAAAAGAATACTGTCCAAGCTGGAATCATTGCTTTCCGTTTGAGAGAGATGGGTAGCATGGCACAGGGACGGTTCTTCTACTTTGGTTGTATTTTTACTTTGTGATTAGCCAACAACTTCAATGCCAGAGACATGGGCACATAATGAAATATTCTTCTTGGCGAAATATTAGAATCTCCCCCCTCGTCCAACCCTTTTCCCGTTTGGATATAAAAGAAATGTCCACCAAGTTGATATATTTTGTAAGTGTATGCAAGTGTATAGATTTGAGAAGACCTACATCGTGGTAGCTGTCCACATGTTCCTGGAGCTGAGATCTATTAAACTGTCCTACTTGGTGGGGATCGAACGACCCTTTCCCAGGGGTCGCCTAAGACCATCGAAACACTCATATACTCTACAGTTATGAAGTAGAAACGAAAATAATTTTGGGAGATTTCCAAATGTCCTATACTTGGTGGGAGATTTCCAAATGTCCTATACTTGGTGGGAGATTTCGAAATGTCCTATACTTGGTGGGAGGTTTCCAAATGCCCCATACTTGGTGGGAGATTTCCAAATGTCCTATACTTGGTGGGAGATTTCCAAATGTCCTATACTTGGTGGGAGATTTCCAAATGTCCTATAAGCTGAGATCTATTAGAGAATGTCCTACTTGGTGGGACATTTCCAAATGTTCCTCAAGCTCAGATGTATTTAAAATGTATTCATAGAGATAGGTGTTATATGCCAGCCTTGATGCCGATATTCCTATTGAAATATTTACTGAAATAAATATAGAAGAATACCTTGCTTAAAAATTGGGACATTAATAATTAACAAATTGCGAAATAATCCAAACACCACCTCCCCCATTTTCCAAAAAACCAACTAAAAATACGGTCAAATGGTCGAAATAGTTAATTGTATAAGGTTTGTCCTTTCCAATACCGGAAAACGTCACATCGCATTACGTAATGATACTAATTTTAGTTTATGTTTTCGTAAAAAATAGCCTCTAACAACAATGTAGTTCCGCTTATATATAGCAGTAAACATTTGTTTGTAAAATCTTTCGTAGAATATAGTTGTAAACACTATTCCGTCTAGGTTACGAACCACTGTGCCGGCTCACATTAACACAGGAGTTCCGAACAGTTTTGAGAGATTGGCCAAACGGAATACCAGGATGTATCATACATATCTTAATGAGATTGGCCATATTGAACTATTAATAGACTTCCGTCATTAAATGACAAAGCCTACTGAAGAATAGTCTAGACCAGATTTTACTCTCTATTGGAGTGATTCCCAACATTTTTTGGGGGTCATGCCCCACTAAGCCTTTCTAAAATTCGTATGCCCCCTATGTAGTATACACATAATTGTTAATAGTCAAAGTGTAAATTGTTTTCAACACTTCGAACGCTGATTTTTAAATTGATAGTCTAACGATTCTCGTTTTAAAATACAAGTTAAGTTGTAGCAGACGATGGGTTTTCAAGTTCTGGAGTTTTTTTTTATCTTTCAAATTGCCCCACCCCCACCCCTTTAAAAAAAAATCAAATAGCTCTTAAGTGTGGTGCGTGGGACTCACGTTGGGAAACACTGTTCTATTGTCTAATTCAGGGGTTCTCAACCCTGCTGGCGGTCGCACCACCCCTTCACAATGTCGCCCAAGACACTCGGACAATACGTAGACTCTACAGTTATGACGTAGAATTTTTTTTTATGTTTGGGGTCACCACAAAATGAGAAAGTGCATTAAAGGGTCGCGGCATTAGGAAGGTTGAGAACCACTGGTCTAAGAAAAATATCTTACATGCCCCCCCTTCCCCAATTAATTTAAGATACATTTATTTGTACATGTAAGTCATTGCTGTCTGTGAGACAATGCGACAGTGAGACAATATGACAGTGAGACAATGCGACCGTGAGACAATATGACATTGAGACAATGTGACTGTGAGACAATGCGACTGTGAGACAATGCGACAGTGAGGCAATGCGACATCGAGGCAGTGAGACAATGCGGCGGTGAGAAAATGCTAGAATCCAAACAGGGTCGCCGTGACCCTTGAATGCGGGGGTACAAGAAATGTCCAAGCAAACGACATGCCATCAAAATGAAATATCAAGTTTATTTTACGCGGCTAAAATTTAAAGTGATCTAAGCGATGCATTTCTTTCTATTTTGCCATTCTTTGGAGCTGCCATTGTGACATCAGACGGCCACACGCGAGCTAGGAGGATTTCCAAGAAACGTTTTAGAGCTCAGATTCGGCGAAACAAAAACAACCAAAAAACAAAAAAAAACAACAACCCAAAAACAAATTAAAAAATAATAATTTTTAAAAAGTGAAATCAACAAATCAAACGACGAATAAGGAAACCAATTAAAATGTTTTTAAAAAAACGTGGATTAGGAAAGAATTTAGAAGGAAATACGGTACTTACGATTTGGGTTTGGGAAAGGGGGGGGTGGGGGGGAGGGGAGATGGTTTACACAACATTAGCAGGTGTCAACACACGGTCACGTGACCCGATCCGGTGATGGTTTGATTTTTACAATAATTTGGAATTGTTGGATGTGAAGCATCAACGGTGCAAGTGGCAGCGTAGTCGCAGGCGACATAGGCCCCGCCCTTTCTGCACATGAAGTAAGACATATTTTTTTATAGCCGATAGCCTCCTCCCTTTTTTTTCTCTTTCTTTTTTTTTTTTTTCTTATGAAGTAGCACAGGTATTATTGCTATAGGTCAGTGGTTCTCAACCTTCCTAATGTCGCGACCCTTTAATACAGTTCCTCTTGTTGTGGCGACCCACAGCAAAAAAAATATTTTTGTTTCTATTTCATAACTGTAGAGTATACGTGTGTTTCATGGTCTTAGGCGACCCCTGAGACAGTGTTCGCGTACATTCTAAAAGTATTTTATGCCCATGTAGGGAAACACTGCATGGTTACCAAAACCATTGAGACTTTTAATGAGACTTTCAATCTTTAGGCATGCAAGGGGCGTGGTTTGCATGCAAGGGGCGTGGTTTGCATGCAAGGGGCGGGGTTTGCATGCAAGGGGCGGGGTTTGGATGCGTGGGGCGTGCTTTGAATGCAAGGGCGCGTGGTTTGCATGCAAGGGGCGGTGTTTGCATTAATGGACATGCGTATTGGTAGCACATTTAAATGAGCGTCGTATGAATAAATAAATAAATACAAATACTTCTCAAGTGTACGAATTAAAGATTTCTAAGGGTCTAAAGATTTCACGCCCCGGCCCCATCAACCCTAGCTACGCCGCCCCTGGATTGTCTTGTCTTCCTTTTTATACATAGGTAATAAGGGCGAGATACTGCAAACTGGTTAGGTAAAGGCAAAGGAAATGAGCGCATCAAAGGTTGGGAAAACCGGATTAAAGGGACGCAACAAAACAACGAATGCTTCGAGCACATTCCTCTTGCTGTCCTCTCGGATACTGCATCGCAGCTAAGTGTTCGATTTATGTTATGCTGTTTCCACTTTTGTTTGTTCACCGAAGGAGGCTCCTTGCCGGCACGATCGTTGTTTTGTTGCGCCCCTCCCACCCCCCGCCCCCCCAGTTGTTCCCATACTTTGTTTCCCACATTTTTTTTTTACACGCATAGGCACTGTAAATCTACTCATTGTAGTGCCATGACGTGCCCAGCTGTAGCTGTGACTTAACACTATCCTTTGAAGCAGCTCACTGCTCACTGAAACAATAACTTAGGCACAATTTCGCTTTATGGGTAGTCAAGTCGTTTACAATGGAAGCTTTGACTAGGTTCCACATAATCAACATAAATGACGTAGTACTGACCAGATCAGAAGAATACTGCACACTGACAACTGAGCACCACCATAACCACCTCCACCCCCACCACCACCACAAACAACAACAACAGGTAACCTACTTACATGTCAAGTTCACTCAAGCAGACGACGTTCACAGTTCAATCTCTACGTTCTCGCAGCGGTCTAAAAAAATCGACTTTACGCCAAATTTTTTGGTGTTTGAATCCACTTCCTGTTTTAAAAATCCACTTAAAAAAAAATCCACTTTCAATTTAAATCCACGTTCAATTTAAATACATTTTCAATTTAAATGCACATTCAGTTAAAATCCACTTTTAAAAAAAATCCACTTTCAATTTAAATCCACGTTCAATTTAAATACATTTTCAATTTAAATGCACATTCAGTTAAAATCCACTTTCAATTTAAATACATTTTCAATTTAAATGCACATTCAGTTAAAATCCACTTTCAATTTAAATACATTTTCAATTTAAATGCACATCCAGTTAAAATCCACTTTCAATTTAAATACATTTTCAATTTAAATGAACATTCAGTTAAAATCCACTTTCAATTTAAATATATTTTCAATTTAAATGCACATTCAGTTAAAATCCACTTTCAATTAAAATCCACTTTCAATTTAAATACATTTTAAATTTAAATGCACATTCAGTTAAAATCCACTTACAATTAAAATCCACTTTCAATTTAAATGCACATTCAGTTAAAATCAACTTTCAATTAAAATCCACTTTCAATTTAAATACATTTTCAATTTAAATGCACATTCAGTTAAAATCCACTTTCAATTAAAATCCACTTTCAATTTAAATACATTTTCAATTTAAACGCACATTCAGTTAAAATCCACTTTCAATTAAAATCCACTTTCAATTTAAATACATTTTCAATTTAAATGCACATTCAGTTAAAATCCACTTTCAATTAAAATCCACTTTCAATTTAAATACATTTTCAATTTAAATGCACATTCAGTTAAAATCCACTTTCAATTTAAATACATTTTCAATTTAAATGCACATTCCGTTAAAATCAAATTTCAATTTAAAAACGCAATTTCTTTTTTTTTTTTTAAATATATCATTGCTCTAAAATGGACCTTAAAAAATTCCACTTTCAGAGTATACATATATTGAAATTCATTTAGACACTTTCCGTTAGCATTTAGCATCTCTAAAATAAATTGCCCGTTACAAATTCCACTGGCCTCTTGCGTTATTTCTCAAATGTGACTTTTGATCACCCCAGTCAGCTAGAGTCACGATCCATTGTACCAGAGAGCTCTTTCCAACCCTCACACTTTTGTGTCCCCACAGTTTGTACCGGGTCGACCTAGTAACGCTAGCTACTTCCAGGCCAAGCACACGGACACTGACATGAGGCTGCAACAAACTGCTACCCTGCGATTACGGCATCGATACCACTGTGAGATGATCGGCTTCTCCCTTGAACCCGTCGATACCACTGTGAGATGATCGGTTCCTCCCTTGAACCCATCGATACCACTGTGAGATGATCGGTTCCTCCCTAGAAACCATCGATACCACTGGGAGATGATCGGTTCCTCCCTAGAAACCATCGATACCACTGTGAGATGATCGGTTCCTCCCTAGAAACCATCGATACCACTGTGAGATGATCAGTTCCTCCCTAGAAACCATCGATACCACTGTGAGATGATCGGTTCCTCCCTAGAAACCATCGATACCACTGTGAGATGATCGGTTCCTCCCTAGAAACCATCGATACCACTGTGAGATGATCGGTTCCTCCCTAGGAACCATCGATACCACTGTGAGATGATCGGTTCCTCCCTTGAACCCATCGATACAACTGTGAGATGATCGGTTCCACCCTTGAACCCATCGATACCAAATGTCAAGTCTATATGACCAATCGAGTCGATGGTCTCCTCTGTGTGGACAAAGTGCAATTTTGGCTGTCATATTTTTAAACTTATCCAAATTGTTATTTTGACTGTCATATTTTAAAAATTATTCCAGAAGTTTTTGTTGTTGTTGTGTGTCTCATATTTTTATAAAATCCAAATTGCTATACTGGCTATCATATTTTGTATACCAATTGCTATTTTATCGCTTTTCAACTGGGTCTCATGGAGTAACTGTTAGATTATTTAAGCGCAAGTTAAGTAAGTTTAAAGAAAGAAACCAACGAACGTTCAATGATTGGCTGGTTGTCAAATCAACGCACGTTCAATGATTGGCTGGTTGCCAAATCAAATGAATTGAGTTTTATTTAATAATATTTGCAACTTTTAAACAGTTTTCGCATTTTGGCAAAAAGTTATGACATCATCCTTCATTGTGATCTTTTTTTTAATTTGTTTTTTTTGTGTTTTTTATTTGATATCTTTGGCTTATAGCTATCTAAAAAGCTAAATCTTTATTTAAACGCGTTTTCTGCATTTTCATTGAAGACTTATTGTATTAATTACACCAAACAACTTGCATTTTTTCGTATAGAATTCAACGTTGAATGTTTATATGCAATTTTATGAAACATTTTTATGAATCAACCCATAAAAACAAAGTTTTTCGTGTAAATCTTTTATAAAATGTAATATTAAGCAATTAGGGGGTGGGTGGGTGTGGTAATATTAATTCATGTTCGCTTTAAAAAACAGGAACATCTTTTTTTGGGGGGGAGAGGGTTGGGTCAAGGAGCTGAAAATTTGATAGAATGTGTTGTCATCGGAAACGAGAGTTTGTGCCAAGTTTAAGCTCGATAACTTGACGAGAAGTAGGTCAATTAGCCGTCGGAAGATTTTGCCACCCAGCCAGTCGACCAGCCACAAACAAAAGCGAATTCAATATAAAAGATTTATAAAGATGTGTACTAATGTAATAATCACACATTTATTTAAAAATAAACCCAATCTTAGGCGGTAAAAAATAAATTTTGATTGGCTGAACCACAAACTGTATGTTGAGATTAACACATGTGTTATGTAGACGACGCGTTTGCGTCATCTTTCCCCGTGAATGAACTCTAGCTGACTCCAATTCGGCTGCTCTGCGCTATTATTAGGGTGTGACTTACTAAAAATAGTCTCCCTTTGACCTCGGTTACAATTTACTACAATCTATAGTCTGTTTATTCTTAGAACTTTGTAGAATTAGGTAGAAGCTTTGAGAGACGATTACAATGTGTAGTCCGGTTTCTCGAAATGTCTTTGAAACCAGTTATATATATTGAGCGGCAGGAGCGTGTGTAGAGGATGGTGTGCTATGATTTGATCACGTGTGTGTTATTTTTGCTACGAGACAAGAGATTTGTTTACTGTGTGTGTGTAGATTCCTTTTCATCGTTGCACCTTTTTACAACATTGTGTGTTTCCTCAACCATTGTACCGGTACAAACCAATCATTATTCTGTAAGGCGATAGCTGTAATTATTTTCTTTTGATTTGGTAATTTATCATTAAAGTATTAAAATGTACTAATTGCAATTAGCCCTGGTTTGAGTATCGCATTCTTTGTTCTAGTGTTTAACTTATGGTATCGTCTTTTATTGTGTACTGTTTTAGAGCGAGCCATAAACTTAAAAAAGAGATTAATTTCTCCGTACGGATACCATCACGTAACACGTATGACACTAATTATTATGATGGTGAACTAAAAAGCTATCATTTAGATGATGTCATCCAGTCGTAAAGAGGAGCTTGTGATCATTATCCTGTTGGAACTACGTAGTTTTATAATAGATTGCCGTATAGATGTTACGTGAAGCTAAATAATAAAATAAGAAATAGCCCTACAGATGTGAAGTCCAGGCGTAGATAGCCCTACAGGTGTTAGTCAAGGCGTAGATAGCCCTACAGATGTTAGTCAAGGCGTAGATAGCCCTACAGGTGTTAGTCAAGGCGTAGATAACCCTACAGATGTTAGTCAAGGCGTAGATAGCCCTACAGATGTTAGTCAAGGCGTAGATAGCCCTACAGATGTTAGTCAAGGCGTAGATAGCCCTACAGATGGTTAGTCAAGGCGTAGATAGCCCTACAGATGTTAGTCAAGGCGTAGATAACCCTACAGATGTTAGTCAAGGCGTAGATAGCCCTACAGATGTTAGTCAAGGCGTAGATAGCCCTACAGGTGTTAGTCAAGGCGTAGATAGCCCTACAGATGTTAGTCAAGGCGTAGATAGCCCTACAGGTGTTAGTCAAGGCGTAGATAGCCCTACAGATGTTAGTCAAGGCGTAGATAACCCTACAGATGTTAGTCAAGGCGTAGATAGCCCTACAGATGTTAGTCAAGGCGTAGATAGCCCTACAGATGGTTAGTCAAGGCGTAGATAGCCCTACAGGTGTTAGTCAAGGCGTAGATAGCCCTACAGATGTTAGTCAAGGCGTAGATAACCCTACAGATGTTAGTCAAGGCGTAGATAGCCCTACAGGTGTTAGTCAAGGCGTAGATAACCCTACATGTGTTAGTCAAGGCGTAGATAGCCCTACAGGTGTTAGTCAAGGCGTAGATAACCCTACAGGTGTTAGTCAAGGCGTAGATAACCCTACAGGTGTTAGTCAAGGCGTAGATAGCCCTACAGGTGTTAGTCAATGCGTAGATAACCCTACAGGTGTTAGTCAAGGCGTAGATAACCCTACAGGTGTTAGTCAAGGCGTAGATAGCCCTACAGGTGTTAGTCAAGGCGTAGATAACCCTACAGGTGTTAGTCAAGGCGTAGATAACCCTACAGGTGTTAGTCAAGGCGTAGATAACCCTACAGGTGTTAGTCAAGGCGTAGATAACCCTACAGGTGTTAGTCAAGGCGTAGATAGCCCTACAGGTGTTAGTCAAGGCGTAGATAACCCTACAGGTGTTAGTCAAGGCGTAGATAACCCTACAGGTGTTAGTCAAGGCGTAGATAACCCTACAGGTGTTAGTCAAGGCGTAGATAACCCTACAGGTGTTAGTCAAGGCGTAGATAACCCTACAGATGTTAGTCAAGGCGTAGATAGCCCTACAGGTGTTAGTCAAGGCGTAGATAACCCTACAGATGTTAGTCAAGGCGTAGATAACCCTACAGATGTTAGTCAAGGCGTAGATAGCCCTACAGGTGTTAGTCAAGGCGTAGATAACCCTACAGATGTTAGTCAAGGCGTAGATAACCCTACAGATGTTAGTCAAGGCGTAGATAGCCCTACGGGTATTAGTCAAGGCGTAGATAACCCTACAGATGTTAGTCAAGGCGTAGATAACCCTACAGGTGTTAGTCGATGCGGAAAAGCTCAAGAAGTTTAACTAAAAAAGTGCGCACTTTTAATGTGACATATTTATCCTATATATATAAAAAGTGTTCATGGGAAACATCTAATTGAAAAACAACACGATTCTATGTCAGACTGGACACAAGAAAACGACACGCCTCTGTGTCAGACTGGACATAAGAAAACGACACGCCTCTGTGTCAGACTGGACATAAGAAAAGACACGCCTCCGTGTCAGACTGGACACAAGAAAACGACACGCCTCTGTGTCAGACTGGACATAAGAAAACGACTCGCCTCTGTGTTAGACTGGACACAAGAAAACGACACGCCTCTGTGTCAGACTGGACATAAGAAAACGACTCGCCTCTGTGTCAGACTGGACATAAGAAAACGACACGCCTCTGTGTCAGACTGGACATAAGAAAATGACACGTCACTATGTAAGACTGGACATAAGAAAATAACACGTTACTGTGTCAGACTGGACATAAGAAAATGGCTCGCAGATGAACAAAATATGAGCTTCCACTGTTCAGTGATGTGGACATACAGACATTTCAATGCTTCCATCATGGCCGTGACAAGCAAAAGCAGCACCGGGACCAAAGGCTGAATTTAGGCGCCCCCCCCCCCTTTCTTTGCCCATAAAGTGTACGTTGCTACAAACATTATAAGGCTGCCGACGATTATGGCGACCTCTGAAGATGGCGCCTTGGGTGGGTGCCCCACATCTCTCCCTTCATGTGACTCTGATCTCAACTATACTTACACTACACTTCCTCCATAATTTTAATTAACTTCTACTACTCGTCCTCTACTCGTCCACTACTGGTCCACTACTGGTCCACTACTCTTCTACTACTCATACACTACTCGTCCACTACTTGTCCACTACTCGTCCACTACATTTTCACTAAATCCACTATACTGCCACTACACTTCTCTTATACTTCCACTATATGTCCATTACATTACGCTAAACGTCCATTTCATTTCCCTTATACTTCCACTATATAACCACGATACTTCCACTTAAGTTTCAATACATTTCCACTACATTTCCAATGAACTTCCACTACATTTCGATTATACTACGACTACATTTTTACTAAATTTCCCTATCACTTCCACTATATAAACACGATACTTCCACCAAAGTTTCAATACATAACCACTTACCATTACATTTCCAATGTACTTCCATTACATTTCCAATGTGCTTCCACTGCATTTCCAATGTACTTCCACTGCATTTCCAATGTACTTCCACTACATTTCCAATGTGCTTCCACTGCATTTCCAATGTACTTCCACTACATTTCCAATGTACTTCCACTACATTTCCAATGTACTTCCACTACATTTCTACTACCTTTACCCTACATTTTCCATTCTCTTCCACAACACTTCCTAATGCACCTTTATTTTCCGCTCATAAAATGCGCGCATGTCACATTTGATCTGGCAATGAAATGTAAACAGTACATCAGTCACACTCAAAGAGGGGGGTGGCTGAGATTGTGGGGGGGGGGATGAACTTGTGGGGGTGGTGCAGGGATGGCCCAGGGGGCCTTGGAAAGAATGGGCGGGCATATTCCGATTAGTAATCATCGATCTGCTATCGATCGTTATTCAGGTATTGTTGTTCCGTAAGCTGTTTCTTCAGGTTCTTTGAAAGCCTGGCCTAAAAGTCCGACTACTCTTTCCACTTTTATCTTGCCATGCTCTTTGTTCAAGTAATTAAGTTTTAAAAATAACAGTGGGGGAAAAAATTGGTCAGAGAAATTATTTTCTTTTAGCTAATTTTCCCCAGAGGCGAACAATGGCAAGAAAGTGCTTGGAAAGGTGGCGAAAGGGAGATCACTCACGGCGTAAGAGATAAGAAGAGTAAGTAAAGGGGGAAGACGTACGCGGGTAAGAAAGGTGGAGTGGTGTGGTACGAAGTCGGGTCGGGTGAAAGAGTTGATGTGTGAGGAAAGGTGTTTAGAACAAAGTAATGATATATACGTCAGATAGATGGGTGGATGGGTGGATATATTGGTAGATGGACATGGGTTTAGATAAATGGATGGATGTACGGGTGCATAGATGGATGGCTCACTGGTGGATGAAGGAATTGTTGGATAAATGAATGTATTGCAGGGTGGATTAGTGGATGGGTGGATAGTTGGGTTGATGAACTGATGGGTGGGTGAATGCATGGTTGGCCGGCTGGGTGGACGGTCTGAGGATTGAAGGTGGATGTAATGTTGGATAGATGGATGACTGTGTGCATGGTTGGATCCGTTGATGATCAGATAATAGATCCATTTGTTGTTGAATACGTGAGTGCATGAAACATGAAATAAATAAGACCGTGTATGAAGTAGTGGGACGAATGGGCAAGGATAGAGATTTTTTACATTCAATGGCGTTAGGCTGCATGGGTTCAGATACAAAAGACCCACATTCAGCTACAATTCATATGACCTAAATCTCCGACTATAAATTAAGTATTTTCATGCAATAACATGGCTACTTCATGCAACCAACAACCCCATCTTAAAGGGCAAGTCTTTTACGATGAACAATGGGACAGAGGCAAAGAAAATAATGACAAGCCTTAAGTGAAAAGTCACTAATGATATGGTACAGTTGTACCATTAGAAACAAGCAGTGAAAAACCACCAATGCTAAGGTACAGTTGTACCATTAGACACAAGCAGTGAAACGTCACCAATGATAAGGTACAGTTGTACCATTAGACACAAGCAGTGAAAAGCCACCAATGCTAAGGTACAGTTGTACCATTAGACACAAGCAGTGAAAAGTCAAAAATGCTAAGGTACAGTTGTACCATTAGTTGTACCATTAGACGCAAGCAGTGAAAAGCCACCAATGCTAAGGTACAGTTGTACCATTAGTTGTACCATTAGACACAAGCAGTGAAAAGCCACCAATGCTAAGGTACAGTTGTACCATTAGTTGTACCATTAGACGCAAGCAGTGAAAAGTCACCAATGCTAAGGTACAGTTGTACCATTAGTTGTACTATTAGACGCAAGCAGTGAAAAGCCACCAATGCTAAGGTACAGTTGTACCATTAGTTGTACTATTAGACGCAAGCAGTGAAAAGCCACCAATGCTAAGGTACAGTTGTACCATTAGTTGTACTATTAGACACAAGCAGTGAAAAGCCACCAATGCTAAGGTACAGTTGCACCATTAGTTGTACTATTAGACACAAGCAGTGAAAAGCCAATAATGCTAAGGTACAGTTGTACCATTAGTTGTACCATTAGACACAAGCAGTGAAAAGCCACCAATGCTAAGGTACAGTTGTGCCATTAGACACAAGCAGTGAAAAGCCACCAATGCTAAGGTACAGTTGTACCATTAGACACAAGCAGTGAAAAGCCACCAATGCTAAGGTACAGTTGCACCATTAGTTGTACTATTAGACGCAAGCAGTGAAAAGCCACCAATGCTAAGGTACAGTTGTACCATTAGTTGTACCATTAGACGCAAGCAGTGAAAAGCCACCAATACTAAGGTACAGTTGCACCATTAGTTGTACCATTAGACACAAGCAGTGAAAAGCCACCAATGCTAAGGTACAGTTGCACAATTAGTTGTACCATTAGACGCAAGCAGTGAAAAGCCACCAATGCTAAGGTACAGTTGTACCATTAGACGCAAGCAGTGAAAAGCCACCAATGCTAAGGTACAGTTGTACCATTAGTTGTACCATTAGACGCAAGCAGTGAAAAGCCACCAATGCTAAGGTACAATTGTACCATTAGTTGTACTATTAGACGCAAGCAGTGAAAAGCCACCAATGCTAAGGTACAGTTGTACCATTAGTTGTACTATTAGACACAAGCAGTGAAAAGCCACCAATGCTAAGGTACAGTTGCACCATTAGTTGTACTATTAGACACAAGCAGTGAAAAGCCAATAATGCTAAGGTACAGTTGTACCATTAGTTGTACCATTAGACACAAGCAGTGAAAAGCCACCAATGCTAAGGTACAGTTGTGCCATTAGACACAAGCAGTGAAAAGCCACCAATGCTAAGGTACAGTTGTACCATTAGACACAAGCAGTGAAAAGCCACCAATGCTAAGGTACAGTTGCACAATTAGTTGTACCATTAGACGCAAGCAGTGAAAAGCCACCAATGCTAAGGTACAGTTGTACCATTAGACGCAAGCAGTGAAAAGCCACCAATGCTAAGGTACAGTTGTACCATTAGTTGTACCATTAGACGCAAGCAGTGAAAAGCCACCAATGCTAAGGTACAATTGTGCCATTAGACACAAGCAGTGAAAAGCCACCAATGCTAAGGTACAGTTGTACCATTAGACGCAAGCAATGAAAAGCCACCAATGCTAAGGTACAGTTGCACCATTAGTTGTACCATTAGACGCAAGCAGTGAAAAGCCACCAATGCTAAGGTACAATTGTGCCATTAGACACAAGCAGTGAAAAGCCACCAATGCTAAGGTACAGTTGTACCATTAGACGCAAGCAATGAAAAGCCACCAATGCTAAGGTACAGTTGTACCATTAGACGCAAGCAATGAAAAGCCACCAATGCTAAGGTACAGTTGCACCATTAGTTGTACCATTAGACGCAAGCAGTGAAAAGCCACCAATGCTAAGGTACAGTTGCACCATTAGTTGTACCATTAGACACAAGCAGTGAAAAGCCACCAATGCTAAGGTACAGTTGTGCCATTAGACACAAGCAGTGAAAAGCCACAAAATCTAAGGTACAGTTGTGCCATTAGACACAAGCAGTGAAAAGCCACCAATGCTAAGGTACAGTTGTGCCATTAGACACAAGCAGTGAAAAGCCACCAATGCTAAGGTACAGTTGTGCCATTAGACACAAGCAGTGAAAAGCCACCAGCGCTATAGTACAATCGTACAACACACACACACACACTCGAACCTTTTCTATTTATTAAAACAGCAATCGGTACATGATTTTGAATTTAGGTCCAATTCCTAGGATTTCGCAGGTGAGTGAGTTTTCTACAACAACGTCACGGCCGACTGGGTTATTGAGCAATGAGGGGGCACATGGCATCCAGCCGCCTTGGGGCCGCGACGGGGCCTGGGACGGGGCCGTACAACCAAGTCTCACTCACCAATTGTCGATAGATCGATTCCTGTGTAGCACTTAATTTAGTCTATTATCTGTATGGGATGTCAATCATTTGGTGAAATTTATTTTAATTATAACTGACGGGACGGCAGACATGTCATGGTGAGAGAGGGATGGGAGGTGGTAGATTGTGAGGGACCAGGTGTGTATGGTAGGTGTGGGACGGGGGACTTTGTGAGGGGCCGCTAGTGTAATTCTTAGAGTGCCATTTCGTCTGTGTTTTGAGTTCGACACTCAGGAGCTATAACTGCAATTCTTAGTGTGACCCTCTTTTTTGTCTGTCTATTTTAAAAACAATGTATGTTTACAAAACATAATGTATTTAACTATGACCTCTAATTTTTTTACATACTTCCATCCGCAAAAACAAAAAACAATTCATTAGTGTGTATGTGTGTGTGTGTGTGTGTGTGGGTGTGTGTGTGTGGGTGGGGGGTGGGGGTGCTTTTAATGAATGATACGTGGAGTGAATGTCTCACTAAAATGGATGGATTTAGTGGCAGATGGATATCAGCGTAAAGCAGACGTTAACATGTCCCTTATGTACTTAGTACTACGCCAGCCAGACCTTATCAAAGCACTTGCAGAAACTGCCCCATTCCAAGCAGTTTGAGCGCCCCATCTGTTAGTGATACCGTCAAGAGGCCCGACAACGCAACTTGGTGTAGCCCTAGATTTCAAGGTGTAGCCCTAGATTTCAAGGTGTAACCCTAGATTTCAAGGTGTAGCCCTAGATTTCGAGGTGTAGCCCTAGATTTCGAGGTGCAGCCTTAGACGTAGTCCTAGATTTAAAGCTACCTTCAGTCAAAATATTGATTTCCACTTTTTGTCAACGTAAATATTCTTTGTATCTATCTACGGTAAATCGTTTTTCTTCATGTGACGTCAAATCGGAATAAGTTTTGGACTTAAGTTTTTTTAACTGACTCCGTTTTTTAAAAAAATATTTGAATATGTTATTTACCTCTTAATCCAGACCTGAATCGAAATTTAAAATAAAAATATAAGAGAAATTGGTTAAAATACAATCTTTCATAATTAAAAATTATACTCAAAACACCAACACCATCTACCATCCATTCATAGACACGGCAGTGTTTAAAATAGACTGAGCTGTCGAATGATGGTACCGGTAGCCTGCTATATGATGTATAAGTCCATGGACCGAAACCATCAAACCTCTTTATGTTCAATTGATATTTGACGAAAATCTATACCCATTTGAAGCTCACCGAATTCCTGAGTGGGTAAGTTGCAGTGGCAGTTACCACAAAGCCAGCCTGCCTCACCTCTCCCCGCTGGCACGATGGCTGTAAATGATAATCTCGTAAATAAAATGACAAGCCTAACATAAAGCCATTTTTTTCCCATTAAAAAAAAAAGCAGAGTATGCCGTCACTATGGAAACAAGTAATATACAACGCTCTGCCCCCTTCGCCCCCGCGCCTGGCACCCGATCACTTGATGTCAACTTTATGGGGCGAGAATTACGGGGAGCTGGATACAGGCGATGTTGGTTTGTTTGCATGGCATCGGCAGTCGTGCTCAGATCTGTGACTCCTCCAACGTCACCCCATCTGTCAACCTCCCATCATATACCAGATCTACCTACCGTCTAATACAGACTTACCTCCCATCTAATACCAGACCTAACCCATCTAATACCAGACCTACCTCCAATCTAATACAGACCTACGTCCCATCAGACGCTAGTAGGGACCTACGTCCCATCAGACGCTAGTATGAACTGCTGACCTTTGACTGTAATCTCCAACCGAAACTCTGGCTGGACGCTACTAATTCTATTCTAAGCTCTATCATGTTGATCTTTTTATTCCAAATATAGAATTTAGTATTTCCTAGAATCTGTTGCATACCACATACTCACTTCTATGTCCTTGACCTTCATATTAGTCATTTACCGAAAACATTTTCCAGTGGAGTTTAAATGCAACTTCCTTATTTGCCCCATTACCCGCTGCCCGCTGCTTTTCTACAAGTGTCTTGTACGCCCGTTCTTTACTACAGGCGTCTTATACGCCCCTGCTTTACTACTGGCGTCTTATACACCACTGCTTTACTATAAATGTCTTATACGCCCGTTCTTTACTACAGGCGTCTTATACGCCCCTGCTTTACTACTGGCGTCTTATACGCCTCTGCTTTACTATAAGTGTCTTATACGCCTTTTCTTTACTACAGGCGTCTTATCCGCCCCTGCTTTACTACAGGCGTCTTATACGCCCCTGCTTTACTTCAAGTAAAAGTAAAAAAATGAACCGACCAAGTACGTGTTAATTTAAAGAACGAAATTTGAATGTTCTCTGAAGTGAGGTCAATTCGTTGTACTGTTTCAGGTCAATGTTTGAATGCCCATAATGAGATTTCAGCCCAGTTTTCAGAGCAGTTCATAACGCGCGTATCATCTCCAGAGCAGTTCACATCAGGCTTATCATCTTCAGAGCAGTTCACATCACGCTTATCATCTTCAGCCCATTGATGGGGTTTGCACCACATCCACGAAAAAGTTCTAACACTGAGCTCCGCTGTCAATGCTAAATATTTGAAGCAGAAACTCAGATCACAGTCTTAAAGAGCTACTATTTAACTATTTTAGAACCACCTTTGTACACGAAAACTTGATCATAATAAATACTAATATAATTCAACACATAGACAAAGTTAGAACATGAGAATATAGAACATTGAATATAGAACATAGAAATAGAATATAGAACTAGAACAAAGTACATAGAAAATTGAAAATAGAACATAGAACATTGAACATAGAACATATAACATGGAACATATAACATAGAGCACTGAAGATTATTTGATTCCATCCTGACTCACTACTCGTTCATGTGTCAAAGACAACTTCTTATAAGGCACTGCAATCGTCTGAAGAAGCAGAGGTTTTTTCCCTTGTTAGTCTTTTTCGCCTAGAAATTAGAAAAATGTCTCAGAGACTTACATTTTTCCCCCACAAATTTGCAACACTACACAGCCGCGTGCCCGATCTACAAGTTCTGCTTTATTTCCAGATACCGGCTGAATTCCCGTAAAAATTTCTTAATTCCTTCAACTCGCCAGGTCTCAAATGCTGTTTTCGCTATGTGAGCAGCCATCTTTGTACGTTCTTTGCACTCCCCGGTATGAACGATAACTCTGGGTGACAAGGGAAGTTGCAGTCTGCTATAGTTGGACCTATTAAAATTTGTTAATTTTGTGTACATTTGGTGCGTACATGATCAAGCTACGCTGGCGGAAGCAGAGAATGAGAGCGCAGCACGATGCGCAATGAAAGTGGGACGGACAAGAAAAAGCCACTCATGAATTATGATTATAGATTGTTGTTATAGCCCGTGTCTTGACCTTAATTTACTTCAACATAGAGCTAAAGCGTCCAGCCCCCCCTTCCCCAAACCATACACCAACTTTTTATATTGACGTCACCAATTAAATGTGTAGCACTGTACCAAACCCACCCCTCCCTTGATTGTGAAAAGGAAGTCAACTTTTGTATAAGTTCTGGAGGGTTCCAGCTTTCTCCCAACCAAGCGTTTTTTTCCCTAGACATTTACGAGACGTAATATACTTACGAGAGTGGTCTCTTGGTGTGTGTGTTTGTGTGCGTTCGTGTGTGTGCATTCGTGTGTGTGCGTGTGCGCACGCGTGTGTGTATTAATATTTGTATCTTTCGAGGATTTTACTTTTTCATTTGCAGTGCTGTAAGTTAATATAGATTTAATTATGTCGATTTCAGTGGGTCTCAACCTTCCTAATGCCACGACCCTTTAATGCAGTTCCTCATGTTGTGGTGACATAAACTTATTTTCGATGCGGCTTCATAAATATGTGTTTTCCGATGGTCTTAGGTGACCCCTGTTTAAGGTCGTTTGACCCCCAAAGAGTTTGCGACCCACAGGTTGAGAACCGCTGGTCTATTTGATTTTTGAATTTTTTAAATATAAATGTTATAGTATATTTGATTTTAATATTAAAAGTATCACTAGCTTTGGTATCATTCTTCTTTGTATACTGTTTTGTTGTGTTTACTTAGTTCGTTGATTGTTCCTGTAACGGTGCGTAACAATAGTCATGTAACAATATATATATATATACATATATATATATATCTAAAGCTTTTATCCCATCATACACTTAAATGGATAAAACAAATATTTAATTTCCATTATGCACTTAAATGGATATTACCAATTTTTTTTATTTCCACTACATACTTAATTTTATATTATCAAGTTCTTGAATGCTTTACCCTTGTCATTATGTGTTATATAGCGTCTTTAAATTCAAACACGAAAAAAAACCCAAAAAAACCACCAACTTTTCTAAGAAAGTTACAAGATTTCACAACAAACTCTCCACCACTCAAGCCCCACGCCCCACAATCCTGTATTTAGCCCACACTATAAATTCAGGGTTACCGAATTTTTTTTTCAGTCGAAAATTTCTTTTTGAACGCACTATACTATATAGTAAAACAAAATAATGCGTTCAAAAAGAAATTTGACGCAAAATTTTAACGTATAAATAAAAAAAACGATTCGACCAAATTTCCGTTCGATCAAATTTCCGTCGATCAATTTTCCGTCGACCAAATTTCTTTCGATCAAATTTCCGGATACGATAAATTCAGTCAATCCTTAGAAAAATATTTGTCCACTATATTTCGATCCATCTGGCGGCCAATACATGACCTTATTTAAAGCGGGGCTGTGTTGGACTATGTCAATGATTGCACGTGCTGTGCGGGGCCCGGTGACTCACGCAGTTTAAATTCTAAAACTAACACCACCCCACGGTTTCATTTGTCAGCGGCACACACGAACACAATAGATAGGCATATACCGGAGCTTTATTCCGACGGCAACTGGATTTTGATTAAAATATTTTAACCTCGTCCGTAATACGTGAGTTACCACACGCCCCTTCCCACGCCCCAACCCCCCCCCCCCCCGCCCGCCATTTTGGTCTCAATGTAATAGAATTTCTTAAAGCTTAAACATAAATGTAATTCAATTTCTCAAAAGCCTTATGAATAAAATCCCATTTTTCAATAGCTTAATATGAATAAAATCCCATTTTTCAATAGCTTAATATGAATAAATACCATTTTTCAATAGCTAAATATGAATAAAATCCCATTTTTCAATAGCTTAATATGAATAAAATCCCATTTTTCAATAGCTTAATATGAATAAAATCCCATTTTTCAATAGCTTAATATGAATAAAATCCCATTTTTTAATAGCTTAATATGAATAAAATACAATTTATCAATAGCTTAATATGAATAAAATACAATTTATCAATAGCTTAATATGAATAAAATCCCATTTTTCAATAGCTTAATATGAATAAAATACAATTTATCAATAGCTTAATATGATAAAATACAATTTATCAATAGCTTAATATGAATAAAATCCCATTTTTCAATAGCTTAATATGAATAAAATCCCATTTTTCAATAGCTAAATATGAATAAAATCCCATTTTTCAATAGCTTAATATGAATAAAATCCCATTTTTCAATAGCTTAATATGAATAAAATACAATTTATCAATAGCTTAATATGAATAAAATACAATTTATCAATAACTTAATATGAATAAAATACAATTTATCAATAGCTTAATATGAATAAAATCCCATTTATCAATAGCTTAATATGAATAAAATAAAATTTATCAATGGCTTAATATGATAAAATACAATTTATCAATAGCTTAATATGAATAAAATCCCATTTTTCAATAGCTTAATATGAATAAAATCCCATTTATCAATAGCTTAATATGAATAAAATACAATTTATCAATAGCTTAATATGAATAAAATACAATTTATCAATAGCTTAATATGAATAAAATCCCATTTATCAATAGCTTAATATGAATAAAATACAATTTATCAATAGCTTAATATGAATAAAATCCCATTTATCAATAGCTTAATATGAATAAAATACAATTTATCAATAGCTTAATATGAATAAAATCCCATTTATCAATAGCTTAATATGAATAAAATACAATTTATCAATTGCTTAACACGGTGGTTTTCAAACTTCCGAAAGCCGCGACAATTTAATACTGTTCCTCATGTTGTGGTGACCCCCCCCCCCCCCACCACAAAATTATTTTCGTTGCTACTTCATAACTTTGTGTTTTCTTGTGGTCTTTGGCCAGCCCTGTGCATGGCATGAATAAAATACAGTTTCTTAAAACATGTTTCCTTTTATATTATGATTTTTTTTTTTTATTTATAAAAAAAAAAAAAAAAAATTAAATAAAAAAAATATATTTAAAAAATCAATTTAAAAATCATTACGCTAATTATTTGTAACTTCCTTCAATCACGATCAGTGGATTATTGACTCCGAGTTGGAATAGTTTGGACAGTCAGATTCATACATTAAACATACAAAGCGTGCACCCCCCTCTTTCGAGGCGTCATGCACCCCAGCCGGGGACTTAGATGATGTTTGACTTCTGAATCCTAGTAGACGTTGTTAGGGTAGATGTCCAAGATGATTTTATGGATAGATTATACCATCAGTTTATCCACAAGTGGGATTAGATTCAGAATAGGATTATCCACAAATCGGATAATTTTTCAAGAGTGATCAATGGGAACATTTGCAGTCTGATTTTGTCATCTACTATGTCAGATTATGAAATGTTCAGTGTCAGATTATGTAATGTTCTATGCCATATTATGTAATGTTCTATGCCAAATTATGTAATGTTCTATACCGGATATGTAGTGTTCTATGTCAGATTATGTAATGTTCTATGTCAGATTATGAAATTTCCCTTATCTTACGTGTTGACATGTCACGTGACGGTGAATGATTGCTGCCTAGTTGATGGGAGGCTTGGGAGACATTTGGTCCCTACATGACGAGATCAATGTTTCAAGTGTGTACCGCCTTTGTCATGAAGGTGCGAACATGGGCTTTTGACATCACAGGTTTTAATGCATCACATCCAATATTGGAATATGGACCAGTGTCATAACAACCAATATTTGAACATTGCCCAGTGCCATCAAATAAAATATTGGAAATGGACCAATGGACTCATGTCTCTGAATGATTCTACGAATCCGCTGGCCCAACGTCATCACCAACGAGGATCTCTGGCGGCGCACACAACAAGAACCAGTGGAATAGTTAGTTTGCCAGCGAAGAAAGAGATGGATTGGTCACACCCTCAGAAAGTCCACATCAAGTATCACGAGACAAGCCCTCACTTGGAACCCCCCAGGGCAAGAGAAAAAGAGGTCGACCCAAAATGACTTGGAGAAGGTAGCTGGAGGCATACACCAAAAAGCTTGGGCACAACTGGGGACAACTGGAGAGACTTGCCCAAGACCGGGATGCCTGGAGAGCCTTTGTTTGTGGCCTATGCCCCAGACGGGACGACAGGCGATGATGATGATGATCATATCCAATATTGGAACATTGACCAATGCCATCACATCCAATATTGGAAATGAACCAACTCCATCGGATGCAATATTGGAACATTGACCAGTGACATCAAATCCAATATTGGATTATTGACCAATGCCATCACATCAACCTTTGGAACATTGACCAGTGCCATGACAAACAATATTGGAAGTGGACCAATTCTATCACATCCAATAATTGGAATATTGATCAATACTATCACACCAATATTGGAATATGGACCAGTGCCATTACATCAAGTTTTGGAATATGGACCAGTGTCATAACATCCAATATTTGAACATTGCCAAGTGCCATCACATCCAATATTGGAATATGGAGCGATGCCTTCACATCCAATATTGGACATTGACCAATGCCATCACATCCAATATTGGATTATTGACCAGTGTCATCACACCCAATATTGGAATATTGACCAATGTCATCAAATCCAATTTTGAAATATGGATCAGTGCCATCACATCCAATATTAAAACATTGACCAATGCCATCACATCCAATATTGTAACAGTGACCAGTGACATCACATCCAATATTGGATTATTGACCAATGCCATGACAACCAATATTGGAAGTGGACCAATTTCATCACATCCAATAACTGTAATATTGACCACTACGATCACAACCAATATTGTAACATAAGACCACTGGCATCATTATCTATATTTGAATCTTAAATATTCGATTTGCTGAAGATGTATCAAATTTATGATTATTAGATTAAGGCCAAAAACACTAAGTGGCTACGTAGCTGGCAAATAAATCCATATTTGTCTATTAAATAAAGTTTCCCTTGTATATTAAACAACATGTAATGTGCACGTGGTAACCATCTTATGATCGCGCTGACTGGGTGCCACGAGACCTCGACACAAAGGCTGCAGAGAAGAGCTGTGAACCAAGGCATAGGAAAGTCTGCAGCAGATTGTAGTGAAAGGCAAAGAAAGAGTAGATTTAATGTCAGCCACACACAGGGACCTCCCCGTATATTGATTGACGGCTGAATGTTAAATAGGGCGCTATTTGCCAACAGAGCTGTGATCGTCTGTGTCATTTGTCGAAAGAACAAAGAACTTACTTGGCGTACGAGCAACTATAGGTAGACTAACTAGATGGTGGGGTGGGCGTCTGAAAGGGTGTCGGGGGGGGCCTGAAAAAAATAAGGGGGGGGGCAGAAAAACTATACGTCTACTCATTAGAATCTGAGCTGTTGATACATAATATATGTAGGCCTACTGACATGACTGACACACCTCCCAAATGTACTGACATATGACTGACATAACTGACATATGTACTGACATAGCTGACAAATGTACTGACATAACTGACATATGTACTGACATATGACTGACATAACTGACATATGTACTGACATATGACTGACATAACTGACATAACTGACAAATGTACTGACATAACTGACATATGTACTGACATATGTACTGACATAACTGACATATGTACTGACATAACTGACATGTGTACTGACATAACTGACATATGTACTGACATAACTGACATATGTAATGAAATAACTGACACGCGTACTGGCATATGTACTTACATAACTTACTTGTATACTGACATATGTTCTGACATAACTGACATATGTACTGACGCAACTGACATGTGTAGTGACATATCTGGACGATGATGAAAAGAGTATAAAAAAAATTGTTCATTTGTGCTGGCATTATTACATATGGTTCCCTTAAAGATTTTAAATGACGTAGTTGCTTTATGTGAATGACGTAGTTGCTTTATGTGAATGACGTAGTTCCTTTTTGTGAATGACGTAGTTCCTTTGTGTCAATGACGTAGTTCCTTTGTGTGAATGACGTAGTTCCTTTGTGTGAATGACGTAGTTGCTTTGTGTGAATGGCTTAGTTCCTTTATGTGAATGACGTAGTTCCTTTATGTGAATGACGTAGTTCGTTTATGTGAATGACGTAGTTCCTTTGTGTCAATGACGTAGTTCCTTTTTGTGAATGACGTAGTTCCTTTGTGTGAATGACGTAGTTGCTTTTTGTGAATGACGTGGTTCCTTTGTGTGAATGACGTAGTTGCTTTATGTGAATGACGAAGTTCCTTTATGTGAATGACATAGTTCCTTTCTTTAAATGAAGTAGTTCCGTACTTAACATGACTATCCCACTGGGGGTAGGGTGACTGAAGGATGGGGGTGTGACAGTACTGACCTAGTTTTCCAACTGATTTCTTTGACCCAGGGTGCCTGTGTCGTCGAGATGCTCAGAGCAAACTATTTCTAAAACTGTAGGCTAGAGGTGCCCATGAGGCTAGAGGTGCCCATGCCCGTCGACACTGAAACCTAGCGGCACCCGTCGACACTGAAACCTAGCGGCACCCGTTGACGCTGAAACCTAGCGGCACCCGTTGACGCTGAAACCTGGCGGCACCCGTCGCCTGTTCACATTGTACGCTAGGAGAGTACATTTTCCCATTGAAACTATACGCTACAGGCTTCAAAGGCCCTTTTTTAAACTGTAGGCTAGAGGCACACTTACCCATCGTTAGTCATTGTAGACTACGTGCACTGATTTAGCATTGCATCAGTGGTATAGGGGCCACCATTCCCATTGAAACTGTGGGATAAGGGGCACCATTGCCCATTGAATCTGTGGTATAGGGGCCACCAATGCCCATTGAATCTGTGGTATAGGGGCCACCATTGTCCATTGAATCTGTGGTATAGGGGCCACCATTGCCCATTGAATCTGTGGTATAGGGGCCACCATTGCCCATTGAATCTGTGGTATAGGGGCCACGATTGCCCATTGAATCTGTGGTATAGGGGCCACCATTTCCCATTGAATCTGTATCATAGGGGCCACCATTGCCCATTGAATCTGTGGTATAGGGGCCAACATTACCCATTGAATCTGTGGTATAGGGGCCACCATTGCCCATTGAAGCTGTGGTATGGGGCCACCATTGCCCATTGAGCACGAGACAAAAAGGTAAGCCATCACAAAGCACGCGCCAAATTGAATGGCTGATTCCAGTGGAAGCCACCGAGGCGACCATCTGTCTGGTTTCCTGCCACACAAGGATGACGGGCCAAATAATATCTAACACACACACGTAGATGCCCCATAAAGAGAATAGCCCGGGGCCCGGGCTGGGACAAGAGGGATTTAAAAAAAAAAAAATACGACTAAAAATTAGGTCAACAGTAGGAGAACAGTTTGAAAGAAATTAATTGTTCCAGACAGTTTTTGTTATCTTTTTTTAGTTGCCGAAGCGTGGACTGTGGTTCTAGGGGCTGACCTCGAAAAATCTATCACCGGAATTGTAAATGTAATAATAGAACTTTTCCATTTTCCATAAATTATGCTAATTAACCTCGCGTTGATGAATAATTGAATTGCCGATATACTGCAAAAGAAAAAAAACCAAAAGACAACCTTCTTCATAATATTTTGTTTAACATGTTTCTATACATTCGTGCCGCAGACAAAATTTAGAAGAGACCCACAAAGACATAGTATTAATTTGTTGTTGTTGTTTTTGTTGTTGTTGTTGTTGTTGTTGTGTGTGTGTGTGTAATTTTTAAAAGATGACATTAAAATTATACATTTTAACAAAACAATGCTGTGATTTAGAAATTCAAAAGCCTATTGACCATAGCACGGAAACATGCGGCGTATTAAAATCGCGAGACACGAGAGCATGTGTCATGTGTAGTGTGTAGTGTGTAATGAGATAGAATCAGATACATTTGTTTGCTTTCTCTATGGGGAACTGTTGAAACAGAAGTTCTATGATACACTCTTGGAGCTGATCACGTGGGAGTTAGGTTGGATCAGTTGAACATTTGGGATAGATGAAACAAATTGTTTCGTCGGAATTCTGTCCGCACTCATAGCAGAAGATTTCCCTTGTCAACATCCCCGTAACGAACACCCCCTGTAACAAACACCCCTGTCACAAACACCCCTGTCACAAACAACCCTGTCACAAACAACCCTAACCCCAGCTACAGGTTAGTTCATTCAATCCATCAATACCTTAATACCTCTATACGACAATACCTCTATACCCCAATGCCTCTATACCCCAATGCCTCTATACCCCAATGCCTCTATACCTCAATACTTCTATACCCCAATGACTCTATACCCCAATGCCTCTATACCCCAATACCTCTATACCCCAATGCCTCTACACCCCAATGCCTCTATACCCCAATGCCTCTATACCCCAATGACTCTATACCCCAATGACTCTATACCCCAATGACTCTATACCCCAATGACTCTATACCCCAATGCCTCTATACCCCAATGCCTCTATACCCCAATGCCTCTATACCCCAATGCCTCTATACCCCAATGCCTCTATACCCCAATACCTATATACCCCAATGCATCTATATACCCCAATGCCTCTATACCCCAATGCCTCTATACCCCAAAGCCTCTATACCCCAATGCCTCTATACCCCAATGCCTCTACAGCTCCATGCCTTCTCTATTTCCTATTCTCCCCGCCACCTTTTTGTCACTGCCATCGATTTTGTAACCTTTATATTGTCTCCCCCACCTTTTGATGCCTTATCCCTCTCTGCCCCCACCTCTGCCTCTCTCCTCCCAACAGGTGAATTGAGAGTGACGGCCCTCGTTAGTCCGACAGATCCCCGGTGGGGATACAAAGGGGTCGATAGAGTCATGATTCAATTCTGCTAATTAAAAGTCGCGAAGGTCGTGATTATCGTGATAAGCTTCGTGTAATTTAAGGGCAGGTGTGTGGATGAGCGTGGTAGCACGTGCAGCTAGGTGTTGAGAAGTCACGTGAGATAGGCAGGCCACGGCTGGACAGATACGCTGTTGATTGGTCGAAATCAGACTTAAGAAATGTTTGGAGTAAATCGAACTGAAAGCATGACCTACTGATAATTTCTCTCAGTACCACTCTGGCTTAAGATAACGTCTCTCAGCAGGACTCTAGCTTATGATAACTTCTCTCAGCAGGACTCTAGCTTATGATAACTTCTCTCAGCGCTGCCGCGGTCCCTGGCTTGGTAAGCAAATTATTTTGTCGGTGTTAACCAACGCAAGGAACATGTTAACACACTTTTTAAACTACATGTGATCTTTTGTTAACATACCGTTGGTTGGTTTCGTTAGTCACAGTCTCCGGGGCGATTATTTCCATTCGAACCCCAGGTGAATCCGCCTTTTAATAATTCCGAGAAAATGGTTCTTTACATGATCAAATCATTGGCGAAATCAAGAAGGTATTTTGGTGCTACATGTGAGCAATAGCTCTTATCGCAAGCCAACATTTTCGCAGTTTATCCTGTGTCGGTTAAGTCAATATTTTACCTCTGCTCCGACTTCACAGGGAGACTTACTGCTAGTCATTTCCTCATTTTACTAAAATCAACACACACAAAAAAAATTTAATAATTTAGATGTCAAATATAGAAATGTCAAACACATCGATGTCAAACATATACATGTCAAACATATAGATGTACAAATATATAGATTTCAAACGTGAGTTTGTTCCCAAACTTGTGAGAGGAATGTGTCTTTTGAGATTCAGGTGAACTGAGTCCTTTTATCTTTGGAGCGTTGCCCTTGACTGCGCATGTCCGTTTTTCTGGTCTCGTATCCTGTTCAACAACCCCATTCAAAAAATGCTGAAAACCTTCTCAGCTTCGGTCAATACAATTTTGTTCACAGGAAACCTTCTCAGCTTCGGTCAATACAATTTTGTTCACAGGAAACCTTCTCAGCTTCGGTCAATACAATTTTGTTCACAGGAAACCTTCTCAGCTTCGGTCAATACAATTTTGTTCACAGGAAACCTTCTCAGCTTCGGTCAATACAATTTTGTTCACAGGAAACCTTCTCAGCTTCGGTCAATACAATTTTGTTCACAGGAAACCTTCTCAGTTTTGTAAAAACCTTTATATTAACTTCGCTTTTGTTCGTGTGTTTAGGGCAAAAATCTTCTGACGGTTAATTGACCCACCTCCCGTCATCCTATCAAACTGAAACTTGGCCCATAGACTGGCTGCCGACGACAACACATTCTTTTAAATATTCATTCACCTATACCACTCACCTACCACCCTTCTACCACTCACATACCGCTCACCTACCCTCCACCTGCGCAACACCTACCACTACCCCCCCCCCCCCTATTGTAATCCACTCTGTTTGAGGTGTCATGTCCTGTAAACCTAACCCTTTCTCACCCACAACCAGCCCCCCGACCTGAGGTAAATGTAAAATATCCGTATGCAGTATGGTTACAGAAGTAAAATATTTACATAACTTGAATTCAGGGCCACCATTTTGTTATGAGACATTATCGGACTGAAGCCTGGGACAAAGAAATCAATGGTCTGACCATGGACGGTTAGTCTAGACATGGGATGCTGGTGGGGACTCTTGGTGAGATGGTGGGGGGGGGGGAGGAGGTAGTATTTTATTCAGATTCTGCAGACGTTGCTAACAGCAATAATCTGAGAATTGGATTGGATATGACACAATGCAAGGACTGGATATCTGGAGGGTGGAATAATTTAAGATATATATTAAGGCATACGTGCCTCCCCTAAGGGGTGCCAGAAATAAATGTTGCAGCCTGGAATCCGAACTAATGCGTCAAATGAGGGGATCGCAATCCAGGGGCGGATTTTATTTGGGCAAATTAGGAGGGAGCACGAGGAAAAGTCCATGTTTTGATTTGAGGGTTTCTTGAAAAGATCCTAGTCGTAACATGAAACATATTCTGTCGTCATCGCTATTTTTAGCACTTCCAAAATCATGGGGCTTACTGACTACATCACAGAGTTAACAGTATTCACAAAGTATAGTTTCAGTAACAGCCAAGTAAAAACATCTGGAATGTTAGGGATGAAAAGTCAGGGCTTCGTATTATAGGAGATAATATCTAACCAAACTATTGTTCACATATGAAATTATAATCAGAATAAGTCGTCAGCAGCCCACACGAGGACACGTGATCCAGTGGTCAGCAGCCCACACGAGGACACGTGATCCAGTGGTCAGAAGCCCACACGAGGACACGTGACCCAGTGGTCAGCAGCCCACACGAGGACAAGTGATCCAGTGGTCAGAAGCCCAAACGAGGACACGTGACCCAGTGGTCAGCAGCCCACACGAGGAAACAACATTGATTGATTTATGAAAAATCGTTTCCAAAAGTTTCCACGTTAAAACTTCCTTGTTTCATGGGCGTTGGTTTGGGGTCTTCCTGGGGAATAGGGTGCTGGAGAAATGTAAAATTTGACACTGAAACCTGGAAACAAAACTCACCCACCACCCACACACCCACCAACCGACACACACACATAAATCGTTGCACTTTTTTCAAGAAATTATTCAACAGTGCCAATTAGCGAAAATTGGACCAAAGTACCCCCCCCCCACGCCTACCTCCAAGTCGCTATAACAACTGCGTAATCTAGTTCCGAGGTCACAGGGTCACGATGTTAGTTCCACAACAACAGTTGAATTTAAATTATTTCCTGCTGCTAGTCTCTTAACAGCATTTAAAAAAAAAAAATATCTTTATTACTAAATGAACGCCGGTGTCAAAGGTCATATACTGAACAATGCCACGCATTTGGCCAGCGATACATTTCCGGGTTGACGGCAACTTCCACCTCTGGTATGAGAAGTGGGGTTACCAGACCAAGACGCCTCTCATAATCTGTGAACAGTTATTCCATTGATCAAGACAGGCGCACCCGATTGGCTTAGAGATTATTCCAGAAAAAGTACATCTTTTGAGGCCAACTTTATTTATTATCAGTCTAGCTTCCTCGTGCTTTTAAAAAAAATGTTTTTTAAAAAAATTATTAATTCGGGGGAAATGGGAAAAAGGTTGGGGGGGGGGGGATTTTGAGGGGGGAAGGAACAATTCCATCATCGTGTACAAATTAGTTTATAAAATGGGACATGAGCCTGGGCTGATGACGTCACTACACAACAACACTTCCATGTTTTAACTTGCGATGGAGTCGGGAAAAAGTGTCAAAATATTGTTACTCCGATGACCGTCTCAAAAACCTTCAGATTATGTTCAAACGGTTGCTTATGAATATAGTGTCCGATGGTGTTGTGAGTTTTGATCACATTGAAATAAATTTCAATGACAGTCAGTCGTACCGCTGAAGACTTGTTGACACCAACAACTTGGAAAATGTCTGCATCCACGCTGTACATAAACAAACAAACCCATATTTAATAACTTAATAGTTTAGACATCGTCACTGCCACTGTGACAAGTGCAACTAACTTTCAGCGAATGTCTCATGTGCAAATGCCAGCGTAATTGTCAATGTAACTGTCAATGTAACAGTCATAGGTGCAACTGTCAATGTAACAGTCATAGGTGCAGCTGTCAATGTTACAGTCATAGGTGCAACTGTCAATGTAACAATCATAGGTGCAACTGTCAATGTAACAGTCATAGGTGCAACTGTCAATGTAACAGTCAAAGGTGCAACTGTCAATATAACACTCATAGGTGCAATTGTCAATGTTAGAGTCACAGGTGCTATTGTCAATGTAACTGTCACACACGCGACCGTGACAAGTGCAAATAAGGGTAAGTGTCACGTAACGGTGCATGATCTTGAAACGCCAAGAAAGTACTTGACGGACGTGACTCTAGTCAACCGACTACCTCGCGTGACTCTAGTCAACCGACTACCTCGAGTATTCCAATTGCACGCGTAACTCATCTGGAACATTTTCCACCATATCATCTACCCATCGTCTCATCTACCCACCATCCCATCTACCCATCGTCCCACCTACCCATCGTCCCACCTACCCACGTAGGTTTCCATCGGAGTCTAAACTTTTCGTCAGAAATCAGTCGGCACTGCTGTTGTAAACAGACTCAGTCTAGCGAAGACTTGGCAGGAAATCTCCGACCCACGCATCTCTCTAATACGGGATTTTTTTCAAAAAGTAAATTTTCCACTCAACAAAATGGGGTTGTTATTGGTTTCATTTTTGAAGGGATTTCCGGATGTATAACATTCTTTTTGTTTTCTGTGGTTTGGTGGCTGGTGTATGAAATTATCTGAATTATTAATCAGATTTTTAAAGTTGTAATTTATTGAGAAGAGAAATGGAGCCTTGTCTCTACGCCTGCTGAGGTTACTAACCTGAAAAAATGGCCCCGAAAGGTTAAACAATTTTTAAAAATGTTTAATTATATTATATTTAAAGCTGTCGTCCATCTGTAATATGACATTTTGTAGCAAGACATTCTGTAACATGACATTCTGTAACAAGACATTCTGTAACATGACATTCTGTAACAAGACATTCTGTAACAAGACATTCTGTAACAAGACATTCTGTAACATGCTATTACATGATATTTTGTAGCATTGTATTCTGTAACATGACATTATGTAACATGACATTCTGTAACATGACATTCTGTAACAAGACATCCTGTAACAAGACATTCTGTAATTTGACATTCTGTTACATGACATTCTGTAATTTGACATTCTGTAACAAGACCTGTAACATGACATCCTGTAACATGACATTATGTAACATCCCATTACATAATATTTTGTAACATGACATTCTGTAACATGACATCCTGTAACATGACATTCTGTAACATGACATCCTGTAACAAGACATTCTGTAATTTGACATTCTGTTACATGACATTCTGTAATTTGACATTCTGTAACAAGACCTCTGTAACATGACATCCTGTAACATGACATCCTGTAACATGACATCCTGCTGTAACATGACATGCGAAACAAGCTTTGTTCTTATACCGTTGTCCGATGTTCTCATTGTTTAAACGTGTTACTATATTTAGATCACGCATATTTTCTTCAGTAAACAATTGTTTACTGAAAGGAAAGACTTTAAAGAAGAGTTACGCTAAATTTGTAAAGCAAGATGTTTACATTTGACCACAGACCAGGAGTAAGTTCTGATAAGTCGGAGTCGGCAAAATATTAAATTCTCCGACATAGGATTAACAGCCAAAAGTTGGGGGAGGGGGGCTGCAGGAGACTTGTGCCAATTAAAATAATCAAATTTTTTTGGTATCAAATTTTACTAAACCAATTTTATATTATTAATATCTTGATGAAAATGTCATTTATTAAATTATGTAAAAATACTTGTTTGATGTAGTACAAGTGGATTCTGAACAATGCTGGGTTCATGAATGTGACTAAAAAAAAGACTGAATAAAATCTACTGTCTCAGTGCCATGCATCAGAAAATATGGTCCCTATGTCAATCTTACAGTGAACTGTTGGGAGCTGACCGGGGTGAGTGGGGGTGGACCTGATAGAAAGAAAGAAAGGTAAAACGGGTGTAACAAGGAGAGGGAAGATTTATTGCTGGCCTATCATTAGCCCGGGGGGGGGGGGGTGAGGGGAGGGCGCCTCTGTGTGCGTGCGTGTGATTGTGTGCTGTACGCGAGTTCGCATGCTCCCTTCACCCCCCACCCCCCTTTTTTTGTGAGCAAGGTCTCAAAGAATTTTTAGGACGAAGATTTGAGATTATGCGAAGGTTAGGGGTCACGATGACACAGGCTGTCAAGTGGAATGATCTCCCTTACAGCGGAGGATTGTGGGAGGGGGTCCCCGATGGTGGGGATGAATACGCCTCCCTCCCTCTCTCTCTATCGCTATTCTACACCCCATCCACTTCTTGGCTCTATTTTTATGCATTCTGTCTTCCCTGCTTTTTTCCTTTCATTTCCTCAACCTCTCCTGTTTCCAAATGTATCATATTTCATTATTCTTTCTGCACATTTCTTCATCTTCTTATCCGTTTTTTGTTGTCGTTGTTTTTGTAATCCCCACTTTCCATCATTCTTTCTATCACTTACCACTTCCTCTCAATGTATCTATCATCATCACACACACACACACACACACACACACACACACACAATAGGTGTAAAGGTGACCGACCTGTTGATGAAACGTGCCCGTTTTGAAGACCTTCATTGCCACCAAGAATGCGACCTTGAGGGGCCAAACTTGTCAGAGCAACATGACCTGAAGTTGATATATGTCAGATCTACATGACATTCATGTGTTGGGCTGACATAAGTCTGATCTAAATTACATCCCTGTGATTTTACTAACATGTATCTGATCTACATGACAGCCAGTTTTTTTGTCACATGTCAGGTCTACAAGACATCCAGTGTTAGAACAATGCCACAGCCTATCAACGCTTCATCCCGCACGACGTCAGTGACGTCTAGAAATCAAAGTCAACTATCATTGGGCTGAGAGCCAGCCATGCTAAGACCCGCCCATGTTGAGACCCACCCATGTTGAGACCCGCCCATGTTGAGACCCGCCCGTGTCTTTCATTGATTGATTGAATCAAGAGGTGGGTGGGGCAGCGGCAGAGATCGGTTATCGCGGACCTCAAGAAATGTTAATTAATGATCGAATGTCAATAGTGTGACGTAGGCTGTTTGTTAACCCCACCCACCCCACCAGCTGGTCACACCTCGAGAGTGATGACGTCATCTCAGGTGGGTGTGCAGGAAAAAAAGGCGAACAGTAGTCTTTGGTCAGGTGACATTTTATTTAAGTCTTTGAGTGATGTAGCCATCTCTGGTAGGGCCCAGGAACTACCGGTAGAGACATATTTGTGTGATGTAGCCATCTCTGGTAGGGCCCAGGAACTACCGGTAGAGACATATTTGTGTGATGTAGCCATCTCTGGTAGGGCCCAGGAACTACCGGTAGAGACATATTTGTGTGATGTAGCCATCTCTAGTAGGGCCCAGGAACTACCGGTAGAGACATATTTGTGTGATGTAGCCATCTCTGGTAGGGCCCAGGAACTACCGGTAGAGACATATTTGTGTGATGTAGCCATCTCTGGTAGGGCCCAGGAACTACCGGTAGAGACATATTTGTGTGATGTAGCCATCTCTAGTAGGGCCCAGGAACTACCGGTAGAGACATATTTGTGTGATGTAGCCATGTCTGGTAGGGCCCAGGAACTACCGGTAGAGACATATTTGTGTGATGTAGCCATCTCTGGTAGGGCCCAGGAACTACCGGTAGAGACATATTTGTGTGATGTAGCCATCTCTGGTAGGGCCCAGGAACTACCGGTAGAGACATATTTGTGTGATGTAGCCATCTCTGGTAGGGCCCAGGAACTACCGGTAGAGACATATTTGTGTGATGTAGCCATCTCTAGTAGGGCCCAGGAACTACCGGTAGAGACATATTTGTGTGATGTAGCCATCTCTAGTAGGGCCCAGGAACTACCGGTAGAGACATATTTGTGTGATGTAGCCATCTCTGGTAGGGCCCAGGAACTACCGGTAGAGACATATTTGTGTGATGTAGCCATCTCTGGTAGGGCCCAGGAACTACCGGTAGAGACATATTTGTGTGATGTAGCCATCTCTGGTAGGGCCCAGGAACTACCGGTAGAGACATATTTGTGTGATGTAGCCATCTCTAGTAGGGCCCAGGAACTACCGGTAGAGACATATTTGTGTGATGTAGCCATCTCTGGTAGGGCCCAGGAACTACCGGTAGAGACATATTTGTGTGATGTAGCCATCTCTAGTAGGGCCCAGGAACTACCGGTAGAGACATATTTGTGTGATGTAGCCATCTCTGGTAGGGCCCAGGAACTACCGGTAGAGACATATTTGTGTGATGTAGCCATCTCTGGTAGGGCCCAGGAACTACCGGTAGAGACATATTTGTGTGATGTAGCCATCTCTAGTAGGGCCCAGGAACTTCCAGGTAGAGACATATTTGTGTGATGTATCCATGAGAAGGGTTGGGGAACAACCAGGTAGAGGATATATTTGTTTGATGTAGCCATGAGAAGGGTTGGGGAACAACCAGGTAGAGGATACATTTGTGTGATGTAGCCATGAGAAGGGTTGGGGAACAACCAGGTAGAGGATACATTTGTGTGATGTAGCCATGAGAAGGGTTGGGGAACAACCAGGTAGAGGATACATTTGTGTGATGTAGCCATGAGAAGGGTTGGGGAACAACCAGGTAGAGGATACATTTGTGTGATGTAGCCATGAGAAGGGTTGGGGAACAACCAGGTAGAGGATATATTTGTGTGATGTAGCCATGAGAAGGGTTGGTGAACAGCCAGGTAGAGGATATATTTGTTGGACAATTGTATGTGAAAGACATTTCCAATACAGCGTTACTTCCATCTGGGACCGTTTTGATATCAATAAGTATGTTTAGTGTTATAATATGTGTATCAGCTGATTGTTGGTGTATCAGATGATTGTTGGTGTATCAGATGATTGTTGGTGTATCAGATGATTGTTGGTGTATCAGATGATTGTTGGTGTAGTAGATGATTGTTGGTGTAGTAGATGATCGTTGGTGTATCAGCTGATTGTTGGTGTATCAGCTGATTGTTGGTGTATCAGATGATTGTTGGTGTAGTAGATGATTGTTGGTGTAGTAGATGATCGTTGGTGTATCAGCTGATTGTTGGTGTATCAGCTGATTGTTGGTGTATCAGATGATTGTTGGTGTAGTAGATGATTGTTGGTGTAGTAGATGATCGTTGGTGTATCAGCTGATTGTTGGTGTATCAGCTGATTGTTGGTGTAGTAGATGATTGTTGGTGTAGTAGATGATTGTTGGTGTAGTAGATGATCGTTGGTGTATCAGCTGATTGTTAATACCCATTTCCAACCAATGAAATAGACAGATCCTTAAAATATTTTATTATCATTTATGTCTCTCACAATACTGCAAGCGATTTCATTTGATTGAGTTGTATTTAATTTTGTTCGTTTAGATATCTTATCTTATTTTAATGTATCTTAATTTTTAAAGAAATTTTGTTGGCGGGGGGTGTGGGGGATGTAATTGACGATCGCCTTCTTGAAAATGTGTGTAATGGTGCGTTTTGATATGTAATTGTCTGGTAAAAATCTGAAATTGTGCGTAGTGGTCTTAAAAGGTGTAAATGGTGTTTAATGGTGTATAATTATCTGACCAGGTGGTAAATGTAAATTGCGTAATTGTATTAAATGGCGTATAGTGGCGTGATGTGGCGTGATGTGGTGTGATGTGGTGTGATGTGGTGTGATGTGGTGTGATGTGGCGTGATGTGGTGTGATGTGGCGTGATGTGGTGTGATGTGGTCTGAATTTTTTTTAATGATGTGTTAAGTTGTTAAACATCCCCCGTACGATGTGGCTAAGAATTAAGGAACTGGTGTGTGTGTGTAAGGGGGTGGGGGAGTGTGGCTACGACTTGGGAGCTTCCGCACAGATTTACTCACAATAATAAAATTATAAACTGAGGAACTATTTCTTTCGATTATTCCAGGGACATATCGTATTTCGCGGGCTTTTTTGGGGGGTATTATTCCGTCATTTGTTGGGATGGCCAACTTTAAGCAGAAATCAGACACGTGTTTATGGGTTATCATACTCTCTAAACACTACAGTTTATGGGTTATCATACTCTCTAAACACTAAAGTTTATGGGTTATCATACTCTCTAAACACTACAGTTTGTGGGTTATCATACTCTCTAAACACTACAGTTTATGGGTTATCATACTCTCTAAACACTACAGTTTTCAACCAGTGAAAGTAAATCTTCTTCAGCGTTCTTATACCACTAAAACTAACAACATGTCGTGATAAGGTCGTAAACAATGGCGCCGTTGGTGTCGGAGCGTCCTCACAAAACTAGTCATTACTGTAGGTCACAAAACAAGTCATTACTGTAAGACCACTGATTAGAGGGGATGAAGGCATCAACACACCGTGTCGTTGACCGACCAATCAATGAGAGGCTGCTGGAGGGAGGGGAGGGCGGACACACAGGAGGGGAGTGACGCATTCAGTGTCAGGCCGTAACGTTGAATGAGTTTGACCAATATGATGGACACACAATGGGGGCAGATGTTCCTGGGGTGACCACTTACAGAGATAGGACCGGTGGGGGAGGGGGGACAGGGGAGGGGGTTGTTATTTGTTATAAAGGTCATCCTGTACGTTCGCCAGGAGGGGGGATACAAAAAAATAAGTACTTTTGAAAATGACCAGCTAATCCCATTGTGGTCCTCAACCTCTTTAGCCCCAACCTCAGCTCTGATCAAGCACTTTTGTAAACAGTGACCAAAACTTGGAGGGGATGAAATATGTTCTTGAGTCGTTTGTTGTTGGGGCAGACCTCACAAAACTCACAATAGTGGTGGTAGGGGTGTGTCATTGAACTCGAGAAGAATCAGGTCAGGCAGTGAGGATGGGTGAGGAATCAAGGGGAGAGAATGGGGGGGGGGTGTCATTTGTTGCTAGTGGACAAACTGACGGAATCGGGGAACCAATGGTTTAATAGGTCGTCAAAAAGCCAGATAGCAATGGCTTTATAGGAAATCAAATAGCCAGATAGCAATGGGCTTATAGGACATCAAATAGCCAGATAGCAGTGTTTTAGCAGGACATCAAATGGCCAGATAGCTATGGTTTAACAGGAAATCAAATAGCCAGATACCAATGCTAGAAGTTGTCGGTTTAAAATGAAACAAGATTCACATCTTTATATTACCGTTTTATAAAAAAAACATTTCTTAATTTAACGGAAGGTATTTGGCTTCCACAAATATTGGCACACATACAGGAATTGGGATATACCATCTTTCGCACAATAAACTATTAAATCTGAATGTGTTTGAATATTCTTAATGTAAAAAATAATGTATTGACCGTTACATTTAAATTCCTTGACCATTAAACCAAATTGCTTGACCATTTCATTCATCCTGCTTGACCATCACACTTAACCAGAGGCGTAGTTAGAGTGTCTGGCGCCCAGGGACAATATTCATTTAAAAGAGCCTACCTTTCTTTGTTCAACTCTCAAACCCATAATTTTCACCAATAAAATAATATCAAAGCCTATTTTGGCACCCCTAACTAGTCTGGCGCCCTCTGCCTCCCCCCTTGCTATGCCTCTGTATTTAACCTTCGTGACCATTACATTCAGCCTGCTTGATCATTAAATTCAACCTGCGTGACCATTACATTCAGCCTGCTTGACCATTACATTCAACCTGCGTGACCATTACATTCAACATGCTTGACCATTACATTCAATCTGCGTGACCATTACATTCTACTTGCTTGACCATTAAATTCAACCTGCATCGCAATGCTGTGAGAAGGATTCAGTAAAAGGTGGAGGTTCACACAAGTGGGGACGCCCCTGCACCATTCACTGATCCAGCAGCTTCAAATACTTTAAGAAGTCTTCTTTTTTTTTTTTTAAGTTATACTTTAAATGGCATATACAACCAATCATAGGCGTATGCTAAAACTGTAAGGATGGTGGATGGGAGTTAGCGGCCAACATTTTCATTAATTGAACAAATGAACGGTCTACGTTTGTTCAGTTAAAGATTCGTATGAAAAATATCTGATAGAGAAAATAGTCGTGATGGGATCAACGTACGCGTCTTATAATACACGTTTGGGTTAAAAAAAAGAAAAAAAAGATGATAATAGACCAGGTCAGACTGTGTTAACTTTGGCTCATCCTGTTGACCTAGATAACAGACATGGCCATACACCAGTTCGGAGACCTCACTGTCCATCGTGGCATCTGGTAGCCATACAAAGACTGGATAGCGTAGCTACCTAATGTTACCATCATGGCATCTGGTAGCCATTCACAGACTGGACGGCGTAGCCACCTAATGTTAGCATCATGACATCTGGTAGCCATACAAGAATTGCTACCTAAAGTCTTTACCCAGTTCTCATCCACAACCCCCCCCCCCCCCACACACACACACATTTTACCGTCTGAAATCGTTGTGGGTGTAATTTTACCAATAATATAAATATAATATTATTTTTGCCTGGATCAAATTGAATGATGAATATTTCATTTGAAATGGTGGATGTTTCATTTGCAGTAATGGATGTTTATCAGACCATGACATTGCCCTAGACACAGTGACGATGTCATAAATTTGTTACCACATATTTATGGAACCACACACACAGTGACAATGCCATACGATGACATTTAATATCCTATAATTTCGTTTGATACCCTATTTAGTATTACCCCAATAAGCTTGAGGCGATGTCCTGTGCCATCAAGATGTCATGACAACAGCTCAAACAACAATCTTCTATTTAGTCAAGACAATGTCAAGCACATCCCAGTACCAATGTGATCTAATTCAATATAAAGACATTTACATCATACGCCCATTTGCCGTTTTTTCTTAAAAAACTTAAAACGTCAACATGTCTCGAAATATTATCATTTTCTTCAAACAGAAAAAAAACCCATTAAAGTATGTTGGAGTAAAAAGATGATTTCACTACGACAAGAAAATACAACACTGGCCATAAGACGATTTGATTATATCGAGCCGGCAGAACTCGGCCAATGGCCATCCCGTAATGCTAAATGTTTATTTCACAATTATAGTCCATATTTCCTCCCCATTGTTTCACATCGAATGCATTTCCAATTAGCCATCTGCCCCTAATCTCTGGCCTTTTTTTGTTTTCTTCTTCACGACAACAGATAAAGACTTCCTGCATTATCCGTCCAACAGTTGCCGTCGCCGCGGACACAAGAACGCCACATTAACAACAACAACAACAGACAAAATTACATTAAAAAAGGGTTCCTACACAATATCAAAATAAATTAACTGCGCGCATCTTTCAAATATTTATGGGAAATTTATGCCGAGCCCCTAAAGAGGCAAACAATGAGCCCAAAATGTTGTATGGTGAATTAATGGCATTGTTTGCTTCAGCTTCAGTTGTCAAAAGTTGGGCTCGCTTTGAAAAAGAAAAAAAAAATGAATCTAAAAAAAATATTCACCAAACAACGGACCGTCATATGACGCGAATAAAGAAATCCGTGATCAATAATAGATTAGCGATCAGAGGGAAGAGAATTGTAGTTGTGATGACATCCACATTGGACATTCAGAGAATTGTAGTTGTGAGGACATCCACATTGGTCATCAAGAGAATTGTATTTGTGACGACATCCACATTGGACATTCAGAGAATTGTAGTTGTGAGGAAATCCACATTGGACATTCAGAGAATTGTAGTTGTGAGGAAATCCACATTGGACATTCTGAAAATTGTAGTTGTGCGGACATCCACATTGGTCATCAAGAGAATTGTATTTGTGACGACATCCACATTGGACATTCAAGGAATTGTAGTTGTGATGACATCCACATTGGACATTCAGAGAATTGTAGTTGTGGGGACATCCACATTGGACATTCAGAGAATTGTAGTTGTGAGGACATCCACATTGGACATTCAGAGAATTGTAGTTGTGAGGACATCCACATTGGACATTCAGAGAATTGTAGTTGTGAGAACATCCACATTGGATATCCAGCGAATTTTAGGTGGATGACATCCACATTGGACATCAAGAGAATTGCAGTTTTATTGTCATCCACGTTAGGATGACGTAATTTCAGGGAAAACGGGCGCTGCGTAAAAAATTTAAATGATTTCACGTGCAAGATTCCTCTACGCAATGATTGGTAGATTTTACGTGCAAGATTGCTCTACGCAATGATTGGTAGATTTCACTTTCAAGATTCCCCTTCGCAATGATTGGTAGATTTCACGTGCAAGATTCCTCTACGTAATGATTGGTAGATTTCACGTGCAAGATTCCTCTACGCAATGATTGGTAGATTTCACGTGGGATATGATATTTAGAAAGTACGAAAGTAGATGCCGTATAAAAATAGTTGAAACTAAGATCTTGATGTTAATGTGTTAGTGAAACTAAGATCTTGATGTGCTTAAAGGGTTGATCATGTAATGAACATCTTTTGTTCAAGTTAAAAATCCTTTATTAAGTGTAGTATCGAGCAATTGGGGGGGGGGGGGTTGGGGTTGCGCTGATAATTTGACAAATAATGCAATTAAGTAATGCACGTTATAAGAATCCCAAATAGAACCCCTCCCCCTATTTCAAGGCCTATAACCGCACATTTTTTCACGCCCCTGAACAATATTAAGATTTTACACCGCAGATTTATTTCAAATTATTTTATTTTTAAAAGCAAAAGAAAATATTACGCATGAAACGCATTGGGGATGAAAATTTGATTAATCTCGATGGGTTGACGGAAAGTGGGTCAATCAACCGTCCGAAAATTAGTTTCGCCAGCCATTCAGTGTCCCAGCCACCATCTTACAAAAGCGAGGTTAATGTAAATGATTTAATAACATAAACAAGTTTGGTTTCTTCCTTCCTGTGAGTCGTTGAGCCGAAGTCTCAAATTTATAAGTCCAACTAGGGCAACTCATTAATATAGTCTGTCTCTCTGTTTTATTGTATTCTACATACGTTTTGACATTTTGTCACAATTGTCACAGTTGTCACCGTCGTCACGTTTTCTTCTCAAATTATTCAAATAAAACACAGTCGAGAGACGCTTACATTTACAAAAGAGTTAATAAGTCAAAGTTCCAAACATCAGGGATCCAAACAGCATCAGGCTGTTTAGTGGATGGAGATAACAGGCTGTTTAGTGGATGGAGATCGAATATAAGCTCACTTCAGTTTGAAACATTTGGCTCAACATTTGGCTCAACAGTTCAGTGAAGTCTTCAGCCTGGTGACGTCTGTCCCTGGTGTTGATCGCTATTTACTGTCTATTTAATTTTTAGATTGTATCATTTTTTAAGTCATGAAACAAACAGAGACCAGTTGAGATGTAATCTATAGGAAAGTAAATATTGTTCCACTAAACCTAGTAACCCCCCCCCCCTCCCCAATCCATTTTGAGATGGACTTTGCAAATATTAAAAATATTTGGGAGACTTAACAACTCTAAAAGATATCTTTGACGCTTTATATGTAGACTTTTGTAATAATACTTTTTTACAGTACTAACACCTGGTTGTAGTAACGAACAGAAGGTTGCAGTAAAGAACACTTGGTTGAAGGAAAGAACACTTGGTTGCTATACATAACACTTGGTTGCTATACAGAACACTTGGTTGTTGTACACTGTTTATTGATCTCGATATCACGTGAGAGAGGTTCCAGTTTGGAACACAATTGAATAACACTGTGCTAGGTAAACGGATGCTGAAATTGAAAGCTGTGCGAGACACTCAAGTTACACCCAGATGATCCCCTCGCACGATCCGCGCTTGACCGCTGTTTGCTCAGCCATCAGACATCAGGTCGCCACCTTATCCTCAGGTCAACAAATCTACATTTACTCTGTATGTCCAGCACGATGCGTTAAAAACCCTACCTTGACCATTACGTCATGGCTCGTCCCCTTCAACTTCTCTTGACAAGCGATGTGGCGACATAGTGGTCAACGCCCAGCTTAAATGGCCTCGTCGGTCTGTTATCAAATTCCTAAAATGTCCAGCCTACCTCGATACACTGACCAATGGCTAGCTTTATTATGAAATTCTGATCACCGCCCGCTTTACTTCCTTATCGCACACCAAAGTTACAAATATACGACCTCTGTGTACAGAGCGATATCAGCGTAGCTGTGATAAGCGGCGGAATAACTAGATTGTACACAGTCTCGGTTGCTATGGCAACTGTGGCTCAGATATGTCAAATACAAAGTGAAAGAGCTAATAATTATTTTTGTAGGGTTAGGAGTAGCTAACTCTTTACATTCAGCCATGCGCTCATTTACATCTCTTAACTGCTGTGAGCAGCTATGAAAGATTGCTTCTTTTAGCTTTCCCTACAGATGGAATTCTGTGAAATATGCAACATATTGAAAGTCGGTTTCGTGGAAAAAGATCTCACAGACTGACGTCACAGATTCCCACACTGACGTCAAAGATTTACAGACTGGCGTCACAGATTCGCAGACTGACGTCACAGATTCACAGACTAACGTCACAGATTTACAGACTGACGTCACAGATTCACAGGTTTATAAACCGACGTCACAGATTTACAGGCTGACACCACAGATTCACCGAATGACGCTAGTGTGTTAGAGGAAATGGACGTACAATTTGGCGTCTTCCAACCCTAATGCCAAAAAAAACAAAAAACACCGGCCTTCAATTAAAACTCACAATATCTGGGTCACGGACCAAGCCACGAAGCTCTGGGGAGAATCTCGTAGACCTTGGCCACGCCATCTGGTAGCGCGTCTACTGGAAGTGACCGCATGAAGTACGGATAGTCAATTTGCTGTTTAATAGTCAAAATATTTTAGCCACAAAAAAAAAATAATATTATTCCTGACACTCTAATAGTAATAATAATAAAAATAACATTTGATGATAAACAATAATGAATTTTTGTTTGCAATGGGCTTGCAAATAAAATTGAATGATGCTGATTAATTTCATAAAATTTTACATTTTTTAATAGGACAAAATTCTCCGAAAATTATTATTTCAATCCAACTAACTGAAATTTGTTTATGGGAAAAATATTGTGGACAATTTGAAATTGTAAATTGTGGATATGATAGGAATGTATTACGTCAAAATTATAATAAATATTTATTTCAGTTTTTTTTCCAACTCCACCTTTTCATTTATAAATGATAAAGATTTTGTTCAATCCCTCCCTCCCTCCTCCCACCCCAATACACCTGCTCTCTGCCCAATCCTTTCAAGCCACCCACGCAATAGACTCAGTTTGTTTACTCCCCCCCCCCCCCACACCTTACAACCCTTTCCGCTCTACGTCTCTCAATAGACCCGCGGGGTGTAAGTGCTTCAATAGAACCCCCAGGGTGTAACTGCTTACGCTGCAGCCCTCCCCTACCCACCATTGTTGTCTGGCACTCCCGGCTTCCTGTCGCCATTGTCCGACTGGTCACAATAGAAAAATAATCCGTCCCCTGATTGTCCCCAGGTACATCTGCAGTGGTCAGTTCATCCCCCCCCCCTCACTTCCCGGTTGGGTCATCTTTCTAGGGTTGTACAGCTACCAGGAGATATGATGAATTACAAAAACACTGGAATGCACACTGAAACTTAGAGAAATGTCCTTGACAAAGGTCAACTCAAATTTCAAACGAGGCAAGATCGTTGTAACATGCTTCAACACATATTTCAACTTAGAATAAGGTCCTTGCAAAGTTGTACTGAAATTTCAACTTAGATTTAGTTCCATGACAGACTTGTCAACATATAAAAAATGACAATGTCCTTGCCCAGAGGTCAAATCAAATAAATATTAACAAGAATCTAGTTGCTTAAAAAAAGATTCAGCCATATAAACTAAAAGTGTAAACTAAAAGTGTAAACTAAATGTGTAAAATAAAAGTATAAAATAAAAGTGTAAAATAAAAGTTTGCATTCGCGAGATTGTTGACGAAATATTCAACTTCTCATGTCATGAGTGATATCAGCAAATAACCAAAGAGGAAGGGGGGTGTTGGAGGAGAGGGGAAGCGGTGGTAAGGCCAAACCCTTTTGTCCGGCCATATGTCCAGTTTTCCAAACCAGCTCTTCTGCTCTTTCTGACCTCTCTATTTCGATATCCCCCCTCCCCTTACCCTGTCCATTCACTGGCCGGCCTGCACCCGATGATGACTGCACTAGAAGAAAGAAGAGTTTTAGTAAGGGTAGATTTGGCCTTGGAAGGGTGATTGTTCGATGTGGACAGGGGCCGTGCACACAGGAGGGTAAAGTTATAGTGAAGGGTAGGGTTCCGGGAAAACCCAACAGTTTGGTGTGAAAATGTTAGATTGTAAGAAAACCAACAATGAGAATAAAGAGACGGGAAACGGTTAGTTGATCTCAATGTCGTATATCGACGTGATTTAGAACTAGGGCAACACAGGATTTCCCAACTTTGTTTATATACCGCGCCGCCTATGCATTGCTGAACTAATCCTGCCACCCTCTACAAAAGGAACATGTATTTATAAAATATATTTCAAAATGTATAAGGACATGCCACCTTGCACTTCATCGGAATGAAAGCACCTTGCAATTCTTACGAATGAACGCACCTTGCACTTCTTACGAATGAAAGCACCTGGTACTTCCTGGGAATGCAAGCACCTTGCACTTCTTACGAATGAAAGTACCTTGCACTTCCTGGGAATGAAAGCACCTTGCACTTCTTACAAATGAAAGCACCTTGCACTTCATACGAATAAAAGCATCTTGTACTTCCTGGGAATGCAAGCACCATAGGTTGTGAAACCATGAGCTAAGCGGAGAAGACTATTTGCTGGAATGTATGGATGTATGGATACATTTATCGGAGAAACGAATAGACTAGTTGAAACTATTGGATGGATACGTTGGCTGCAGAGAGTGAGTGATAATTAAGGTGTGCATGTGGATATGTGGATAGTATGGATTGAATGTAACGATAATTGCTGGTTTCGGAAAGTGATCACTATTGAAGTAGCCAATGACAAGAATTGTAATTACAAATGTTGTGTAGTCTTCTGGAATGATTGGATAGACTACTGTAAGAGTTGAATAGACTTCTGGAAGAGTGGAATAGACTTCTGGAAGGGCTGTATAGACTTCTGGAAGGGTTGAATAGACTTCTAGAAGAGTTGTATAGACTTCTGGAAGAGTTGTATAGACTCCTGGAAGAGTTGTATAGACTTTTGGAAGGGTTGTATAGAAGAGTTGTATATAGAATACTGGAATCGCTGTATAGACTACTGGAAGAGTTAAATAGACTTCTGTGGGAGGATGGTCTAGAATACTGGATGAGGTGTACTGACTATTTCTCTCCATCTGCCCAATTCAATGCTTTGTTATTTAATAAACACATTAAAGGCATTCCCTCCAACTCTCCCCCATTTCATCGGACCCTCTCTTCCATACAACGGGCTGGCGCTCACCGCTCCTGCAACACGGTGTTCTATTTCAAACCTAATCGTGCAGCTAAGAAATGACCGCTGACCAGTGGCCATTCATTACGCCTTGTCTCGGGTGACCATTGTGCAGTGTCCGAGAAAGAAGCAGGCGGTAAATAGAGTCCTTTCTTGACCAGTGGGCCGCGTCCAGTTACACTGGCCAACCCTGATGCTTACACAAAGATGTTTTTGTGTCGGACGTCCACGGTCAAGGCCGCCAACAGCTGGGCGGCTCAAACTCAAAGACAGTTGGAATATCGTAATAAGATCTGTTCGAATTTAATGTGGACAGGAGAAATTTTCAAAAAGGTCAGATCAGGCAAAAAACAAATAGAACCAATATTATATGATAAAAAAAACAGCATCTACATTTATGTTAAAACGAATATCACCAACATTTATGATACAGTAAATACAGCCGTGATAGTCTCCGTCATATTTATTTCTAAACTGTCCCCCATGCAGCTGTAGTCTCCAGCTGTAGTAAAGCCATTCACAGTTTTATTATTTCCAATTCATTGGGTCTCTCAGTGAAAGACAAGATACCTTAAAAATACTTTTAAAATCTTCAGTCGGATCAATCTGGATCTACACATGGGGTCGATTTAGGCAGACGCAGAATGAACTTATAATTCAGTATAAATAGAATTTGGCCCCGCTATAACGTGATAGTTGGGCTTCATAAAAAAATTTGGAGTTGTACAATATACTAGGCAGATAGCGAATTTATAGAACAAAAATGTGTATTTTCAAATATGTTGACTGTGGTGTAGTTAGTGAGGCGTCGAACTGGACAAGTTTTTAATGTATTCCTCATTATGTTGTATGACAATGTATACATCTTTCTACTATCTTTCAAGTGTTTTACCAAATTTAAATATATTAATGATTATGTGGGGGTAAATATATGAAATTTCTGGAGCCATGCAAAGACCGCGCTGTAACCGGAATCGCGTTATAGCGGGGTTCCACTGAGGGGCTCTTAGCTGTTTTAATTATTTATTTTAATCGTTGTTGGCGTAGCTTTAGACAGACAAATTATTCTAGAGCAATCAAATGATATTTTAAAAAATAAATACAATTTAAACATAAATAAATATAATTAATTTTTTTTTTAAAAAGTAAGTAAATTAAAAAAAAAACTAGTTTGAATGGAAATAGTATTATATATCCAGTTAGGAATATAGACAGGTTCGATCTGGCAACTTCCTGTGCCTCATTATACGGGGATAGCCACAGAGAGCTGCGTCGCTCAACACAGCAGTGAAGTCAGATACCTAGTTTACGTTATTCAGTGGCCGGCTGTAAACATGAACTAACCCAAAAAGCCGTGGTGGTCATCTGGGAATGTAAGCCATAAATAGCTCGCACTTTAATCTAAGAACATATTTAGTCCCATAAGACCAGGGAGAAACGAGGGGATAGAAAGAGAGAGGAGAAGGCCATTAACCGTCAAAGATGGCGCACAGGAAGTGCTGGTGCGGATTGGGGCAGCTAGACCTGACCCTGTCCTTGCAGCGGTCAGTGCCAGCCATTGTTGGGTCACCCCCGCCATGGTCACCACTGGCGCAAGAGGCCGATGATGTGGGCCCTAAACAGGAGTGGACGGTGCACGGCGACCAAGAAAGGAAATAAGGTCGCGAGAGGAAGGGGTGGTGGGGTGAGGGATTAGGAAGTCGAAAAGGGGAGTGGGGTGGACAAAGAGTGGAAGGGTAAGTTGGACAATCAGAAGGAGGGGGTGGGTGGATGACGAGTGGTGGACAGAGCTCGCGCGCGGCACGAGACTATTACAACCTGTGCGAAAAAAATGGAAAAAAAAAAAGGGGGGGGGGGAGATAAATTTTGGATGGCTTAGGGAGGTCAGCAAGGGAAAAAAAGGACAATTCTACAATAGAAGAATAAAGGAGTGGTGGAAAAGAAAAAGAATTGTACTACAAAATGGAGGGGTGATTGAGGTGATGACCGCTTGAGAGTGGGTCAGGGAGAAGGGGATAGGGGTGAATGAAAGACGGGGTGTGTGTGGATGTGTGCATCAATGAAAATTTGACTGGGGGGGGGGAGAAAAAAATATCCACAAAACAATTCTTTCTTCTTTCGTTCTTACTTTTAAATTTTTTTTTTTTTTTTTTGTACACGAGAGAAAGATCATCGTCATCAAATGGGAGATTACTCTCGGCTCTTAGGGTGACATGGGGGACAAGGGGACATAAAAACTGTAGGGAAATCACAATTATTGCAGCCCCTGGCGGCCAGGGTGTAATAGATGAGGCCACGCGCCTGGGCTTTCTGCTGAGCAGCTGGACGTCTTGTCATAGATATGAAATGGCCATTTGGCATAATGACATAAACATTAGCCCGTCAAGTTGTTAGAAGTCTGGCATACATCCTCGAAGCCAAGAGAGGTCTTTTGATTGCGAGATTGTAGGAAAGAGGAATTACTAGAAAACATATGTCATAGAATCGACAATATCCTGATCAATTTTATATTAGTACAGTCGGGTTGTATTACATTGATGCTTCGTGGCGTAGTCGACTTTAAGGAGGGTGACTCTTTCAGGTTTTAACACCCCCCCCCCCCCCACACAAAAAAAAACAAAACAAAAAAACAAAACAAACCCAACTGAAATGTTGCTTTAGGACAGCGTCCGACATTGAACACTTACGCTTTTAAATAAAGGATGCAATTTCTGAACCCATTACTCCATTTATTTTTTGGACCCCTTCAAGACGTCTTTTGTTACAATTTCTGCTTTAATATTATCTTTTAAAATCATCATTTCTAATCGTTTACGTCATTGATTTAAATAATCTTGTAAATAAGCGTGTCTCCTTTCGTGTACAATCATCATTTAAAATCATCATTTAAAATCATCATTGTAATATCATCATTTAAGAAATGCAATATCATCATTTAAAATAATTGTGTTCTACCATTGTTTTATTCAGTACTTAAAGGTTGTCCAGTTATTATATTTCTCCAAGTATTTATAAGGGGCGATCAAAGAAAGGGGTTGTCAGTGGGGTGGGTGCGGGGGCAATGGTTTAAATGGTGGAATAATTACAGTTTTTTCCCCTCTCTGAAAAAGTGTGTGTGGGGGGGGGGGGCTGTCCACTGCTTAGTAACCGAAATGACCGTTGCATTCAACTCAGGTGCATTTTGTCGTGCAGGGGTCATCCATTGTTAGGGGGAGGGGGTAATCTTAGACTGCGTAAACCATCGGGTCAGCGCGCGCATATGTCGCTCCTCAAGAAACTTGCACGTGGCTGTGGTGACCGCGCGCGCCAGAGTTCAACCGCCAACCAATCAGGAGACGTCATGGGATACTTGCAATACTGACCCAAGAATTTGGAGATCTCTTAACAAAAAAAGAAAAAAAAAAAATGTTGATTGCATAGAGGAAGTAGATGACAAAGAGGAAGAAAATGGAGGTGGATTACAGAATAGTGAGGAGTGGTTCAAGTGGTCTCCATAGGAGGTAGGGGGTGAGGTGGTAGTGGGAGGTGGGGGTTGGGTGAAAATGGAGTGGGTGAAAAGTGCAAGAGTGGGGCATTTCGGGGGAAGGGGGAATTATTTATAAAAGGAAATAAAATGGTTAATTTTTTACTTTTTTTTTTCAAAATGCACAAGGGAAATAAAGGGGAATAATTAAATGGGCAAATCGTTTGATAGCATCTGTCAATGAGTTGAACACTAGATTTACTTCCTCCTAGTTTTTATGCTAAAGGTTTTCGCATTTTTAATTTATTATTATTATTATAATTTTTTTTGGCAAGCTGTTTTTTAATATGGTAATTATTTGCTTCAAGATAACAGGCAAATTACATCCGCCATTGGAAATTTGTACTAAAACAAACAAAAAAGAGGTTTTAATGTTTGCAGAATTTCAAGGTAATTAAAATTAGTAAAGCGATGTCCGTTTATCACTAATCTAACACTTCTTCTTAATTCTTAATTTTTTATCTTATAAATATATGAAGAAAACTAATGACATTACCAACAGCTCTATGAATAACTTAATGAATAATGAAGTAGGCAAACTTCTGCTTCCGTTTCTGATGCTAAACGTCATTGGACGCTACCAGTGCCACCAGACTTCGGCTACAACAACAGAATGAAACAGCTAGGCGGCTCCCCTACTTATCCCCCGAGCAGTGTTTGGTGTAATGGCTCCCTCGTGATGTCCTAATAAACGGCGCGACTGAATGGCATGGGGGGGGGGGGGGTCGTAAAGAGGCAAGAGTGAGTAGACTGAGGGTTCATCTTGACATCTACCTACAATCGGCCGCACGTGGTCCGGTGATTAATGCGCGTCAAGTCCGTGTTCCGCCGCTCATGTGGGGGCAGATGTCCAGAGATAAACACACTCTCTCACCTATGTGTTAAGACCTAACTGATAAGCCGGGGCGTCTACTACAAAGGTGCTCCCTTGATTTGTAGCTAGTGTCAGAGTACATGCGCGTGACGGGGCGCGTGTTTTTATTGAGGTGGGAAATTCTCAGGACCTAGCCCCCAGGCCATAGAGAGGTAGAGGGAGGGAGAGATAACGTGGGGGGTGGGGCTAATTATAGAAGGTCATTAGGTCATAAGTTTATAGAATGGGCGTAATCCTATGAGTTCACCTGAACTGTTACGCAAAAGGACCATTGCTTTAGAGTCCAAATTACACAGTCAAGTTGGTTTGGTTGTTCTAATAAAACAAAATAAATATGTACATTTCTAATGATACAATTAGAAGCCCTTTCCATTTTGACGGTACTTTTTGAGAGAACATCTCTGGTTTGTTTTGTACTGTCCGATCGGACATCACTGGTCAGAGTGGTCAATCAATCCTGGTTTACCCTATACTGTCAGGGTGTACATCCCTGGTTTGCCTAAACTTTCAGAGTGGACATCTCTGGTTTGTATTGTACTGTTCGATTGGACATCACTGGTTTGCCTTGTACTGTCAGAGTGGACATCACTGGTTTGTTAACTCAGTTTTGCCAGACAGAAGGCGTGACCGGCACACACGCAAACAGGTTTCGGTGGGGGTTGGGGGGCAGGGGTGGAGAAAGGGGAGAAAATGTTCATAAATTGGTTTCATTCTATCAGCAAGATCATTGCCTCTCCTTTGATGATGGCGATGCAGGAATAGAAGATCGGGGTGTAAAGGGTTTTTTTTTTTGGGGGGGGGGGGGGGGAACTGTTTTATGGGATTTGAGACGCGAGGTCAGAGGTCACTTTGTTTTAGCAGTTACGAAATAAACAAATGTGTCCAATGGTTGTTTATGGTGTAAACAAGATGGCCTCCTGTTGCACCTGAGCGTGGCCGTGCGGAAGTAGATGTTTGTGTTCCAGTACGCAAGTTTTAGATTGATTTTGACAAAAATGGGACTTAAGTACTTTTGGCACTTGGGTCTTCAATTTGGAGCTTAGGATTTTTGTGAGCGAGGGAGTTTTGCTCAGTGTCAAGTTTTTTGGACGCACTATTTTATTTGACTAAATAGTGGGTTCAAAAAGAAATTTGACCGAAATTTGAAGGAATTTTGATCGTGCGAGCTGAGCATTAACGAAATAGAACATTTGATAAACATAAAAAGTGGATGTGAGAAATAGTAGATCTGTTCAACTTTCGACCTATTCCTAGATGACCAGTAGTGACCATACGGTCTGAGTAGGACGGTTCTTTGTTGCCGTGCTCCCCCCAAGGGAAACATGAGTACTCGGCCCTATTGTTCCAAGCTGACCACCGCTGACCCATTCTCAAGGCGTGCCCTTTTGACCTTTACTTCGCAATCAGAACCTAGAAAGAAAACTACTGGACGCCGGCTCGGAGGCTAAGTTGGTGGTGGAGAGTCAAGAAAGAATACAACAGATGTAGAGCACAAATGTTCGAACCAGGGGTTTAGACAGACGAGAACGGTGGTTCTCAAATTTTTGGGATAACACATGCGATCGGGGAAAACAAAATAACTTTGAAATTTTAGTCGTGCTAAGGGAGAACTCACGAGTGGTTCTCGACTTGTTCTACTTAGCACCCAACGGTGTTTACATGTTTAATAAAGATGTCGTATCACGTGCGCTTGCGATGACTTAGTACAAATAACGAATAGTTATTTTTCCTGACCATCCCGTCACAGTGTGACAATGTTGTAGACTTAGAAAGACAAAATCACAAGGCCTGCGATTTTTAAAAAAAAATAAAAAAAGAAAACTTTTGGCGTATAAACTGGTTCCCTAGACAGCAGATCGCCTCGCTTCACGCACCTGGATAACCCAAGGCAACACCATATGTGGAAGATGCAGCTTGGCATAAGTAGCGTCGCAGGAGATGCCGGAAGTTTCATTGTGATAAGATATATTATTATGTTTCTGCAATAATGTTGTAGGGGTGTGACCTGCTACCACCGAGTACGTAAACCGATGAAACTACGATTCGATTGCCATGGAAACAACTCTTAACTTAATGACGTCACAAATAAGCTAGTTTGTTTATGGTGGAGCAAATAAAACAACAACAAAAAGATATGGATCAAACTTTTCAACTCCAATACCGGAAAATTCCTGGGTAAAGGTTTTTGGGTGTGTGTTTGTGTGTGTGTGTGTGTGTGTGTGGAGGGTGTCGGGGTTAGTGGGAAGGTAGTGTTTGCATAATATCCAGCGATGAAGCTGTATTTTTGTCAACATATAACATCCTTCATTAAGTTTCAAAGTCAAGGACGTGTTGACGCCAATAATGCAATAGATAATTACAGATGCTAAAGGGGCGCAACTGACTTCCCCCTTTGGCTAACTATAACAGGGGCACTTGAGATACAAAGCACCTGCTGTCCTGTGAGTCAAACCACTTCCTTCCTTCGTTATTTCAAGGTGACTTACACATTAAAATTCAGGAAATAAATTGCTTGCATAATTTCGAGAAAAAGCCTGTGAAAGATTTGTAAATAATTTATTGGAGAAATAACTGGAGCTCACGTGACTTGGATTTTCGATCACATAATCAGCAACAAATGGCCCGCAGCATGGACACGGCCAACACGAGGAAGAAGCAGACAGCAACGAATGGCCCGCAACATGAACACGGCCCGCACGAGGAAGAAGCAGAGACATTTCGGTGTGGTCCACCGAAAGCAATTGACTATAACTCTAAACAAACATATCATATCAAATATTACTAGATTATATGATTTATGAATAGATTATTTCAATTATAATCAGAGTATACCATTGATCAATTTTTAATAGATTATTTCAACTATAAACAGGTAATTTCAATTATAATCAGATTATTTGGATTATTATTCGAATATGTCAATTTTAACCAGATTATATACATTATTTATATATTGTTTCAATTATATTCAGATTATTTGATTTATTATTTGTTTATTTCAATTCTAAACATATTATATCAATTATAATCACATTATTTGAATTATTATTCGTTTATATAATTTTGTTCCGATTACAAAATGTACTCAGTACCAACCCACATCGTCTTGTATTCTGTTTGACTAAATTTAAACCAGGGTTCATCAAACGTATTTAAAAAGGGGGCTGGATTAAGAAGCCCTGCTTTAAACCTTTCTGGCAGCGTTCTTTGAGTGGTTCTCAAATCCCAGCACCATACAGACCTCATCAGATATTATAAACCAGTAGTTCTAAACCTTTCTAATGCCGCGACCCTTTAATAAATTTCCTCACGTTGTGGCGACCCCCAACCACAAAATTATATTCGTTGATACTTTATACAAGTGGAGTATGTGTGTTTTCAGAAGGTCTTAGGTGATCCTTGTGAAAGGGTCGTGCGAACCCCTCAAAGGGGTCGCGAACCACAGGTTGAGAACCGCTGTTATAAACACTAACGGCTGGAGCAAATGAAATATGTTGAATCACTTTTATTAGAGGATAACAGGCAGTGGCATACTCATAAGTGTGCCTGTTAGGGGAGTGGGATATTTAAGGTGCCCCACATGTATTGAGGGTCATGGTGCACTATGGTAGTGTACGTCATGTATTGAGTGTCAAGGTGCAACATGGTAGTGTACGTCATGTATTGAGTGTCAAGGTGCACCATGGTAGAGTACGCCATGTATTGAGTGTCAGGGTGCACCATGGTAGTGTACGCCATGTATTGAGTGCCAGGGTGCACCATGGTAGTGTCATGGAGTAAAGTTAGTTTTATAGAATGATACAAGGAATACTATAAAGCCATGATATATAGAATGATACAAGGATACTATAAAGCCATGATATATAGAATGATATAAAGAATGCAACGAATTGTTCTTACTATTAACCTTATCTCTTCTCCTAAATGAAATTGAGATCATAAAGAGAAACATGACATCATCTGTTGTGACGGTGCAGACGGACCAGCGAGTCTCAATCTGTTGTGACGGTGCAGACGGACCAGCGAGTCTCAATCTGTTGTGACGGTGCAGACGGACCAGCGAGTCTCAATCTGTTGTGACGGTGCAGACGGACCAGCGAGTCTCAATCTGTTGTGACGGTGCAGACGGACCAGCGAGTCTCAATCTGTTGTGATGGTGCAGACAGACCAGCGAGTCTCAATCTGTTGTGACGGTGCAGACGGACCAGCGAGTCTCAATCTGTTGTGACGGTGCAGACAGACCAGCGAGTCTCAATCTGTTGTGAAGGTGCAGACAGACCAGCGAGTCTCAATCTGCTGTGAAGGTGCAGACGGACCAGCGAGTCTCAATCTGTTGTGACGGTGCAGACGGACCAGCGAGTCTCAATCTGTTGTGACGGTGCAGACGGACCAGCGAGTCTCAATCTGTTGTGAAGGTGCAGACAGACCAGCGAGTCTCAATCTGTTGTGATGGTGCAGACAGACCAGCGAGTCTCAATCTGTTGTGACGGTGCAGACGGACCAGCGAGTCTCAATCTGTTGTGACGGTGCAGACAGACCAGCGAGTCTCAATCTGTTGTGAAGGTGCAGACAGACCAGCGAGTCTCAATCTGCTGTGAAGGTGCAGACGGACCAGCGAGTCTCAATCTGTTGTGACGGTGCAGACGGACCAGCGAGTCTCAATCTGATGTGACGTGCAGACGGACCAGCGAGTCTCAATCTGATGTGACGTGCAGACGGACCAGCGAGTCTCAATCTGATGTGACGGTGCAGACGGACCAGCGGGTCCCAAACTTTTGCAGGCCGACAATTTATCCCCATTGTAGCTGGTATTGCGGCCCAAGTAGCATATTGTCGGGTTCTCTTCTTATAGATTAAAATAGTTGACTTCAGCATGCGTTGGACACAACAGATGAGCTTGAGAACCCCTTGCCGTGTCTCACATTTGGGCCTGCTGTGCAAGCAGTAGATAAGTGTGAGCATTCTTTACTACGTCATACATTTCTGTGCGTGTTTAACACAACACAATCCTTGTGAGAATCATCGATTGGACCATACATCTGCGCATGCGATTGACACAACAGATCATTGTGAGAGTCCCTGACTGGGCCGTACATTAGTGCGTGTAGAAGACACACCAGATGGACGACCCCCGGGCAATAATCTCTCTTCGCCACTATTTAATGCTAATTTCGGAAACACAGCACGGACCGTAGCAAAGCTAGCCCCCCTTCCTACTCAAGTTCCTTAACTTTGCATGGGGAGACAGGCGTCTGCTCTCTGGAACAGCCATCTTGGAATGGTCAATCTCTCGGCCCAACCCTTCTCCACACATCAAAATATTGGGTGAGCGAGCGCTTAACCTCCACCCAATCGCTGTGTTATATTCGTGTATATTGGCTTCATGCAAAAATAAGTTATAAAACAAATGTGTGTTTATAATATTTATACATAACACAAATAACACATAACTATTTAATCTAAGGCAAGGATCACATCAGATCCTATGTGCCGTCTCTTACTTCCATTTACTGATATGTAGTCGATCATAAATATTTATTTTGACTTACAAATAAAATTACGGTTAATAAAAAATAATTAATTTTAGTATGTAATCATTTTTTGAAAGAAAGATTGCAAAATTTTAATAAAGTATAAAGTTGTAATCTATAAAGGCGGTCAAATTTGAACTTTGCTTTAACAAACATTATATTAGCAAGAGCTATTACTATGGTAAAGTTTGGGATCAGGAAGCAACTAGTGGTCACGTGACAAACATCTCAAGTCATTGGTTCCCATTCCTTAAAACACTACAAATTCAGCATTCCTTAAAATTAAAACACTACAAATTCAGCATTTCTTAAAAACCCACTTTTTCAAAATTGATTTCAGATTATATCATTTTACAAAATTATAACTTTGATCACAGGGTCCCTGAAAGAGACTAACTGTTCATGCCGTTTTCTTTCGGAATAATCAAAACCTCTGGAACCATAGTCGCTAACCAATGATCAATAAACTGTCACAAAACCTGTCTCTAACCAATAATAAATTAACTGTCACAAAACATGCCTCTAAGCTATAATCATAAACTGTCACAAAACTCTCAGCTCCAAACTATTCCACCAAACCCAAAAGCTGTTGCACAGATCCACGAGTTGTCAAACACCACCATTCCCCCTCCACGCCAAGAGTTGTCAAACACCCCCACTTCCCCCTCCATTCCACGAGTTGTCAAACACCCCCACTCCCCCCTCCACTCCAACAGTTGTCAAACGACCCCACTCCCCCTCCACTCCAACAGTTGTCAAACACCCCCACTCCCACTCCACTTCAAGAGTTGTCAAACACCCCCACTCCCCCCTCCAATCTAAGAGTTGTCAAACATCCCCACTCCCCCCTCCACCCCAAGAGTTGTCAAACACCACCACTCCCCCCTCCACTTGAAGAATTTTCAAACACCCCCACTCCCACCTCCACTCCAAGAGTTGTCAAACACCCCCACATCCCACTCCATTCCACGAGTTGTCAAAACCACTCTAACACTAACTCTTTCTACAGGGTGCTACCATGACACACCCACCTACCCTTCTGTGACACACCCATCTAGCCTTCTATGACACACCCCATCTACCCTGCTATGACACACCCCACCTACCCTTCTATGACACACCCCACCTATCCTTCTATGACACACCCAATCTACCCTTCTATGACACACCCCATCTACCCTTCTATGACACACCCCAACTACCCTTCTATGACACACCCCATCTACCCTTCTATGACACACCCCATCTACCCTTCTATGACACACCTCATCTACCCTTCTATGACACACCCAATCTACCCTGCTATGACACACCCCATCTATCTTGCCATGACACACCCCATCGACACTGCAACCCCATCTATCTTGACATGACACACCCCATCTACCCTGCCATGACACACCCCATCTATCTTGCCATGACACACCCCATCTACCCTGCTAATACACCACATCTACCCTGCCATGACACACCCCATCGATCTTGCCATGACACACCCCATCTACCCTGCTATGACACACCCCATCTACCCTTCTATGACACACCCCATCTACCCTGCTATAACACACAATCTACACTTCTATGACACACCCCACCTACCCTGCTATGACACACCCCATCTACCCTTCTATGACACACCCCATCTACCCTTCTATGACACACCCCATTTACCCTGCTATGACACACCCCATCTACCCTTCTATGACACACCCCATCTACCCTTCTATGACACACCCATCTGCCCTTCTATGACACACCCAATCTACCCTTCTATGACATACCCCATCTACCCTTCTATGACACACCCCATCTACCCTTCTATGACACACCCATCTACCCTTCTATGACATACCCATCTACCCTTCTATGACACACCCCATCTACCCTGCTATGACACACCCCATCTACCCTGCTATGACACACCCCACCTACCCTTCTATGATACACCCCACCTACCCTTCTATGACACACCCCATCTATCTTGGCAGACACACCCCATCTACCCTGCTATGACACACCACATCTACCCTTCTATGACACACACCATCTACCCTTCTATGACACACCCCATCTACCCTGCTATGACACACCCCATCTATCTTGCCATGACACACCCTATCGACACTGCCATGACACACCCCATCTATCTTGCCATGACACACCCCATCTACCCTGCCATGACACACCCCATCTATCTTGCCATGACACACCCCATCTACCCTGCCATGACACACCCCATCTATCTTGCCATGACACACCCCATCTACCCTGCTAATACACCCCATCTACCCTGCCATAATACACCCCATCTATCTTGCCATGACACACCCCATCTACCCTGCCATGACACACCCCATCTACCCTGCCATGACATACCCCATCTACCCTGCCATGACACACCCCATCTACCCTGCTATGACACACCCCATCTATCTTGCCATGACACACCCCATCTACCCTGCCATGACACACTCCATCTATCTTGCCATGACACACCCCATCTACCCTGCTAATACACCCCATCTACCCTGCCATGAAACACCCCATCTATCTTGCCATGACACACCCCATCCACCCTGCTGTGAAATACGGTCAAATTGCATACCTCTGCACTCCATCTGATTCCCAAATGCTGTCACTTGACCCTGCACAGCACTCCATATCACAAGCACACATACCTGCACCTTACCTCTTTTTACAGTGCTGTTAATAACCCCCCCCCCTCCCCCAACACACACTCTCACACGCACACAGTTATCGCTATCGCACACTCGCCCCTGTGTGTATTGTAGTGTACGAGCAGATCGGTGCGTACATTTAGCATAATTTTAGGACTTAACTTATACGACCGGATGTTGCTAGAATAAATCCGTTCCACTTGACTGACCTGCCCCAATAACGCCGAAAAGTCCGTCTAGCGAGTTGTACGCTCCACTTGGTGCAGGCGGAAGCAAGGCGGTGGCTGTAAGAATGGCCTCAGCGGTTGATCTCATTAACGGCAGAATCTAGCCTGGAGACATCAAGCACCGGGAGACTTGCTATGGTCCGGACGATCTACAGTACACTTTCAGAACTCTGAGGATATCGTGTGATGTATCTTATGTTTGATTACGTGCGTTTTTGTGACACGAAATAAGGCAATAATACTTAATAAATAGGTTTGTAAGGGAAAAAATGGAAAGAATCCGAACTTAACTTTAATTGCGAGTTTATGGGTGCATTTATATGTGCATGTATATGTGCATGTATGTGTACATGTATGTGTACATGTATGTGTGTATGTATGTGTGCATGTATGTGTGTAGTATGTGTGTATGCATGTGTGCATGTATGTGTGCATGTATGGGTGCATTTATGTGTGCATGTATGGGTGCATGTATGTGTGCAAGTATGGGTTCATGTATGTGTGCATGTATGGGTGCATGTATGATTGCAAGTATGTGTACATGTATGTGTGTATATATGGGTGCATTTATGTGTGCATGTATGGGTACATGTATGTGTGCATGTATGGGTGCATGTATGGGGGCATGTATGATTGCATGTATGTGTGCATGTATGTGTGCATGTATGGGTGCATGTATGTGTGCATGTATGGGTGCATGTATGATTGCATGTATGTGTGCATGTATGTGTGCATACAAACAAACAAACCAGACACACAAACAAACCAGACACGCAAGTTTTGCATGCTAGACACTTGGAAAGGGCGCCATGTAACATGCAAATAATGTTTGGAGCACCGCGCACTGACGTCATAATGTGTGTGTCCAATCGGATGCAATGGACTGGTGCGTATTTTATCGTGGCGTGTTTAAAATTGTCCATATTAAAACACACCATAGGCATAGGCCATTTAGTCGAGATGGAAACCTATCTAGTTATGGCAGAGTAGACCTATCTAGTTATGGCAGAGTAGACCTATCTAGTCCGCGGCAGCGTCCCTGGGGCAACTTGGGGGCGTACACATGGGGTTTGCCTCTTCGTGGCGTGGCGGACTAGTAGGGCGGATTTTCCACCCGAAGCCAAAAACCCCGGCCGACCGCATGACTCCCAACGCAACGGGAGTAGCAGTGTCTAAAATGATTACTTGTTGACGTTGATGGATATGAGGTAGGGGTGGCCAAAGCCTATACCTATGATTTTAGCTACGCGGCCCTGAGAAAGCCGCTCCAAGGCAACCGTTTCGTCCCATCTTTAATTAACGTTCCGACCGAAAGACTCCCTGGGCGGTGGGGGGTGGTAACGCAACACCATCCCCCCCCCCCCGGAGTGGAAGCAAAGCCAACCTGACTCCTGGAGAGTGGACCGCGAACGCTTTAAACGCAGCGTTTTCGGTCGACCGGACGTCCCCCAGGCCAGGGGGGAGGTTCCCGACACGCCACCGTCGGCGAGGAGACCCGGCGTCTGGCCCGTGTGGAGGTGTTCCGTGAGGTGCATTAAGAGCTCGCGCTCGACGGCCCACCAACGCCATCTCCAATGTGACGTTATTAGTTATGGCAGAGTAGACCTATCTAGTTATGGCAGAGTAGACCTACGTTATTAGTTATAGCAGAGTAGACATATCTAGTTATGGCAGAGTAGACCTATCTAGTTATGACAGAGTAAACTTATCTCTAGTTATGGCAGAAATATCGGCGAACATGGCACATCCTCAACGCGCGCGCTTTGATGCGACTCCTGACAAGAACTCCCAGTATTATAGTGTAGGCTACTTACATATGTAAGCTACTAAAAAAAACAAATCTAGTTTTAGAGTTGAAATCCTCGAACCACATAGTCATATTATGTGTGTTGATATCCTGGAATCCCTGGATCGTATTCTTTCCATCACTCCCCCAAATCCTCGTTTCCAGAACAGCGTTATGGTAACGTTGTATGCTCATTGTGGATACATCACGCATGGAGACACTTTTGTTCTGGCCGTCACGGTTCGTGAGCAGGCTACTTAATTCTGGTTCATGTAAAACTCTATTGTCATAATCACAGGCAGCGTGGCTTAACTTCAATGACTGTTGTAACAGGGGCGGAGGAACAAAAGAAGAAAAAAAAAGGGGGGGGGGGAGCAGCGGGGGTGAATCTGATCAGGCTGTCGCGCTTGGCGTCCATTTCATAATATCACGATTAACATCAGCAACAGCTTCAACAACAGCAATAATGGCAGCAACATCAGCAGCAACAGCAATAGCAGCAACAGCAGCAGCACAGAAAACAGTAGCACTTGCAAACAACATTCAAGTCCAGGTGGTGCCCAATCGGAATTCTAAAAATATATTATAGCTTTTTGTGTGAGTATGTCGGTGTGTACTTGCGTGTATGTGTGGGTGAGTGTGTGGGTGGGTGTGTGCTTGCGTGTATGTTTGTGTGAGTGTGTGGCTGTGTGCTTGCGTGTATGTTTGTGTGAGTGTGTGGGTGTGTGCTGGCGTGTATGTTTGTGTGAGTGTGTGGGTGTGTGCTGGAGTGTATGTGTGTGCGAGTGTGTGGCTGTGTGCTGGCGTGTATGTGTGTGCGAGTGTGTGCTGGCGTGTATGTGTGTCAAATGTTTGAATTATTCTGCCATGTGTCTGTCAATACATCTAGCACACCTTGTGCAATTATTAATTTATTTGTGAGAACCTGGAAATGTTCCACCCTGAAACAAGTGAGGCATTTCCCCTGTGAAACTAGTGAGGCATTTCCCCTGTGAAACTAGTGAGACATTTCCACTGTGAAACATGTTTGTTGATCACCTACCACAGATTGTCCGACTAGACATTTTCTTAGACATTTTTTGTCGACTTCCTACCACAGAATGTCCGACAAGACATTAATGTCTTAGACATCTTTGTCAACTCCCTACCCCACGGCAATCCGGGGACCAGACATGCATTCGCAACGTTAGATATATAGGTCATGGTAACCTTACTATATCATAAGTGTAAGGCCTTTGTCCCAGTTTATACCCACATATACCATCTCATTAGCGTACAAATCTCCTACCCCACCCCATTACCCGGTCACAACTCTATCAGATATCAGATGGGAGCAAACAATGACATGTTGACAATGACAAGTTGTTGTTCTGTTAACGGACCAGCTTCCCTCGCTGATAGACCAAGTTGTCTAGAGTTGTCTAGAGTTGTCTAGAGTTGTCTAGAGTTGTCTAGAGTAGTCTAGAGTTGTCTAGAGTTGTCTAGAGTTGTCTAGAGTTGTCTAGAGTTGTCTAGAGTTGTCTAGAGTTGTCTAGAGTTGTCTAGAGTTGTCTAGAGTTGTCTAGAGTAGTCTAGAGTTGTCTAGAGTTGTCTAGAGTTGTCTAGAGTTGTCTAGAGTTGTCTAGAGTAGTCTAGAGTTGTCTAGAGTTGTCTAGAGTTGTCTAGAGTTGTCTAGAGTTGTCTAGAGTTGTCTAGAGTTGTCTAGAGTTGTCTAGAGTTGTCTAGAGTTGTCTAGAGTTGTCTAGAGTTGTCTAGAGTTGTCTAGAGTTGTCTAGAGTTGTCTAGAGTTGTCTAGAGTTGTCTAGAGTAGTCTAGAGTTGTCTAGAGTAGTCTAGAGTTGTCTAGAGTTGTCTAGAGTTGTCTAGAGTTGTCTAGAGTTGTCTAGAGTAGTCTAGAGTTGTCTAGAGTAGTCTAGAGTTGTCTAGAGTTGTCTAGAGTTGTCTAGAGTTGTCTAGAGTTGTCTAGAGTTGTCTAGAGTTGTCTAGAGTTGTCTAGAGTTGTCTAGAGTTGTCTAGAGTAGTCTAGAGTTGTCTAGAGTTGTCTAGAGTTGTCTAGAGTTGTCTAGAGTTGTCTAGAGTTGTCTAGAGTTGTCTAGAGTAGTCTAGAGTTGTCTAGAGTAGTCTAGACATCAATTAGTACTTTGTTGATCAAACAATTTTTTTTTCAGATACATTTGTAATACGCGGATATTCTAGAAAGTTTTCATTATGTCCGTCGACAGCAGGAACATTTAAAATTAGGACTTGTTAGCAGGGCCGTCTTAACAACATATGCGGCCCTGGGCACAGCAATACACTGGGGCCCCTCTAGCAACACAACACACCTGGACCGTGAGAAAGGGGTCGAAATCGCCCCATGCTCAAACAGTGTTTTAGGGGGGGGGGCAGTTTTTGCTCCCCACTAACTCACCAAGACTAATACAAATGTAAATAAAAATAATCATTCAATTAAGTTAAACTTCGATGAATTCAAAAACTTGTTTACTAGAGTTATTTCCATTTAAAAGTTTTAACTTTGTCCAACTTTGATTCGCATTTATAATATTAATTTTGGAATGGGCTGACATATATCGTGGATTAAAATTGGGAGTTTTAGATCCATTTAAATTATCAAAATCTTTCATTATACATTAAAAATATGTAAAGCATGATGCCTCTATAAGAGTGAGTCTCCTGGAAACGTGGGGCCCCCTACAAGCGCGGGGCCCTGGGCCAGTGCCCACTGGGCCCATGCCTTAAGACGGCACTGCTTGTTAGTTAAACAAAAATTAAAGTTCGCGTGTGTGTTTTTTTTTGTGGGGGGGGGGGGATATATTTTTTCATAAGTGTGACTGAAATTCCTACCTCCTTCTTACTTTATGTCCGTCTGTCCATATGTCTGTACGTCCGTTCCTCCATCCATTGTCCTTCTTTCCATCCTTCTTTCCATCCTTCTTTCCATCCTTCTTTCCATCCTTCTTTCCATCCTTCTTTCCATCCTTCTTTCCATCCTTCTTTCCATCCTTCTTTCCATCGTTTTTCCATCCTTCTTTCCATCCTTCTTTCCATCCTTTCCATCCTTCTTTCCATCCTTCTTTCCATCCTTCTTTCAATCCTTCTTTCCATCCTTCTTTCCATCCTTCTTTCCATCGTTCTTTCTATCCTTCTTTCCATCCTTCTTTCCATCCTTCTTTCCATCCTTCTTTCCATCCTTCTTTCCATCCTTCTTTTCATCCATATATCATTCATACATCCTCTATCCATCCCTGAATCAATCTTTACCTCTATCCATCCATTCATCCCTCCATCCCTTTGTCTGCCTGTCCGTCAAACAAACTCCATCTGTAATGAAATCAAATCTATATATTAGTGATTCTTTACCTGGAAGTGATATCTGGCTAGAGGTAGAGCTCATATATTACCTTTAATAGCACGTGCAGTTTGAAATTAACTTTAAGCAATGAGCAAGTGCAGGGATTTGACAAGTACAGCAATACAAGCAAGCAACGGCAGGGCGTTGACAAATACAGCTTTGCAAGGAGGCGATGGCAGGGCATTGACGAGTACAGCTGTACAAGCAAGCGATGGCAGAGATTTTACGAGTACAGCTGAGCATGCAAACGATTCCAGGGCATTGACGAATACTGATGTACAAGCAAGCGTTGACAGGGCAACGACAAGTACAACTGTACACACATAAAAATGACGTGAATAAAATCACAAAACGCGGTGTGACAATTCACATTTCACACCATGTGACAATTCAAGATTTTCACCATTCCCTTTCGTTTGACAGACATGACATATGTGACAGGTCGGATGTCAACAGTACCCAGGATCTAAGACGGGATGTTTACATTACAGTTGCTCGAAGAAGGCCACCCCCAGGGACCTCAGCTAACAGTTTGATTGACAGCTGTAGACATGGAGCTACATTTGTTTTTCCGTAGCCGGTGGCCATCATGTTGTGTTCCACAATAGTCGCGAGCCTGTTGGCCCGCGCATGTCAAAATGACTGTTGATCGTGTGGGGGTGAGTAGCGAGAGTGTTTGGAGATCATGCAGGTGCGTTGATTTGAATTGAAGACCTGTTTACTCTTACGATTTTGGCGTACAATGTACGATTTTGAAGTGTATACATTATGTATACTGTATGTTTATTTTTTACTATGAAGACAATGTATTGAACGATTTTGTGATGATATTGTACGATTTTAAGAGTTTGAGGGTAAACGGGTCAGGAATTCAACCATTGAGATTTGGTAATCGTGACAAACCTCAACAAAAGATTAAACCATTGACTGTCAGTTTGATCAAACTCGACAAATCCAGCTATGGAGTACATAATATGTTTTTGACATATTTTTCAAGACAAAATGAAGACGTATTACCAGCACTAAGTAACAATTAATATTATTTGAAATTTTGCAGGAACTTGTTGTAAGTAGTTACCAACTGTCAAAGATAAAAAATAATAGACTGACATAAAACGGATTTTTTCGGTACAGAAATTTAAAAAGTTGGGGGGGGGGGGAGAGTGGGGGGGGGGTGGAGAGCACTAGTTGGTATTCTTAAAAATTTGCTTTACTGGTACGGGTGTTTTGTCAAATTTGTACGCCCCACCATCTATTGCTCGATATTAAATTTTATGAAGGATTTATACCAAAAATTTAGTTTTTAGGGGTTTGTTAATCCTCCTCTAAGTCAGGCGTGCTTTGGTAAGGGTCAATGTAGCTAATGGGCGGAGTTCGTTTAGATTTGAGAGTAGAGTATATTCATTTGGGTCAAATACGATTGACGTCATCTCCCTGCAAAAAAGAAAATTAATCTAATTGAAATCTGCAAATATTTCTATAAATAGCCATGTCAATTGTAATGAACTGCTACGAGACAAGGATTACTGTTTTGAACAAATCCCATACTGACCAATATCTTCTAAAAGGGATTCACACACTCACACTCGGAAATTCAACAAACGGTCTTTTTTTTAAACATTTAATTTGTTAGCAGTGGAGGAGAAGATAAAAGACGAGATATCAGGTACCAAACAAAGATAAACAAAATCCAGAGTAACAACCTAGACCTTGGTGGAGAAGTTTTTGTTTGATTATAAGTAGTCCAACTAGAGCACAGTCGCGCAACTGGACGTAATACAATTTTTTCCAAAAAAAACAACGTTTATTTGACGGCGGGACTGACAGAAATAAACTTTTATGAAAACAAAGACATCAAAGGAAATAGTCACTGTACGAGTTAGAAACCTAGGGGCAGACGGCTCACTGGTCGACCAGGACTGAGATAGATCGAGGACTTAACACCAGTATTTTATGGCCCCCCACCCGGGACATCCCACTTTGAGAACCACTGATTTAGCCGATCAGATACATTTTTAGCACAATGAGCGGTCATTTAGATTTTTTTGTATTCCCCTACTCACAACACCACCCCCTCACAACATCCCCCCTCACAACACCCCCCTCACAACACCTCCCTCTCACAACATCCCCCTCACAACACCTCCCTCTCACAACACCTTCCCCCTCACAACACCTCCCTCTCACAACACCACATCCTCACAACACCACCCCTCACAACACCTACCTCTCACAACACCCCCCTCACAACACCTCCCCCTCACAACACCACATCCTCACACACCTACCTCTCACAACACCCCCATCACAACACCTCCCTCTCACAACACCACATCCTCACAACACCACATCCTCACAACACCACATCTTCACAACACCACATCCTCACAACACCACCCCCTCACAACACCCCCCTCACAACACCACCTCTCACAACACCACATCCTCACAACACCACATCCTCACAACACCACCCCTCACAACACCACACCCTCACAACACCACCTCTCACAACACCACCCTCTCACAACACCACCCTCTCACAACACCTCCCTCTCACAACACCCCCCTCACAACACCACATCCTCACACACCTCCCTCTCACAACACCTCCCTCTCACAACACCCCCCTCACAACACCACCCTCACAACATCACCCTCACAACACCACCCTCTCACAACACCACCGTCACAACACCACCCCTCACAACACTTCCCCCTCACAACACCTCCCTCTCACAACACCACATCCTCACTCACCTCCCTCTCACAACACCCCCCTCACAACACCCCCCTCACTACACCACATCCTCACACACTTCCCTCTCACAACACCCCCCTCACAACACCACATCCTCACACACCTCCCTCTCACAGCACCTCCATCTCACAACACCACCCCCTCATAACACCCCCTTCACAACACCCCCCCTCACAGCACCCCCTCACATCACTTCCCATCACAACACTCCCCCTCACAACACCACACCCTCACAACACCCCTCTCACAACACCCCTCTCACAACACCACATCCTCACACACCTCCCTCTCACAACACCTCCCTCTCACAACACCACCTCCTCACAACACTTCCCCCTCACAACACTTCCCCCTCACAACACCACCCCTTACAACACCACCCCTCACAACACCCCCCTCACAACACCACATCCTCACACACCTCCCTCTCACAACACCTCCATCTCACAACACCACCCCCTCACAACACCCCCTTCACAACACCCCCCCCCCCTCACAGCACCCCCTCACATCACTTCCCATCACAACACTCCCCCTCACAACACCACCCCCTCACAACACTTCCCCCTCACAACACCACCCCTTACAACACCACCCCTCACAACACCCCCCTCACAACACCACCCCTCACAACACCACCCCTCACAACACCACCCCTCACAACACCACCCCTCACAACACCACCCCTCACAACACCCCCCTCACAACATCGCTAACTCATAACATCGTTACCGATGTACTCTTAGACTACTAATTATTTTGAATGTTGCTCCCTGACAAAAACAGAGAAGACAGATGACCCACGCTGTGTTCAACACTTTTCAAACTTTTTCTGTTCCTCTGATCACACAGCCCATCATGTTTTACCCAGTCCACCAAGATTCACCATCATTTACAAAGCCCACCAGGATTCACCCAGCCCACCATGATTCACACAGCCCACCATGATTCACACAGCCCACCATGATTCACAAAGCCCACCATGATTCACACAGCCCACCATGATTCACAAAGCCCACCATGATTCACAAAGCCCACCATGATTCACACAGCCCACAATGATTCACACAGCCCACCATGATTCACAAAGCCCACCATGATTCACCATCATTTACAAAGCCCACCATGATTCACCCAGCCCACCATGATTCACCCAGCCCACCATGATTCACAAAGCCCACCATGATTCACCATCATTTACAAAGCCCACCATGATTCACCCAGCCCACCATGATTCACACAGCCCACCATGATTCACACAGCCCACCATGATTCACAAAGCCCACCATGATTCACCATCATTTACAAAGCCCACCATGATTCACCCAGCCCACCATGGACAAGGTGAAGACAAACGCTTTAATTTCAAGACTATTTGCCGCATTGTGTGACGACACGGAGGCTGAACAAAAACCAACTCGCCTTGCATGCCGAAATTCGTCGGTTGACGAAAAGAAATGTTTTTTCAAGAGATTTTGAATTGCGAAAGGGGTTTCCCGAACAGCAGATTATTTAGAACATTTTTGGGAAAGTGGATTGGATACCCAAGTTGACTCGCTTAGGCAAAATACCTTTGCCAGGTTAAATTAGGTCAACAGATCCATGCGAGGAAAGATGCCTTCGTCCTCCACAATGCCTGACAAGATCCATGGTGATCACACGAGGCTTGGCATTGTGTCTATTTGTTTCACAACTTAGCAGCAACCATTGTGTCTATTTGTTTCACAACTTAGCAGCAACCATTGTGTCTATTTGTTTCACAACTTAGCAGCAACCATTGTGTCTATTTGTTTCACAACTTAGCAGCAACCATTGTGTCTATTTGTTTCACAACTTAGCAGCAACCATTGTTGATGCAGAGGAAACTCTGGGTGGTTTGTCTCTACGAAAGGACCAACTTAATTGACCGGATAGGAACTGGATTGATCCGGTATCCATTAATTGCATCCAATGATGATTTGGATGTCACTTTGCAAGATCGGTTGTTGAATTGCAGTTGGCTGGAGAAGGATTGAAGATGGTTTTAACCATCACGACATGACCAGCATCTTTTTGTCAAACGAAAACATTCTGAACATTCTAATCATAACATTCTGAACATACTGAACATTCTGAACATCCTGAACATTCTGAACACCCTGAACATCCTGAACATTCTGAACATCCTGAGAATCCTAAACATTCTGAACATTCTGAACATCCTAAACATCCTGAACATTCATAACATACTAAATATCCTAAACATCCTGAACATCCTAAACATCCTGAACATTCTGAACATCCTGAACATGCTGAATATCCTAAACATCCTAAACAACCTGAACATTCTGAACATCCTAAACATCCTGAAAATAAATTCTGAACATCCTAAACATCCTAAACATCCTGAACATTCTGAACATCCTAAACATCCTGAAAATTCTGAACATCCTGAACATTTATAACATCCTAAACATCCTACACATCCTAAACATCCTGAACATTCTGAGCATCCTGAACATCCCCCTGAATGTTTTCTCCTATCACCTTCAACTGACCACTGAGACGTTGGCAGTACGTCCGTGACCTCTGTGATATTGGCCGTACGTCCATGAGTATTGTTAAGACAAAGGACAGGAACAGAATGGATAGTCGATCTCTTTTGTGTGTAATACTTTCTACAACTCACTTTATGCCACGATGTCCCCCTACGCCCCTTGACGTCCCCAATTACGTTCCTCTTAAGCCCTACTTAGTCATCTCTTACGACCCTTCGTCACTCCATACCTTCATTTATGTCCCTTTACATTTCTTCCTCTCACCTTGTCTCCAAACACACATTACCCCCTTCATATCACCTCCTCACACATCACCTCCCCTCTCCACAACCCCCTCCCTTCACATCACCTCCCCACACATCACCTCTCTTCACATCCCCTCCCCACACATCACCAGTGGTGTAGTGAGGGTGTGGCAAGGGGGGCATCATGCCCCGGGCGCTACTCACAAAGGGGCGCCAAATGGTATATTTTACTATAATTTTGTATGGTTTTCGAATAGGGTGGCGCTAAAAAGGTATTGTGCCCCGGGCGCGAGTTAAGCTCGCTACGCCAATGCACATCACCTTCCTTCACATTTCCTACCATAAACTCCCCTCCCATGCTAATGGATAGCTACAAAACTAAACAATATGAGCACGAGGCCAGTGATGACGCCCTAGCACGCTAATAATTAGCATACGTTAAATAGAACAAATACACAAATCTTTGTTGTTATTTATTTTTTTTTTAAAAAATCTGGTTCCGTTCTTTCACTGTGTCAAGATAACTTTCTAGTGTTGAATGAACGTCCATTTGTTCATACAAGGATCATCGCGTCACAGTGTCAGACACGACAGTCTCAGACACGACAGTGTCAGACACGACAGTTTCTTTGACATTCTGGTAGTCTCGTGCTCAGTGCCGTTTCTGCCGATTGTTTGCCATGTAGTTCTCGCGAAATCCCTATTTCCAAATCATGCATTCCACAATACGACGATGGTGGCCGCCATTTTGTTTGACAGGACATTTTCAGAACAAATTTACTGTGAATGACGTCCAAAATATCCCAAGAGCTGACCCAGGGGCAGAGGTCAGCAAAACAGTTTAAATGACGTAAATAAGGCCGGAGCCAAGGGCGTATTCGGGGTGAACAACTTTGCAGTGTCGGGTGCCCTTTGATAAAAGTAGTGGGGATAATTTAGAATTGTAGATACTAGATCATTATATCAGAAAAGGCCGGGGGGGGGGGGGTCCAATAAATATCAATTTTTTTTACAAGTTTTTTTTTATTGCTGCAGGGTGGTTTGCAAATGATAGAGAGAGCGAGAGAGAACGAGAGAGAGCGAGAGACAGGGCAAGAGAGAGCGAGAGAGAGCGAGAGACAGGGCAAGAGAGAGCGAGAGAGAGAGCGAGAGAGAGCGAGAGACAGGGCAAGAGAGAGCGAGAGAGAGCGAGAGACAGGGCAAGAGAGAGCGAGAGAGAGCGAGAGAGAGCGAGAGACAGGGCAAGAGCGAGCGAGAGAGAGACAGAGAAAAAGAGACAAACTGAGAAAGAGAAAGACAACCAAATTGAAAGATGGAAAAAAATTAGGAGAAAGTAAGAGAGAGAGAGGGACGAAGAGAGGGCGATAGAAGAGACAGAGAGACAGAGAGTGACAGAGCGTGACAGAGAGTTATAGAGAGTGACAGAGAGTGACAGAGAGAGAGAGAGACAAACAGAGAGGGACAGAGAGTGCCAGAAAGAAAGAGAGAGACAGAGAGTGCCAGAAAGAAAGAGAGTGACAGAGAGTGACAGAGAGAGAGAGAGAGACAAACAGAGAGGGACAGAGAGAGAATAACAGAGAGAGAGACAAAGAGTGACATAGAGTAACAGAGAGTGACAGAGTGACAGAGAGGATGAAAGGAGAAACGTCTTTTTGTTCACCTCCAGATTTCAGACAATTTTATTTTTTATTCAGTGGTTGATATCGATTTTAATTGAGCTAAACGAATGACGTCATCTGGCAATTAAATAGTTTGACCAGGTCTGTTTTGATAATATGATTCGTGATTAGTTTCATCGATTTTTCCCTTATTCCACGTGAACCCACCCCATCATCCCAAATGACCCCACCCCATCATCCCAACTGACCACCACCCCATCATCCCAACTGACTCCCACCCCATCATCCCAACTGACCACCAACCCATCATCCTAACTGACCACCACCCCATCATCCCAACTGACCACCACCCCATCATCCCAACTGACCACCACCCCATCATCCCAACTGACCCCACCCCATCATCCCAACTGACCACCACCCCATCATCCCAACTGACCACCACCCCATCATCCCAACTGACCACCACCCCATCATCCCAACTGACCACCACCCCATCATCCCAACTGACAACCACCCCATCATCCCAACTGACCACCAACCCATCATCCCAACTGACCACCACCCCATCATCCCAACTGACCCCCACCCCATCATCCCAACTGACCACCACCCCATCATCCCAACTGACCACCACCCCATTATCCCAACTGACCACCACCCCATCATCCCAACTGACCACCACCCCATAATCCCAACTGACCACCACCCCATCATCCCAACTGACCACCACACCATCATCCCAACTGACCACCACCCCATCATCCCAACTAACCACCACCCCATCATCCCAACTGACCACCACCCCATTATCCCAACTGACCACCACCCCATCAACCCAACTGACCACCACCTCATCATCCCAACTGACCACCACCCCATCATGGTTCATGTGTATACCAGTTTATATATTTCAACAACTAATAGGACTCAGTTTTTTGTCATTTGATGTTAATGAAATAAATATCACCAAAACAATAAATATTTATTGCGCGATACCGGTCTGCATTGGGTTTATCTTCAGGTTCAGTGTTTAAACACAAATGTTTCATATCATGCGTGTTGCGAGTGATGCTAATAATACTTATTAAAAAAAAAAGAACTCAAGAGCAGTTCGGAAAAAAAGACGCTTGGTAAAATCAAGGTTCGGTTAAACAGGTGCCGTGGAAAGATAAGGTGACAAATATGGAATCAAGGGTGACCATCACTACATTGTTATAGCAAATATGGAATCAATGGTGACCATCACTACATTGTTATAGCAAATATGGAATCAAGGGTAACCATCACTACATTGTTATAGCAAATATGGAATCAAGGGTGACCATCACTACATTGTTATAGCAAATATGGAATCAAGGGTGACCATCACTACATTGTTATAGCTCATCAAATAAAAGTATTAAACTTTGACGACTGAAGATGTTGAATATGTAAAAAGGGGGGTGGGGGTCTCAGTTGCTAGCTTGCAACAAACAAAAATAGACCCCCCCCCCTTTCAAACCCCACCTTTGTTGATGACTGTGGAATCTAATCCCAACTTATGTCAACTCCAAACAACACATCAGGGGCGTGCGAAGAATTTGGGGCGTGCTGGGAATTAAACCCGACCATAATTTTTTTTTTAAATTCCAGGGGCAGAGGTAAAAAACAACAACAATCCAACTAATCCTAACCTTGGGAGAGAAAAAAAGGGTGTGGGGTGGGGGTCTATTCAGATTTTGAAACTACGGGGTCAGTCGCCTTGTGCTCGCACCTGATACGTCACTCAGAGACACGTGGCAGCACGTGCCACAAAATCAGGGACCGTCTCTCTAACAGCACAACGCTACAGGAATGTTAATACCTTGCAGAAATCGCTTGGGAAGTCCCAGGTCCACATCCACGCACACAGCCCCCCTCCCCCCAACCTCGCCTTGTCTCAACGCTTCCTTACCATAGTAATGTCGTCTTCTGTTCCAGGGGCAGATCAAGACAAAATTAGAATAGGGGAAGTGGTGTCATGGAAAGGGCCTGAAATAAATAACAGCAACAGGGACGGACGTTAAATGTTATATATTTTTTGTGGTTCTAATAATCAATTCTTTAGCGTAATCTGTTTCCAGAAATCAAACGGTAATGGCGGCACATCACAGTTTGGCTCTATTCATTGATCCGCCTTTGATATCAGCTCCGTCACTCGAGCGTGCGATGCTACAAGGATTCTAGCTTTCTTACGCTCCAATTCCTTGTTTACGCCAGAGGCCGACCGTAGATGGCGTACGTATGCACACAATCTTATAGATCGACGTACATCAGGAAATTTAAGACGGGAATGAAAGAAAGACATGACAAGAACACGCTCTGGTGGGCCATCTTGTCTGCCCCATCTCACTGAGGTAAGACATCTATCTGTGTCAAAAGGCAGGTGGTAGGCCGCTGATTGGCCGGCTGCTGATTGGTCGCTTCGCGACGCGCGCACTTATCGGTCGTTTAACGCCTGCTGGTGAAATTCGACACACATAATATATATATATATATACACACACACACGATTGTCCTTGTAACACATCCGGTTTAAGGTGTAGATTATAGTATAAAAGAAATGTATTGAATTGCTAAAAATAATTGTTGAATTACTTTTAAATTTTCAGATAGATAAAACAGAAATGTGCTTGTTAAACCATGTTTGCATTAGGTCAATCATGGCCATGGCCGAGTTTCTTAAAGCAAGTTTGAATTAGGTCAATCATGGCCATGGCCGAGTTTCTTAAAGCATGTTTGAAGTAGATGGAAAAAATGTGTTTTGAGCCATACATGTGAACCCATTAAAATCATGTCATTTGCATATCATCTGCATATTATGTCATCTACATATCATGTCATCTGCATGTCATGTCATCTGCATTTTATGTCATCTACATATCATATCATCTGCATATTATGCCACCCACAAACGTGTATAATACCATCACTCATTGACGCGCATGACGTCATCATCCCTCTCGTGTATGACGTCATAATTCACCATGTGAATGATGTCCTCTACCATCACCCATTGAGGCGTTTGACGTCATCTATCCCCTTGTGTGTGACGCCATCAACCATCCCCCCAGCCATCAACCATCCCCCCAGCCATCAACCAACCCCCAGCCATCAACCATCCCCCAGCCATCAACCATCCCCCCAGCCATCAACCATCCCCCCAGCCATCAACCATCCCCCAGCTATCAACCATCCCCCCAGCCATCAACCATCCCCCCAGCCATCAACCATCCCCACAGCCATCAACCATCCCCCCAGCCATCAACCATCCCCCCAGCCATCAACCATCCCCCCAGCCATCAACCATCCCCCCCCCCATTGTCCTACAATCCAAACATTTAGCCTTATAACCAAAGTCTTAATCTTCCAGGAAAATCGACTTAGCCGAACGTGAGAAATATCTCATTGCAATGATAGATTTATTGTAGCCCATTATTTACTGTTACATGACAAATCACCATCAAAATTCTACAGCTACGTCTGATTTTCTCACATCATAATTGAATGTTTTTAATGTGTTTAATGTGTTTAATGTGTTTAATGAGCTTAAAATGTTGACATGCAATGTTGCATTACTTATTACTGTATTGTATTCAAAGCGCATTACTTTTAACTATGTTGGTAAACATTTCCGGCTAAAATTACTTACGAAATGTAAGTCTTTTGTAGGTAACCGAAGCGTGTCTACGAGAAACAAGAAATGGTAGGAGGGGGTCGGGGGGGGGGGGGTCGTGCACATTCATTCAACTGTTTTTTTTTTTCTTCTTTTTTCTGTTGTTCTTTTTTTAAATTTTAAATCTTTGACCAGGCACTTGTGGATTGGTCACGTGACCTCAGGAACCGACAGGTGGCAAATAGCGTGGCTTGCTTTACAAACTTTTTAAAAAAAATGTAATTTAAACCCCCATACACACCCCCCACCCGTTTCCTTCTCCTTTAATTGGACCCACGGTGTCGGCTGAATGACTGTAACAACCCAGAGTTGTCCCGGCTTAACTGGCGCGTGGCGTGGAGGGGGGGGGGTGTACAGGTGACGGTCCTGACAGACGCACGTGCCGTGGGGATTTGGGGGTGGGGGGTAGGGGTGGGGTTTGCGGTTACGTTATATTTACACTGTTTCCATGGGCGTCACGACCCCCACCAATGATTTACATTAGATTTACAGCGTTTCCATATAGTGCAGCAAGCCCAGTCAATTTCGTTAGAGAACTTTTTAAATTTTGAAGTTTAAATATGGTCGTAGTGTGAAATGTTTACTCAGATATTAAAACCTGGAATTAACATACTCGAGGGTTTGTTTCCTGAACTGTGAACTGCCGCTGGCTGGACATCGGGGTACACCTTAGGTTCTATATGGTACAAAGGTAAACAAGAGGTCCTTTCAAATATAAGGGTTCTGGGCTGTTGTAGCTGCCGCTTCTCAAGCTGAAGATACACCTTTGGGTGATGCCATAAACCCAGTAACGGCGGACTTAACATCTAGTCTTCTTTCTACAATGAAGATTAGCTTTACAACAACCACCACACACAAAAAATGATCAGACCCCCCCCCCCCACACCCCCATTTTCCCACCCCCGAAAGCTTAAAAAATTATTTTTTTTGGTCAAAGGGTTAAGAAATAATAGGATGGGAAATGCGCAAAAAATAAGATACGAAATGAGCTCATTACTCATGTGAGCACATCGTGACCCTTATCTTATGGGTCTGACTTGATCCGCCTCGCTCGACCACCCCTTTTCTCACCTCTTATTTCAAACCTCGGCTTAAATGGCTTACGGCTTACGGTGGAGGCTTATCCGAGAACTTTTGAGGTCAAAACACTTTCAGGAAAGAAACTCTTACTGAGCTTTTGTCAGCGCAATGTTTGATCCCTACGACTACCCGACTCCAGCCACCTACCCACCCTCTCCCTCCCTTCCCTCCTCACATAAAGGACCCTACTTACATGGGGTAAAGTATAGATGCACACGCTTGTGGAGATAGTTTGTGTGTGTGTGTGTGGGGGGGGGGATATCGCGGGTTTGATAAGCGCAGACGACTGTCCTAGTTAAATGTAACCAATGGAAGCGATGTATCTAAAACTGGTGGGCTCGCTTGGGGTTGCTGTAGGCAGGGCGGGAAAGAGAAGAGGAAAACACACAAATAAAACGTAAGTAGATTTGTCTTTTGTATGAAGGGCAGATGTGAGATATGTGAATGTACGGACGATCGGATATCGTCGGGAAGAGAAGCACCTCCCCCCACCCCCCGGATTTAAATTTATGTTCGTCATCCAAAGTCCCCCCCCCCCCAGCCTCCTTGTCCCGGGGCCGCGCTCAAGGTCACAGGATTGATCGCAAAGAGCGGTAAAAACGTAGGTAGGAAAAGGCAGTTGTCACGTGATGTCACCGCAGGAAGCGGGGGTAAGTACATGCAGAAGGTGAAGGTCAGGGTGGCCGCGTGGCCTTCGTGAGGACATTCGCTTAATTAACGTTTTAAAAGAAGCGGAGTCTTAGAGTTGGGATGTGGGTGTGGGTGGGTAGGGTGCAGGGTAAAGGTGTGTGCGTTGGGGGGGGGGAGGGGGGTCCAGATTCTTTAAAGATGGAGAAAGGAGAAGTTGCGTGTGATGTGACGGTTCATTTAAATAATTATGCATGTGCAAGGGAAAGGTAACTCTTGTGCTGAGAGAAAGGGAGATAATTAAGACATTATGCTTGATAAATGAGATGAGACGTTCCGTTGAGTATTCTATTGTTGCCGGGGCGTAAAAACTTTCTATTAGTTGTGGAATGTGGCTTTGTGGGATAGAGGCAGACATTTGAAAGTAAACCAGAGGCGTACCGAGGATGTGGCATGGTACGGCACGTGCCTTGGGCGTTACTGGAAACGGGAGTTGGGGGGGGGGTCAAAATCAGCGAGCTGGATTTAGAATTATGATGCTAAAAAATTGGTTGGCTAATAAGTTTATTTAGCTGCCTGGAATTAGCTGCAATTTCTGGACGCTAATCTTGCTGGTTGAACTTAGCATGCAGAGGAACGCGGGTCATTTTAACGCCAATTTTTGCGCCCCTAACATGTCTTCGTTTGTATGGTTACTTAACAAGGAGTCGGAGTGTTAGTCGGAGTTGCCGTCTAGACCAGTCATTCCAAAGTTGTTGTCCGTAAGGCCTACGTCACCAGTTTGCATTTTTGGGGAGATTTATTTGATGATGTTTACAAATTATTCTTCAACGACGTGATAAATTGTCCCTGGTACAATGTGAACGTACCCTCCCACAATGTGGACTCACCCTCCCACAATGTGGACTCACCCTCCCACATTGTTGATACACCCTCTGGCAATGTGGACTCCCACTTCCACAATGTTGATACACGTATCCGGAAATTTGTTTGAAAGAAATTTCGTCGACGGAAAATTGATCGATCGGAAATTTGGTCGAATCGTTTTTTTAGTTTATACGTTAAAATTTTGCGTCAAATTTCTTTTTGAACGCATTATTTTGTTTTACTATATAGTATAGTCCGTTCAAAAAGAAATTTGACGAACATTTTAACGTGTGAACTGAAAAAAAGATTCGACCAAATTTCCGTTCGATCAAATTTCCGTCGATCAATTTTCCGTCGATGAAATTTCTTTCGACCAAATTTCCGGTAACCGTTGATACACCCTCTGGCAATGTGGACTCACCCTTCCACAAAGTGGACTCACGCTCCCACAAAGTGGACTTACGCTCCCACAATGTGGACTCACCCTCCCACAATGTGGACTCACCCTCCCACAATGTGATGTGGACTCACCCTCTCACAATGTAGACTCACTCTCCCAAAAAGTGGACTCATCCTCCCACAAAGCGGACTCACCCTCCCACAATGTTGATGCACCCTCCCACAATGTTAATGCACCCTCCGACAATGTAGATTCACTACTCCATGTGTCAGGTGCATGTTAACTCACCCGTCCCTGGCTACGACTACCTAAACATTTCTTACCAGATACAATTTTGTCAATACAGACCGTTTACTCCAATCAAGAAGGTGGCCGACCCTTGCCCCTGAACTCATCTTTCTCACTACATACAAAATTTCATTTTTAAAAAAAAAAAGTTAAAATCAGTCAAGAAAGGGCTGTGAAAAAAATGGGGGGGGGGGGGGGGGTGTGGAGAGAGAAAGGTGAATGTAGGTCAATCTTTTTTTTCCTTCTCAATCTGATCCTTTTTCAAATAGTCACATGACGTCATTACCTAGGAGTCCCTCTGGTGTCCCCCTTTGACACTGAAAACTCAAATCATCCACCGGGCCTCACATCTGCTGGCGTGTGGAAGACTTTCATATGCTAATGAGGCCGGCACGCGGCCCTAGGTAAACCATATGCCAGTGTGGATCTGTACTTTATGTCACAGACTGACGACTGAGACTGAATGGCTGGGTTCTTGGATGTGAAGTGGTAGGCCCCCCGGGGGGGGGGGGGGGTTGGAGGAGGGGTGCGTATAGTCTTATATAGAAGAAATGGGGAGAAGGGGGCTAGTTTAAAATGGGGCGGGCAGGGGTAGGGGCGCATTACTAAGATGACGATAATAAGTAAATAAATATGATCTTTATTTCCGGTTTAAGTGGTATATTTCAGATGGTTATTCAATGTGGTTAAAGGGGTATACTTCAGATAATTATGGCAGTCAGATTTTAAGTCAAATGCACGGTGTGCCGCATTGCTGCACGGAGTGCCGCGGTGATGTACAGAGTGCCGCAGTGTTGAATGGTGTGCTGCACTGATGTACAGAGTGCTGTACTGATGTACAGAGTGCTGCACTGATGCACAGTGTGCCACAGTGTTGCACAGTGTGCTGCAGTGTTGCGCAGAGTGCCGCGGTGATGTGCAGAGTGCCGCAGTGTTGCACAGAGGGCCGCGGTGATGTGCAGAGTGCCGCGGTTTTGTGCAGAGTGCCGCAGTGTTGCGCAGAGTGCCGCGGTGATGTGCAGAGTGCCGCGGTGATGCGCGTAGAGACGCAATCGAACAGCGCTTGTCATATAGAATTGACAAACTACTGTAGAGCTCTGGTAGATTGTTATGGAAACTCTTTCTATAAACCAGTCATGAACACCGTACTGTCCCTACTCAGCCATGTCCTCCAAGCTAGGCCCACGACACGCTGGTAGTCATTTATAGTATCTTTCTTTATGAGTTTAATTTTATGAGATGTTTGTCATCAGACGTGTGTCATCAGACGTTTGTCATCAGACGTGTGTCATCAGACGTGTTTCATCAGACGTGTGTCATCAGAAGTGTGTCATCAGAAGTGTGTCATCAGAAGTGTGTCATCAGACTGTATCATCAGACTGTGTCACCAGACGTGTGCCATCAGACGTGTGTCATCAGACGGTGTCATCAGACTGTGTCATCAGACTGTGTCATCAGACTGTGTCATCAGACGTGTGCCATCAGACTGTGTCATCAGACTGTGTCATCAGACGGGTTCTGTCGACAATCTCTTCGTGATGACATTACCGTGGCCATTGTCACTTCATGAGACTGGTTTAGTTTTCTAAGAATTGTGTTTTCATGGCCACTATCAACAACCGACTTGACGACCACGACACAACAAAATACAACACAACACTTTTCGGCCGACGAACACAACTCAACATGATGACAACAACAACAACAACAACAACACAATCGCTCTGTCTGGGTCACGTTGTTTATTCAAACCAGTAAGCTCTAAAGGTGACTGTCACGCTCCGTGATCTTATATACGTAAACGAGCCCCCCCACCTCTTTTTTTTACACCCGCCCCACCCCCAACCCCCCCCCACAACACACACATACATGCAGACACATGCCGACACACACACATATAGGCTCACATAGACAAAGACGTCATTCATGTTTTCCGGTTGTTGTTAGACGTCTGCCATAAGTATCGTATGTCAAGTACGTGTTGATCATGTATCATGCATCAGTTGTGTGGCAGTGGGCAGGTGGGACACATGAAGCGAAACGGTGACAGTGGGTCATGGTATTGTGAATATGTTGTCAATCACGTTTGGTGTCAATATGTTGCCTCTGATGCATACCATCAGTGGGATACTTCCAGGGGCCAGGGGCGTGCAGAGGACTTTTGGACTTTTGATGACAATGTGTAGTCAATCACGTTTGGTTGATGAGAGCACACAGCATTACGTTTAAGATATTTGTTGTCCAGACACATGGTCAGAAGAATCATTGAAAATATTCGAGAATGTGATAATGGTTGTGAGTGTGACAGTGGCTGGAGATGTGACAGTGGCTGAGGATGTGACAGTGCTTGAGAATGGGACGGTGCTTGAAAATGTGACACCGGCTGAGCGCCGAGACTGGCAGCCATTTCTCGACGATGCCAACTTCATAAAAGCTACATCTGAATGCACAGAACAACAACAAAAAATCAACCAACTGCCTCCACTAGATTCCGATTTGACTCCCTGTCTAAATAAATAAAGCCGCACCACGTGGTTCAAATTAGCATGAGCGTTCAACTATCGCATGTAAGAGCTGTCTCGTTCCATGTCCGGGGTGAGTACAGTGACGTCAGTGGACCGTTATAGCCGCGAACAAACAAAGCGTTGCTCGCCAAAGATGCCAGGCACATGGCTTTATATTAGTTATGTACATAGCGCTAATTTGATGAAAGCTTTCATAAATATTCTTGATGTTGTTTATAGAAGAAACAGTGTCACGTAAATCTGCCAGTAAAATCTAGGCCTCGCGGCCATTTTTGAATGACGTAAGTGGGTCACTGCAACATGATTGGTTCACGGGGGGACATCGCTTAAAGTCATGAATTTTGCCGATTCGCGTTGATATCAACTATATTCAGATTTCAGAAAAGAAGCCAGTTCAATACCAATACATTCTTGAGATCTAAACGTCTCCAATGAAAAACGAACACGTACAAACGCTCAAATTTCTATGAAATTTAGGCTTAGTTAGTACTAGGAGTAGGAAGATTATTCATTTAAACTATAATTATTATTAATAAAACTAAAATAGGCTTAGTTATATACTAAGACGATTATTTGGCTAATGTTAAGAGATATCACCGTGACTTCGTTAAGGATACATTTAGGGTTCAGGTTAGGTTTAGGGATAGATTTAGGGTTCATGTTAGGTTTAGGGATACATTTAGGACATTTTTACATTATTTTTAAACATTTTATTCTTAATTTTACGGTTCACTGCAATCAAGTTGGAAGCCATGGTAAAAAAACGCTGTGATATCTCTCAACTTTTACCGATTATTTTAAATTATAATTTTAATACTTCATTACGATGATATAGTCTATCATAGTTGTACTATAAAGGCCTACGTACTAAGTGTTAATGGAATGGAGAATATAAATTCAAACGTTCATTGCCTACAGGCGTCATTTTGCTTATTGTGACTATAATTTAATAATTTTAATTTAAAAGTAATATTTTCCATACCGTTATCAGACTCTTAACTCGCCTTATACTTATAATAACTTATACTTATATCAGTATATTACGGTATTTAAATATCTTTTACAGGAGAATTAGCCAACTCTCAATAAAATATTTTTAAAAATAATTCTTCTTTGCCACATAGAAATTTAACTTTTGCTGCAATAAATATATTGTTACCTTTATAATTACTAGTATTATTATACTTGTGTATAGTTTTAATTTTATATATCATAAATAAGATGACCCAATTATTTTTTAATAATTCGTCTTTAAAAGGATTCTTTAATAATTATTTCTAATCCCAGCCACTTATTATCCTTATAATTGCCGACTTGTTTTTTAAGCTGACAACCAACTACAACCTTTTCAACTCTTTAATGGAATTTTAATTACATTGTACGATTCCAATTGTGCGCAAATGTATGTGTTCGCTATTGTCAACGTTCGCAACTGTCCGTGTTCGGAATTTTCGGTGTCCGCATTTGTCGGTGTGCGCAGTTTTCCTGTGCGCAGCTATGTCTTTGCGGACTATTCTGTGCGCGTTTATCGCGTGCGCGTTTGTCATGTGCGCGTATTTCTGTTCACCGTTCACGGGGTGACATCGCTTAAAGTCATGAATTTTGCCGATTCGCGTTGATATCAATTATATTCAGATTTCAGGAAAGAAGCCAGTTCAATACCAATACATTCTTGAGATCTAAACGTCTCCAATGAGTCTGCAAAACAACACGTGTGGAGATTTTAGATGCCTTACTCACAGACATGCAACCAGACAAGAAACAGAACATGATATAAGAGCTCTGCTCATCCATCCAGCAACACTAACTCTTAACATCTCTCTTTTACTTCTCGACACCAACACAAACACATATGTGAAATATGTGAATACAGATTTGAATTTTTTCTTAAAAGTATGTTTTACCACTAGATCCGCCTCTGATGCATATCATCAGTGGGATACTTCCAGGGGCCAGGGGCGTGCAGAGCACTTTTGGACACTAAGCAAATCCAACCGTTGGGCTCCAACAAATGTCAAAATAATTACATCAAACTTAATTGTATACAAATAATAATAAAAAAACAACTCTTCCGCCCAACTGGAGAATCACAACTAGAGCATTGGACCACAACTAGAGCATTGGACCACAACTAGAGCATTGGACCACAACTAGAGCATTGGACCACAACTAGAGCATTCGACCACAACTGGAGCATTGGACCACAACTAGAGCATTGGACCACAACTAGAGCATTGGACCACAACTAGAGCATTGGACCACAACTAGAGCATTGGACCACAACTGGATCATTGGACCACAACTACAGCATTGGACCACAACTAGAGCATTGGACCACAACTAGAGCATTGGACCACAACTAGAGCATTTGACCACAACTGGAGCACTGGACTACAACTGGAGCATTGGACCACAACTGGAGTCTTTGACCACAACTAAAGCATTTGACCACAACTGGAGCATTGGACCACAACTGGAGCATTGGACCACAACTGGAGTCTTTGACCACAACTAGAGCATTTGACCACAACTAGAGCATTTAATCACAACTGGAGCATTGGACCACAACTGGAGCATTTGATCACAACTGGAGCATTTGACCTAAGCAGGAGAGTTTGACCACAACTGCAGAATTAGACCACAACTGCAGAATTAGACCACAACTGCAGAATTAGACCACAACTGCAGAATTGGACCACAACTGCAGAATTAGACCACAACTGCAGAATTAGACCACAACTGCAGAATTGGACCACAGCACTAATTGACAGACATTCTCATTTGAAAATGACTTCTATTTTATAATGGCACTCAGCATGTTACAACTTTGTGTAATAGTCCTTACCATGTTACAACTTTGTGTAACAGTACTTATCATGTTGTAACATTTATAACCCCCGATGCCGTGTTTCCTGACACCGCCTATTATAACATACCTGGTTATAAATAGATCCACGCGCCAAGAAAAATCTACACACTTACTCATTTACATACAGATGTACTAATTGTAGGGCGGGATTGCAAAGGTGGGGGGGGGGGGGAGGGGGAGGGTCTTGTTTGGTGGGTTTTATGTGGCACTTGTTGGGTTGTTCTATGTTGCACTTGTTGGGTTGTTCTATGTGGCACTTGTTGGGTTGTTCTATGTGGTGCTTGTTGGGTTGTTCTATGTTGCACTTGTTGGGTTGTTCTATGTGGCACTTGTTGGGTTGTTCTATGTGGTGCTTGTTGGGTTGTTTTATGTGGCACTTGTTGGGTTGTTCTATGTGGTGCTTGTTGGGTTGTTTTATGTGGCACTTGTTGGGTTGTTTTATGTGGCACTTGTTGGGTTGTTTTATGTGGCACTTGTTGGGTTGTTCTATGTGGCACTTGTTGGGTTGTTCTATGTGGCACTTGTTGGGTTGTTCTATGTGGCACTTGTTGGGTTGTTCTATGTGGTGCTTGTTGGGTTGTTCTATGTGGTGCTTGTTGGGTTGTTTTATGTGGCTCTTGTTGGGTTGTTCTATGTGGAACTTGTTGGGTTGTTCTATGTGGAACTTGTTGGGTTGTTCTATGTGGCACTTGTTGGGTTGTTCTATGTTGCACTTGTTGGGTTGGTTCTATGTAGCGCTTGTTGGGTTGTTCTATGTGGCACTTGTTGGGTTGGTTCTATGTAGCGCTTGTTGGGTTGTTCTATGTTGCACTTGTTGGGTTGTTCTATGTTGCACTTGTTGGGTTGGTTCTATGTAGCGCTTGTTGGGTTGTTCTATGTTGCACTTGTTGGGTTGTTCTATGTTGCACTTGTTGGGTTGGTTCTATGTAGCGCTTGTTGGGTTGTTCTATGTGGCACTTGTTGGGTTGTTCTATGTGGCACTTGTTGGGTTGTTCTATGTGGCACTTGTTGGGTTGTTCTATGTGGCACTTGTTGGGTTGTTTTATGTGGCACTTGTTGGGTTGTTCTATGTTGCACTTGTTGGGTTGGTTCTATGTGGCACTTGTTGGGTTGTTCTATGTGGCACTTGTTGGGTTGTTTTATGTGGTGCTTGTTGGGTTGTTCTATGTGGCACTTGTTGGGTTGTTCTATGTGGTGCTTGTTGGGTTGTTTTATGTGGCACTTGTTGGGTTGTTCTATGTGGAACTTGTTGGGTTGTTCTATGTGGCTCTTGTTGGGTTGTTCTATGTGGCACTTGTTGGGTTGTTTTATGTGGTGCTTGTTGGGTTGGTTCTATGTGGCACTTGTTGGGTTGTTCTATGTGGCACTTGTTGGGTTGTTTTATGTGGTGCTTGTTGGGTTGTTCTATGTGGCACTTGTTGGGTTGTTCTATGTGGTGCTTGTTGGGTTGTTTTATGTGGCACTTGTTGGGTTGTTTTATGTGGCTCTTGTTGGGTTGTTCTATGTGGCTCTTGTTGGGTTGTTCTATGTGGAACTTGTTGGGTTGTTCTATGTGGCACTTGTTGGGTTGTTTTATGTGGCACTTGTTGGGTTGTTCTATGTGGCACTTGTTGGGTTGTTCTATGTGGAACTTGTTGGGTTGTTCTATGTGGCACTTGTTGGGTTGTTCTATGTGGCACTTGTTGGGTTGTTCTATGTGGAACTTGTTGGGTTGTTCTATGTGGCACTTGTTGGGTTGTTTTATGTGGCACTTGTTGGGTTTTTCTATGTGGAACTTGTTGGGTTGTTCTATGTGGCACTTGTTGGGTTGTTCTATGTTGCACTTGTTGGGTTGGTTCTATGTAGCGCTTGTTGGGTTGTTCTATGTGGCACTTGTTGGGTGATTTTAATTTGCGCCTGCATCTTTGCAATTGTTAGGTGGGTTTCAGAGGAGTTCGGGCTTGATTGTTTGTAGGGAGAAAAGTCACAGGAAAAAGGTCACAAGAAAAAAGTCACAAGAAAAAAAGTCACACGAGAAAAGTCAAGGGAAAAAAGTCACAAGAAAAAGGTCAGAAGAAAAAAAGTCAGAAGAAAAAAAGTCATAGAAAAAGTAAAAGAGAAGGTCACTAAATAAACTCCTAAGTTCTGCACGACGCCATTAAACACGAACCTTACAGATTGAATAACAATAAATGGTAGTAAGCGATTTGTCATTTAATTCTCGCGTCTGATCTCACTGAAACATCTCACACAGTAAAGGAATAATGGAAAGCACGGCGGTACTTTGCATTGTAGCACTAGTTTACTAACAACTTTATTCAGACAAAGGTAATAAGGGGGAGGGGTTCAATGTGGTCAATGCGGCTTTGGACAGAAAGATTTTTTAAAATGATTATTTTTCCAAATCTTGTCAGACTTGACCAAGGTGCTCCCGCTCCCCTCCAGCTCTTGTACAATCACAAACCTGTGATCACACTAAAACTCATTATTGTCATTAAGGGAGTGTGGTCATCCTGCTTGATGAGCGAAACGTTCACGTTGATGAGCCAAATGTTCACGTTGATAGGCCAAATGATCACGTTGATGAGCCACATTTTCACGTTGATGAGCCAAATTTTCACGTTGATAAGCCAAATTTTCGCGTTGATGGGCCCAATGTTCCTCCTTCGAAACAGCTCATAGAATTTGATTAATTGATCATTGCCACATATAACATTATTATGGAAAGGTCTGGCATTACCCTTGTCTAGTCCAACAACTAAGCACTTAAAATATGAGCCTTTTTTTTCTCTGCAGTAATTGCCAACGCATCCCTTTCCTTGCATTGGCAGTCACCCAAATAGGCCGCAAAATTTCTTTTTCTTTAGGATCAGGCTATCATTTTGACTCACCATTAATCTTAATCACTTAATTTTACCAGTTGAAATTATACGAATTTTTATAAACATCAAAATTTACGTTTTTTTTTGTACAAACATAATTTTATTGTCATTAGTTATTTTATAGATATCTAATTATAGTCATTAACTGTTTTATAAATATCTGTCTATGGTCATTAATGATTTTATAGATATCTATTTATAGACACAGTGAAATATTCCGGCACACCCGGCGACGCCATTGGTGCCCCGCTGCATCATCCACATATTATGTTCCATTGGGTTATCCAGGTGCGTGGAGAGAGGAGATTTGCTGTCTAGGGAACCGGCTTATCCTCCTAAAGAAAAATCCCAGACCTTGTGGGACGGAAGGATGCCAGGAAAAAGAAATTATGGTCATTAATGATTAAAGATTATATCTAATTATTTTAAAGATAGATATTACGGTTGACGTCATTTTTTTGTTTTAAAAAAATTTGTCAAAATAAAATATTTCGCCACCCGTCCTCCCCATTTTATTGACGTAATAAATGGACGGTCCCCTGAGTGCGTCCATCTCACTCCACAACGGGGGAGTGAGTGGTTGTAGAGAGCATAGACTTCACGGGGTTCGTACCCCATCGTTACAAAACCATGAGTAAAAACTTTAACCGCGACGTCATCAACCAGTGGTAGTACACGGGTACAATTGAGCTTATCACAGCGGTCTTTGTGTAGTGGTGTGTGTGGGGGGGGGGGGGCTGGGGTCAGGTGGGGGAGTGGGGGGGAGCTGAAGCTTATCTCCGTGTTCCAAGACCAGGTACGGTATAAAGATCTTTTTACTTATTGGTTGACCTACATGGGATTCCCAGTGACAGCTGCCAGGTTTGTCAATGAAACGACCGGCTCTGCTTTGTTGCGTCACAGGGATTCTCACAATGCGCCTTCTCCGTTTTTTTCACCGGGCCCTAACGAACGTTACATATTGAGCTGTTATTTTCCGTTTTTAAAACATGCCTCGATGACAGAGAGACGATGACAGAGAGACGATGACAGAGAGACGATGACAGAGAGACGATGACAGAGAGACGATGACAGAGAGACGATGACAGAGAGACGATGACAGAGAGACGATGACAGAGAGACGATGACAGAGAGACGATGACAGAGAGACGATGACAGAGAGACGATGACAGAGAGACGATGACAGAGAGACGATGACAGAGAGACAATGACAGAGAGACGATGACAGAGAGACGATGACAGAGAGACGATGACAGAGAGACGATGACAGAGAGACAATGACAGAGAGACGATGACAGAGAGACGATGACAGAGAGACGATGACAGAGAGACGATGACAGAGAGACGATGACAGAGAGACGATGACAGAGAGACGATGACAGAGAGACAATGACAGAGAGACGATGACAGAGAGACGATGACAGAGAGACGATGACAGAGAGACGATGACAGAGAGACAATGACAGAGAGACGATGACAGAGAGACGATGACAGAGAGACGATGACAGAGAGACGATGACAGAGAGACGATGACAGAGAGACGATGACAGAGAGACGATGACAGAGAGACGATGACAGAGAGACGATGACAGAGAGACGATGACAGAGAGACAATGACAGAGAGACGATGACAGAGAGACGATGACAGAGAGACGATGACAGAGAGACGATGACAGAGAGACGATGACAGAGAGACGATGACAGAGAGACGATGACAGAGAGACGATGACAGAGAGACGATGACAGAGAGACGATGACAGAGAGACGATGACAGAGAGACAATGACAGAGAGACGATGACAGAGAGACGATGACAGAGAGACGATGACAGAGAGACGATGACAGAGAGACGATGACAGAGAGACGATGACAGAGAGACGATGACAGAGAGACGATGACAGAGAGACGATGACAGAGAGACGATGACAGAGAGACGATGACAGAGAGACATTTATTTAGGCTGGATACAATATATTTTTTGGTCGTTTTATAAGACGGGTGTTCGTTTAGTTTTTTTATGCTTATCGTTTCCGTTATAAATTGATTTTTGATTTAAATATCTATCGGGGGGGTGGGGGTGGGGGGCACAAACACACCCTTACACATAAGAAGCTACCCAGCTGACAAAGTGCAACAGATGTAAGCAACTTTCGAGGTGACTTTATTTAGTGAAGCGTTTGGGTTAAAGGTTGCCCAGATGTCTTTCACTTTTGTGTGTGTGTGTCAAAACAAAAGTATAATAACATATTGCCATGACAGGAAATGTAGTCTGGTTTCTTACTGACTTATTTCAGGTGTCAGAAAACTGGGGTAAATTACCCCAAATGACGTAAAAATGTAAATCTTCGGGGTATTGGTTGTTTTCTAAATATATATATATTTTTTTTACAAAGTATTTTTTTTTCTGGCAACAGTGGCATTTGGTCTGTGTTATTAAGAAGCGAGCCCAACGTGTTGTGGCTATACTAGGGTCTCGGCAGCTAGCGGTCCCGTCTTGTCTTTCATACGTCATTTTATATTAGTCCCCAATGTCATCATATGCTCAGTGACGTCACTAGAGTGGGTGTCACCCAGTGTGCTAAACTCTTGGTGTCACCTCAACCAGAACAGGGAACTCCTCTGAGTTTGAATGCTCTGGTTGATACTACTCTGGTGACACCCTGTTCTGGTTGGTATCCTACTCTGGTGACACTGGTTGGTATCCTACTCTGGTGGCACCCTGTTCTGGTGGCATACTTTCTTTATGGCACCCAACTCTTGTATTTTACTTAGATGTGTTATGAGACGACTTGATGGAGCTCTGTCAAATGAACTATTTTCCATTTAGTGACTCCCCTTGTGAGGGTGTCACCCAACTGTAAAGGTTTTACCCCCCTGTGAGGGTGCCAACAAGTGCGGTTCGCCACGACTCCCCATTTTAACCAAATATATTTTTAAATGTTTAATCCCAATGAGACTAAAATTTATTGTATCGCCCTAAAGCCGACGTAGTCTTGCGTGTAGAAATAGCCTTCACTCCTCAGCTCTATCTGTAGGTCTCAGCTCTGTCTGAAGGTCTCAGCTCTGTCTGTAGGTCTCAGCTCTGTCTGTAGGTCTCGGCTCTGTCTGTAGGTCTCAGCTCTGTCTGTAGGTCTCAGCTCTGTCTGTAGGTCTCGGCTCTGTCTGTAGGTCTCAGCTCTGTCTGTAGGTCTAGGCTCTGTCTGTAGGTCTCAGCTCTGCCTGTAGGTCTCGGCTCTGTCTGTAGGTCTCAGCTCTGTCTGTAGGTCTCAGCTCTGTCTGAAGGTCTCAGCTCTGTCTGAAGGTCTCAGCCCTGTCTGTAGGTCTCGGCTCTGTCTGTAGGTCTCGGCTCTGTCTGTAGGTCTCAGCTCTAACTGTAGGTCACAGCTCTGTCTGTAGGTCTCAGCTCTGTCTGTAGGTCTCAGCTCTGTCTGTAGGTCTCGGCTCTGTCTGTAGGTCTCAGCTCTAACTGTAGGTAACAGCTCTGTCTGTAGGTCTCTGCTCTGTCTGTAGGTCTCTGCTCTGTCTGTAGGTCTCAGCTCTGTCTGTAGGTCTCGGCTCTGTCTGTAGGTCTCGGCTCTGTCTGTAGGTCTCAGCTCTAACTGTAGGTCACGGCTCTGTCTGTAGGTCTCAGCTCTGTCTGTAGGTCTCAGCTCTGTCTGTAGGTCTCAGCTCTGTCTGTAGGTCTCGGCTCTGTCTGTAGGTCTCGGCTCTGTATGTAGGTCTCGGCTCTGTCTGTAGGTCTCAGCTCTGTCTGTAGGTCTCAGCTCTGTCTGTAGGTCTCGGCTCTGTCAGTAGGTCTCGGCTCTGTCTGTAGGTCTCGGCTCTGTCTTTAGGTCTCGGCTCTGTCTGTAGGTCTCAGCTCTGTCTGTAGGTCTCAGCTCTGTCTGTAGGTCTCAGCTCTGTCTGGAGGTCTCAGAGCTGTCTGTAGGTCTCGGCTCTGTCTGTAGGTCTCAACTCTGTCTGTAGGTCTCAGCTCTGTCTGTAGGTCTCAGCTCTGTCTGTAGGTCTCTTACTTCCGTATTCTGTGTATCGTTGTTTTGCTAGAAAAGTAAACATTGAAATAGAGGCAGTTAACAATCCCCACCTAATACAATCCCCACCTAATACAATACCCACCTAATACAATCCCCACCTAATACAATCCCCACCTAATACAATCCCCACCTAATACAATCCCTACCTAATGAAATCCCCACCGCTTTCCAAAAGTTTCTTTTTCCTCCCACATGTTGTGATAAAAATTAAGAGACCGTACTTTAAAATTTGACTTGACCGGTAAATCTGACTTGACTGGTAAATCTGACTTGACTGGTAAATCTGACTTGACTGGTAAATCTAACTTGACTGGTAAATCTGACGACTGGTAAATCTGACTTGACTGGTAAATCTAACTTGACCGTAAATCTGACTTGACTGGTAAATCTGACTCGACCGGTAAATCTGACTTGACTGGTAATTCTGACTTGACCGGTAAATCTGACTTGACTGGTAAATCTGACTTGACCGGTAAATCTGACTTGACTGGTAAATCTGACTTGACTGGTAAATCTGACTCGACCAGTAAATCTGATTTGACTGAAATCTGACTTGACCGGTATATCTGACTTGACTGGTAAATGTGACAGGAATTTAGGATATCCTTTTAATAAAATAGAAATTTTTCTATAAGATCCGATGAAGCGGACTAAAAAAACTGAAATTTTAACATCTCTTTTTTGCGCATGATAAACTTAAACTTAAATGATCGTGCAAAGGCAAAAACTGACGAGAATGGCCAACAAATGGAAATTTGCGACATCTTAGCTCCATAGTTTAATTCAAAATATGCGTATTAAAATTGTTTCCGTGTGTTTTGAGATTAAAATTTTTTGTATTAATTAAGCTGAAGAGATCTCAACCAAAATAATAATAATAATGATAATGATAATAATAATAATAATAATAATAATAATAATGATGAAAATAATAATGATAATAATAATAATAATGATAATGATAATAATAACAACAAATATAATAATAATAATGCTGATAAGTTTATAAAAAAATAATTCAGCTTCACTTTGCGGCTATGCTCAACAGAGTGGAGACCACGCCTGTCAACTTCCTGTCATATATCTATTGAGCTTGTATTGCTTCATGACCATAAATATAAGTTGGCGCCCTTTTTTTTATACAGCAATTAGAAGTTTCTGACGCACGTACACATACCTATGTGTCGCGTGGTTATGTTACGATAGTGACTTTGGTGAACGTTACTTCTTACATATGGTGACACAGTGGTTACATCAGTGGTTCTCAAACATTTTCCCACCACCCCTTTGCACCATAAACCCCGCCCTAGTGACTCCCTCCACCCCCTCTTTGTTGTCAAAAAAAAATATTCAGTAGCAAGCACAACTCTTTGGCAATTGAATTTCTAGACTTTCTACTCTGGAGGGTTATGAATCCTTCTCTCACTAGAAATTAGAGACCGACCGAAAGTCATTTTCTGATTTCGGTCGAAACCGAGACTAGGCAGAAACTTAAAAATGAATTTCTACCGAAACCGAATCCGAAAACAAAAGATTAATGAGACTTTCGGCCAAAACCGAAGCCGAAACTGAAATATTATAGGTATATTCAGGACCAAGTCTAACAATTGCGGGGCCCTATGCGAAACGGATTGCGCGGGGCCCATTCTGGGTAGAGGATAAGGATAATAAGTGAAAATTACGATTTTTTATTAGAAAATAAATTCGGGGCGGGGCCTATGAAAGTGCGGCCGCATAGGTTGCAGTGGCCTAAGGCCGGCCCTGGGTATATTGAAATTCGTTCACGCATGCCTTCTGCATACATAGAAAAAGGATTTGGGAGGAGGGAAGTATCAACATTTACATTATTTTTTATAAAAAATGAGATCATCGTGAATATTAATAAATAAACATCTAATGAATACTTTGGCTTCTACCATTTTTATTTAAAAGTAGTTTAAATTTCTTACAAATGTTTTTTAAAGTTGTATGGTAAGAAAAAATTTGGACCGGAAAAGGGGGGGGGGGGAACTTAATGCAACATAGACACTTGAGTTCCCTTTGCTTTTATAAAATAATTACAGCCTAGACCATATGTATGTATGGCATCTTTCCGTCTACGAGAGACGATAGATTTATCTTTTCTGATTGCAGCTCTTGGTGTGGCTAGTGAGACCGATCCTCGAGTGGCAGTCTCTTTTGCATGTCCCACACACGAATGCGGTGGAGCAGAGTTTTCCGGCCTTTCTCTGCGCTCTCTTTACAGCTGCTTCCGCCTTGTAGAGCTCCTCGGCACGTAGTGATCCTTCCTTCACGATGCCCCGCCATGTGGATCGATCCTCCGCCAGGTCCTCCCAATTTGAGATGTTGATGTTGGCCGCCTTCATGTCTCTTTTGCATATGTCTAAGTATCTGAGACGAGGCCGTCCAACTGACCTAGACCATATACTTACAATAATTATTTCTGGCTCTAACAGAGCCAATTGTCACCTAAATATCAGTTATTGAGGCTATAAAATATCACCACAATGTTTCGCTGTTATCGTCATACTAATGCTTTGTGTTTTCATACACAGCTGGCGAGATATCACTGTATTTATATTTAGCCTAGTACCAACACATTAGTCTTTCCGTGCTGGTGACGTCATTATTTCGTTCGGTGACCAACCTCCCTCACCCCCATTGGTGGGGGCATTTTTTTTTAAACGGGTCTCTTAAAATTGTTGTTCTGACGGGTCTCGATGGAGAATCGCAAAAGACAGGTAACTTGGTCGCATAATTCAAAAAAGTAAACAGGTCCGCCGTAGGCCTACTACATAATTATAATACAAACCAGTGATACATGCACACACTTGTTATTTCGTCAATAACAATGTTTATGAGCAGGATAATGATGAATTTCAAGAAATGAATGTATTCAAAAAGACTGGGTATCCTTAATTTAAAATAAAATAAATACAACATAAATAATAATGGAAATATGACCATTTCCTAGGATTATTCAATATTATTCACCTTTGCCTATGACAACATTGATGAACATGATAATGATAAATGAAAATAAATATCACAAATGAAGGACTTGAATTAACCCAGGGATTCAAATTTTAATTTTTGAAATAAAAAATAAATAAATTATTACCATTCCATTAGTTTTTCTTTCACAAAACTGTTAACATTTGCCTAGTACTAATTGAAATGTATTTTTTGAAATAAAGGAAAAGTAGGTCATCATGCAGCTGGGAGCAGTCTCCGCAGAGTATTAGTCATATAACGTAGGATGACAGCAGGACGTCGAGCAATAATGAATATCGGATTGCCAGCCTAAAGATAGACAGACAGTCTGACCTCTGGTAGATGACCGAAAACCTCAGTCACCGAAAGTTAACTTTTTTGTTTCGGCCCAAGCCGAAATTAAACCGAAATTTAACTTTTCCGTTTCGGTCGAAACCGAAATTAGGCCGAAAGTGATCAAATTCGTTCGGTCTCTACTAGAAATACGATGGTCCACTGTGACCGGCAGACTTATTTACTAGACTTACAAGACCTACAGTAGCCCTACAAGACTCAATAGATTTTTCACTGTGTTTGTGGACTAATAATTATAAAATTCTAGTATTCTATTTTTCCTTTGCTTTTGTGTAATTTAATATAGATTTTATTTCTATAAATGTATTATTATTTTTTATATCTATTAAATAGTATACATAAAATGACTGTTAACATCACTGCCTTTGGTATCGCATTTCTCTGGTACCGCTTCTCTTTGTGTATTGGCTTTCAGTTGGTTGATATCTTATCATCTTTCACACCCCCCCCCCCCCGCCTTTTTTTTTCCCCGGCTCTTCAAGTTTAGGCGGGCTTGTATGTCAACCAACATAGCTTATGATCAGAGTTAATTTAGTTATGAGAGTAGAGATTATTCATTTGGTTGCTAACACGATTGACGTCATCTCGGAGCAGATATTATTATAAATTGATGTAAACGTGCAAATAATGCCGAACCAGTGGCGTAGCGAGCTTAACTCGCGCCCGGGGCACAATACCTTTTTAGCGCCCCACAATACCTTTTTAGCGCCCCCCCCCTATTCGAAAACCATACAATATTTTAGTAAAATATACCATTTGGCGCCCCTTTTTTTGTGAAGCCCCCTTGCCCCCCCTCACTACGCCACTGTGCCGAACATAGCTCAGTCATATTTGATGACTTTGGGGCTCAGCTATGAGAGAGGCATGTATCTTTTTTTTTTAAATTTCCACGTTGTCAAGAGGTTCCTTAAAGCGACAAACACGTCTAAGAACTAAAATGTAAGAATTTAAATTTTGAAAACTATTTTAGTTGCTTTTCTTTAAAGTCCATTACTTTAGATCGATACATTATATTGATTTCGTAATACTAAGTCATGGGCGCCCGCAGAACATTTTTCTAAAAGGGGGGGGGGGGGGCAAATTATTTTCCTGGTTTGGGGGGGGGGTGGCAAAATACTTTCTAGGTTTTGGGGGGGGGGGGGGGCAAAATACTTTCTCTTTATTTTCTCTTTACTTTAATACATTTTTCGTCTATTTTTGTCTAAAATATTTTTTTAATCAATCAATCCAGGGGGGGGGGGTGCAAGTGCCCCACCTTGCCACTACTTGCGGGCTCCCATGTACTAAGTAAATATTTATTGTTCTTATCCCCCGTGTGCAGTCTGATATCTATTGGTGACTCTTTTTTTCAAGGCCGATAGTTTTAAACATATTTATTCCTTCATATCTTTTAGTTTTAATTTAACAAAAGATTTTCTGATATAATCCACCACGACACACTTAGACGACACACTTAGACGACACACTTAGATAATCTAAGCGCCCCCCCCCCCCCCCCCCCACTTTAAAAAAAAAAAAATCTCCTTAGCATTTTAGTACCACCTTCCATTCAGGGACATCCCAATTTGAGAACCACCGGGTAACATCAACCATTTGCATAAAATTACCGCATCATTAAAATCTGAAATCTGAAGAAGATGTTTCTTTATTAAGGCCCGTATTATTTGAAGGATATTGGGGAAGGATTTTTTATGTGTACAGTCTGAGACCTATTTCTTTGAAGAATTAACAAGTGAAAAATAAGACCACTTTCTGTGAACTGCGGGAATTATACAGTTCTATTTTTAGCTCCACGCTCTATTCTAGGATATCCGGATGACACTCGTTCAATGCTTTATTAGAACTCTTTCAACAATTAAGTTAGTGATATTAATGTCGATGTCAACAGCACACGACATAGGTCAGTGGCGAACCTAGCAGGTGCGAAAAAAAGGGGGGTGTGACATTCTGGGTGGCACTTTTAGGGTTAATATGTCGCATTCATTATATAAATAACTGGCCCATATACCTGGCCTTCTCCGGCACTTCCTCCCGATCCCATTGGTATCCCTATCCCGTCGGTATCCCGATGAGATCCAGTTCCCGGTGGGATCCCGATCCATCGGTTTCCAAATGGGACCCCATATCACAATGAGATCCCGAACCCTTTGGGATGCCGACCTAATTGAGATACCGATGGGGTCCCATTTCCAAGTAGGATACCATTTTCCAATTTTTTCCCTGCTTCAGGTGGGATCCCGATAGGATCCTGTTTCCCGATGGGCTCCTCTTCTTCTGCAATGGGATCCAGTTAGCCGATAGGATCCCTATAATGATCCCGTCACTCGATGGTTTCCAGTTTACTCATTCACCTTTATGATCCTCTTCCTCATGGGTATCATGTTCCTATTAGGATTTTGTTCTCGGTAGGATTATGAAGGGTCCGTTTAAAGAAAATACCCATGAAGGTATAGAACTAAACCAACATTTCAAAAAGCTTTTAGATTCCATTATATATCCCCGTAGAACAATATAGAACTTTCTAGAGCAATCTAGATTAAATTTAATATCAGCCTAGAAACGTTTAAATAATGTCTTTTCTAAGTAATTATTCCTTGAATACGAAAAAAATATACAACTAAATTCACTACAATAACTAAAGTACATTTAAGTTGAAAGAGGGGCCCCAGCGGGGGCCCATTCCATAATTGTTCCGAATCAGTTGTGCCTGAGATAGGGGCCCCATAAAAATCCTTCAGATAAATTATGGAGTTAAAATTTAAAATTTGACCCGTTAAAATATGTTTAATAATGCCATAGAGATCGCTTTTTAAAGTTATCGAACTTTCTGGAGAATTCTAGACTGGATATTATTAGCTTTACACCCCCCGATATTTCAATACTGGCAATGAAGTGTATTACTACATAGGTAGGCCTAAATCCATCATTTCACATAGAACCTACAGTGTTGTCTAAGACAATTGATATTTCTCTAGCTTGCATAAGGAAAAATGAAATAAGGCACACGGCCCCAGAGGAATGGATCTTTATGAGCTCAGTACATTTTAGTATTTGAATATGGATGATCAAGTTTATGTATACTAAGTTTGGTCAAGATCCATCAATTCATGTAGGAGTATTAAGCCCATTGATATTTATATTGCTTATAAAAGGAAAAAGGAAATAAGGCCCCCAGCCCCAGAGGAATGGATATTTATGAGTTCAGTACCCTTTGGTTTTTTAATATGGATAATCAAGTGTATGTGTTCTAAGTTCGGTCAAGATCCATATAGGTCATTTTATTTATATAGCTAATTAAAAAAAAACGAATTCAGGGCCCCCGCCCCCCAAACGGAATGTTATAAAAAGTTAATAACCTCCCAGTATTGGATTCTGGATAATGATGGATATATGCGCCAAGTTTTGTCAAGATCCATCAATCCATGTAAAGCCTTTGTGCAACAAACAAACAAACCCACAAACACAACTTTTTCAATTATGTATATATATGATGTATGTGTATATGACGCCCCAGTTTTGATAGTTCTCCCCCAGCGGGTTTTCTTACGTTAGCATCGTGTCAGTGTCGGATTCACAAACATTATGAGGGATGGGTGTATGTCAATGTAACTTGCAAAGAGGCGTCAAGCTGGTGGTTGGGGAAATGGTTGAGCTGAACATTCATGTACTCTTTCAAAATGAGGCGGTCATTCAGTGGTCAATGGTCCAAGGTTTCAGAGGTTTAAAGTAACACTAGGTCATTCAGTGGTCAATGGTCCATGGTTTCAGAGGTTTGAAGTAACACTAGGTCATTCAGTGGTCAATGGTCCAAGGTTTCAGAGGTTTGAAGTAACACTAGGTCATTCAGTGGTCAATGGTCCATGGTTTCAGAGGTTTGAAGTAACACTAGGTCATTCAGTGGTCAATGGTCCATGGTTTCAGAGATTTGAAGTAACACTAGGTCATTCAGTGGTCAATGGTCCATGGTTTGAGAGATTTGGAGTAACACTAGGTCATTCAGTGGTCAATGGTCCATGGTTTGAGAGAATTGAAGTAACACTAGGTCATTCAGTGGTCAATGGTCCATGGTTTCAGAGGTTCAAAGTAACAGTACATTATATAACAAGATACCATGTCAATCAAGTTTTAAAACTGACCATCGCCTCATATGTAGGCACCCCCACCACACCACACTCGATCGTCGTTTTTGTTCCGACACCCTTGAACTCACCCACCTCCTTAAACCCCTCAACTCACCCACCTCCTGACACCCCTCAACTCACCCACATCCTGACACCCCTCAACTCACCCACCTCCTGACACCCCTCAACTCACCCACCTCCTGACACCCCTCAACTCACCCACCTCCTGACACCCCTCAACGCACCCACCTCCTAACACTCCTCAACTCACCCACCTCCTGAAACCCCTCAACTCACCCACCTCCTGAAATCTCCTCAACTCACCCACATCCTGACACCCCTCAACTCACCCACATCCTGACACCCCTCAGCTCACCCACCTTCGACACCTCCTCAACTCACCCACCTCCTGACATCTCCTCAACTCACCCACCTCCTGACATCTCCTCAACTCACCCACCTCCTGACATCTCCTCAACTCACCCACCTCCTGACATCTCCTCAACTCACCCACCTCCTGACATCTCATTAACTCACCCACCTCCTGACATCTCCTCAACTCACCCACATCCTGACATCTCCTCAACTCACCCACCTCCTGACATCTCCTCAACTCACCCACCTCCTGACATCTCCTCAACTCACCCACCTCCTGACATCTCCTCAACTCACCCACCTCCTGACATCTCCTCAACTCACCCACCTCCTGACATCTCCTCAACTTACCCACCTCCTGACATCTCCTCAACTCACCCACCTCCTGACATCTCCTCAACTCACCCACCTCCTGACATCTCCTCAACTCACCCACCTCCTGACATCTCCTCAACTCACCCACCTCCTGACATCCCCTCAACTCACACACCTCCTGACATCTCCTCAACTCACCCACCTCCTGACATCTCCTCAACTCACCCACCTCCGGACATCTCCTCAATTCACCCACCTCCTGACATCTCCTCAACTCACCCACCTCCTGACATCTCCTCAACTCACCCACCTCCTGACATCTCCTCAACTCACCCACCTCCTGACATCTCCTCAACTCACCCACCTCCTGAGATCCCCTCAACTCACCCACCTCCTGACATCCCCTCAACTCACCCACCTCCTGACATCTCCTCAACTCACCCACCTCCTGAGATCCCCTCAACTCACCCACCTCCTGACACCCCTCAACTCACCCACATCCTGACACCCCTCAACGCACCCACCTCCTAACACTCCTCAAATCACCCACCTCCTGACACCCCTCAACTCACCCACCTCCTGACATCTCCTCAACTCACCCACATCCTGACACCCCTCAACTCACCCACATCCTGACACCCCTCAGCTCACCCACCTTCGACACCTCCTCAACTCACCCACCTCCTGACATCTCCTCAACTCACCCACCTCCTGACATCTCATCAACTCACCCACCTCCTGACATCTTCTCAACTCACCCACCTCCTGACATCTCCTTAACTCACCCACCTCCTGACATCTCCTCAACTCACCCACATCCTGACATCTCCTCAACTCACCCACCTCCTAACATCTTCTCAACTCACCCACCTCCTGACATCTCCTCAACTCACCCACCTCCTGACATCTCCTCAACTCACCCACCTCCTGACATCTCCTCAACTCACCCACCTCCTGACATCTCCTCAACTTACCCACCTCCTGACATCTCCTCAACTCACCCACCTCCTGACATCTCCTCAACTCACCCACCTCCTGACATCTCCTCAACTCACCCACCTCCTGACATCTCCTCAACTCACCCACCTCCTGACATCTCCTCAACTCACCCACCTCCTGACATCCCCTCAACTCACCCACCTCCTGACATCTCCTAAACTCACCCACCTCCTGACATCTCCTCAACTCACACACCTCCGGACATCTCCTCAACTCACCCACCTCCTGACATCTCCTCAACTCACCCACCTCATGAAATCTCCTCAAATCACCCACCTCCTGACATCTCCTCAACTCACCCACCTCCTGACATCTCCTCAACTCACCCACCTCCTGAGATCCCCTCAACTCACCCACCTCCTGACATCCCCTCAACTCACCCATCTCCTGACATCTCCTCAACTCAACCACCTCCTGACATCTCAACTCACCCACCTCCTGACACCCCCTCAACTCACCCACCTCCTGAAACCCCTCAACTCACCCACCTCCTGAAATCTCCTGAACTCACCCACATCCTGACACCCCTCAACTCACCCACATCCTGACACCCCTCAGCTCACCCACCTTCGACACCTCCTCAACTCACCCACCTCCTGACATCTCCTCAACTCACCCACCTCCTGACATCTCCTCAACTCACCCACCTCCTGACATCTCCTCAACTCACCCACCTCCTGACATCTCCTCAACTCACCCACCTCCGGACATCTCCTCAACTCACCCACCTCCTGACATCTCCTCAACTCACCCACCTCCTGACATCTCCTCAACTCACCCACCTCCTGACATCTCCTCAACTCACCCACCTCCTGACATCTCCTCAACTCACCCACCTCCTGAGATCCCCTCAACTCACCCACCTCCTGACATCCCCTCAACTCACCCATCTCCTGACATCTCCTCAACTCAACCACCTCCTGACATCTCAACTCACCCACCTCCTGACACCCCCTCAACTCACCCACCTCCTGACATCTCCTCAACTCACCCACCTCCTGACATCTCCTCAACTCACCCACCTCCTGACATCTCCTCAACTCACCCACTTCCTGACACCCCCTCAACTCACCCACCTTCTGACTTACATAGAAAAATTTGCCATAAAGCCCCATGAAATTCCGCCACCCTCAAACCAGATTTACAACGCCCCCACCCCCACCCCCACCCCCAGCCTACGACTACCTACAGTGATACTACCTGGCAATGACAACCCGTTCAATAACACTTTTATCAAATATGGATTTAAAAATACTTCTTTACGTTTTTTTGTGTGTGTGTGTGTGTTAAATAGAGGGGGTGGGTGTTGGTGGTTGTTGTAGAGTGAGTTTAGAAGGGGTTGGGTGGGGGATATATTTTCCCCAGCCTTAAGTGTTAACAAAGTCCAGGAAGCAGGCATTGCAAGACGGTAGGCTATAAGCAGAAAGTTATCAAAGGTAATCTCCACTCCCACACGCCAGGGCCGTTCCCCCCCCCCCTCATAGATAGTACCACATACGTACACTCGCACTCTTTGCTTCATGGATCCTTTAGCTTAGCCACCACACGACCGTGACAAACACAACAGGAAATATATGCGTGACTGTTACCCGTTTGAGAATCAATGGACATGTCAAAAATGTGGAATATCAATCGACAATGAATCAAACTTCAACACAATTCATCAGTTGAAAATTAAAAAGTTTTACAGTAACTGGTCTGATTCATTGAGAGCGGTTTAAACCCCCCCCCCCCCCCCCCAACACTCTTTAGGCTTATCCATATATAGAATAGATACGGCCCGCTATCAGACAGGAAATCCAGCTTATAAGTGGGGCCTTTTGTGAACACGTTTCAACAGTTTGGGAAGTAGGTAATAACGGCACCTGGTTTGAGATCACCTGCTGTATGGGACAAGTTACGGTCACCTGCTGTATGGGGCATGTTACGGTCACCTGCTGTATGGGGCATGTTACAGTATCTGTTGTATGGGGCATGTTACAGTATCTGTGGTATGGGGTCATGTTACAGTCATCTGTTGTATGGTGCATGTTACAGTATCTGTTGTATGGGGGCATGTTACAGTCATCTGTTGTATGGGGCATGTTACAGTATCTTTTGTATGGGGCATGTTACAGTATCTGTGGTATGGGGTCATGTTACAGTCATCTGTTGTATGGTGCATGTTACAGTATCTGTTGTATGGGGGCATGTTACAGTCATCTGTTGTATGGGGCATGTTACAGTATCTGTTGTATGGGGCATGTTACAGTCATCTGTTGTATGGGGCATGTTACAGTCATCTGTTGTATGGGGCATGTTACATTCATCTGTTGTATGGGGCATGTTACAGTCATCTGTTGTATGGGGCATGTTACAGTATCAGTTGTATGGGGCATGTTACAAAATCTGTAGTATGGGGGCATGTTACAGTCATCTGTTGTATGGTGCATGTTACAATATCTGTTGTATGGGGGCATGTTACAGTCATCTGTTGTATGGTGCATGTTACAGTCATCTTTTGTTTGGGGCATGTTACAGTGATCTGTTGTATGAGGCATGTTACAGTCATCTGTTGTATGGTGCATGTTACAGTCATCTGTTGTATGGGATATGTTACAGTGTTATAAGGGATGACGTATTGTGAGACGCGCTTTGCCCGCCTTCGACGTGCATGACCTCTTTCAAGTCGGTCCCGTGTTGGGGCGGCTAGAAAAAATATCCCTTTGTTGATACTTTTGTTTACTATCGTCCGTTTCTGTCGAACATGATAGAACGATCTAGAGAATGCGGGAAGCAGTAAGACTGTGTATTCCATTTCCAGAATGATCATCTGAAACTGGGTATAAAAGGGATAAGAATAAATGACGGGAGAGAGATTTTATTTTGGTCACGAGTCGTGCAATGTGTCATTATTTAACTGTGTGTAGATTTTTCTATTTCCTCGTACCATTTTGTGCTCGTTGTATTTTTATATACAGTACCGGTACCAGCAAATCTATAAGTTTATAATTTCAATCATATTTCTCTTGCTGTTATTATTTAATTGAAGTTCACAAATTAAAAGTTATTAATTGTAATTAGCTCTGGCCTTGATTGTCGTTTTATTTGTTATTATTTTTAAATGTTGGTATCGTCCTTTATTATGGACTGTTTCTAGAACGAGCCATAGTCTAGAATTAAGAGATTAAATTCTCCAATTCATAACGGTCCGTAATAACAGTCATCTGTTATATGGGGCATGTTACAGTATCTGTTGTATTGCACATGTTACAGTCATCTGTTGTATGGCACATGTTACAGTCATATGTTGTATGGGACATGTTACAGTCATCTGTTGTATGTGGCATGTTACAGTGATCTGTTCTATGGGATATGTTACAGTCATCTGTTGTATGGGGCATGTTACAGTATCTGTTGTATTGCACATGTTACAGTCATCTGTTATATGGCACATGTTACAGTATCTGTTGTATTGCACATGTTACAGTCATCTGTTGTATGGCACATGTTACAGTCATATGTTGTATGGCACATGTTACAGTCATATGTTGTATGGGACATGTTACAGTCATCTGTTGTATGGGGCATGTTACAGTCATCTTTTGTATGGGGCATGTTACAGTGATCTGTTGTATGGCACATGTTACAGTCATCTGTTGTATGTGACTTGTTACAGTCATCTGTTGTATGGGGCATGTTACAGTCATCTGTTTATGTGACTTGTTACAGTCATCTGTTGTATGGGGCATGTTACAGTCATCTGTTTTATGGGACATGTAAAGGTTACCTGTTGTATGGGGCATGTAAGAGTCACCTGTTGTATTGGGACAAATATGACACATGACATAAACATAACTAGGTTGTCTAGGAAAAAGAACAGATCATAAGAACACCCGACTTGACTGATATTCTGACTAGTTTAGTTTTTTTTTAGTGCAGCGGTTCTAAACCTGTGTGTCGCGACCCTTTTGGGGGTCGAACGACCCTTTCACAGACGTCATCTAAGACCATCGGATAACACATATACCCTACAGTTGTCACAACGAAAATTGTTTTGTGTTTAAAGGGTCCCCCACAACACGAGGAGCGGTATTGCGGCATTAGAACGCTTGAGAACTACTGATTTAATTTTTTGAGATGAATTTTCAGTGACGTCCTTAGTACGTAAGAACATTATCCTGTTTCCGTGTGTAGTCGATGCGAATCTTGACCAGACCCCCCCCCCCCAAACCTCACTAGCCTTTTTTTTTTAAACCCCAAAAATAAAAATAAAGTAGTATTAATAAAATATTTAATAGATCTATAGTGATGGAATTTAAAGTGATTCCATAGTAATTATTGTCAAGTATTTTTAGTTTAGTCCATTAACTTGATCAATTTCTACTTTTACTTTATCAATTAATTTTTAACTTCGATTTAAAAACGATTTTGAACCATGCGAACCAACATTTCTCTCCCCCCCCCCCCCCCCCCAATCCTTTGCTTGCACATACTTGCATATATTAGTACACCTACTGGACATGCTTGCATATATCAGTACACCTAATGGACATGCTTGCATATATCAGTACACCTAATGGACATGCTTGCATATATTAGTACACCTAATGGTCATGCTTGCATATATCAGTACACCTAATGGACATGCTTGCATATATCAGTACACCTAATGGACATGCTTGCATATATCAGTACACCTAATGGACATGCTTGCATATATCAGTACACCTAATGGACATGCTTGCATATATCAGTACACCTAATGGGCATGCTTGCATATATCAGTACACCTAATGGACATGCTTGCATATATCAGTACACCTAATGGACATGCTTGCATATATCACTACACCTAATGGACATGCTTGCATATATCAGTACACCTAATAAACTTGCATTGGTCAAGAACCTAATTGGAATTAAACTATTTTTTTCTTTGGGGACCGGTTTTAGATCGTTGCCATTTTTCATAAACTATCGAATGGACACAATACATGGACTGGACACAATACATTGACTGGACACAATACATGGACTGCCCATGGACACAACGCACCCACTTGACACAGCACATCGACTGGACGCAACGCACCGACTGGACACAACACATTGACTAGGCACAACACATTTACTGAACACAACACATTGACTAGGCACAAAGCATTGACCTCATGGACACAACACATTGACTGGACACAACACATTGACCTCATGGACACAACACATTGGCTGGACATAACACATTGATTGGACACAACACACTGACTGGACAAAACAGATTGACTAGGCACAACACATTTACTGTACACAACACATTGACTAGGCACAACGCATTGACTGGACACAACACATTGACTGGACACAACACATTGACTGGACACAACACATTGACCTCATGGACACAACACATTGGCTGGACATAACACATTGATTGGACACAACACACTGACTGGACAAAACACATTGACTGGACACAACACATGGAATGGACACAGCACATTGACTGGACACAACGCATTGACTGGACACAACACATTGACTGGACACATCACATGGAATGGACACAGAACATTGACTGGACACAACACATTGACTGGGCACAGCACTTTGACTGGACACATCACACTGACTGGACACAACGATATCTACACACTGACATCATGAACATTTGCGCTACCAGGAAAGGGCGAAAGTTTGACGAGTGGTAAGTTTCTGATCTAAAATAAAAATTCAAAGGGAAATAAACCCACCGTTTGTTGTGGTTCAAAAGTTGTCCACAAAATTAACAACCTATCCGATATATTGAGAAACTCAATTAGCTATTGGTGGTTTTTTTGTAGTTTCGGATTTCCCCAGTTTCCTTACAGCGAATCGTGGATAGACACAGAGATACGATCAGACATATACGTTAATATTGAACAACGGAAATGACTTAATGGGAGAAACCCACGTACTCCCAGGACCATGTACGCGTGGGATATTTTTGTTTGTTTGAATAAGTCAGCTAACCCGCTCCAAAGTTGTTTAAATAAAACTCAATTGGTCCCTTCATGGTATTATGACTTCATTTATTGTTATGAATTCATTTATTATGACTTCATTTATTATTATGACTTCATGCATTATGACTTAACTGAAGGGCTTCATTTATTATGACTTCATTTATTATGACTTCATTTAATATGAGTTCGTTTATTATTATGACTTCATTTATTATTATGACTACATGCATTATGGCTTAATTTAATGGCTTCATTAATAATGACTTCATTTAATATGAGTTCGTTTATTATTTTGATTTCATTTATTATTATGACTTCATGCATTTTGGCTTAATTTAATGGCTTCATTAATAATGACTTCATTTATTATGAGTTCGTTTATTATTATGAATTCATTTATTATTACTTTTTGTCAAATTTATTTTTTAAATCACATTTATTCTTAGTACTTGAAACACGCTAATGTCACGCCCGTGATTGGAATGTCCAGACATTGATGTCATGTATTCTTCGGGAGACCAACAACCCCCTCCCCCCAACTCAACTGTGACATTTAATACAAATCGCAAAGTTTTATACTGGGCAGGCTGCATGCTTAGAAAGTTGTATTCTAAAAATGTTGTAGACTGAGTTTGTTGTATACTCCTAACATTGAATGCGACAAAATGTTGAAACGTTTTAAGACTGGATAATCCCAGAGTTGAACTGTCCATTGGATTATCGTGCTAGAGAGTCTCGTTGTACGAAAAACAAACTTCGTATGACGGACATCAATAAGAAAAATGGTAACATGTTCACTATGCTCGTACCATGTGGTGCATACAAAAGTCAGGAGACAAGCGATTTGGATCCATAAGCGACTCTCTGACGCCTACCTCACCATACAGACAGGGGATCTGTACCCACAGTCTACACCCTGACTACTACCTCACCTTACAGATAGGTGATCTGTACCCACAACCTACATCCTGCCCCCTACCTCACCCCTCACCTTACAGATAGGTGATCTGTACCCACAACCTACATCCTGCCTCCTACCTCACCCCTCACCTTACAGACAGGTATAAACTTTTATTTCCCATGGTTTCGGTTTTCATTTGTACAAGTTTTCAAGTTTAAAAAAACAAAAACAGTTTCTCATCTTCACATATGTTGTATGGATTGATTAGTGTACTTTTATAGCGCCACATATGTTGTATGGATTGATTTGAGTACTTTTATAGCACCGCATATGTTATATGTATTTATTTTAGTACTTTTATAGCGCCACATATGTTGTATGGATTGATTGACGCCAGTCTCAGTGTTACAATGTTGTATATCGCCAGAAACTACCGGTATGTGCAATGGTCCACAATTAAGATTTCTTACAACAAACAACGTTGACTCAACAATTTCAAAACATTTAAAACCTAATATATATATTTTTTTTAAATAAATACAAAAAATTATAATTACGACTGATTATTTTACACTTTCTTGAAATGTAAAATTAGTAAATAGTTAAATAGACTTTCCTAACTTTTAAACAAGTTTCAATTTATAGATGTTAAGTTTCTAAAAAAAAAAATAATATTTTTTTATTTTTTAAATTTTAATATATATTTTTTTCTATATAATATTGTCCTACACATCTCAGTGTTACGCCCCTGAACTACAAAGTAAACATATTTTCTGGGAATTGTAAAAACATTTAAACATTTTCTCCAGTTAAACAAAATCCATGTAACATTTAAAATATATGTAGCATTAAGGGATTTTTATATATTTTGGTATGTTCATGAAAAATTTCTCCTCTACTATCCATCCATCCATCCGTCCATTCATCCTTCCATCCATCTCTGTTGCGCTACAGTCCATGTAGGGCTTTGGCCTGCCTCACCACTTCCTTCCACTCAGACCTAACCGATGGCTTTTCTTTCCTATGCTGGGATTCCCAGCTGCTGTACATCTTTCTCCACATCATTCATCCACGGAAGCTATACCCTGAACTACACTATCGGCAATATCGTTCCACGGAGATTTCTTATATCTAAAAAAAACCACGTCTTAACCAATTTTTCCCTTGTGTAACCGGCTTGTGTTTTTAAAGACATAATATCAATCTAATAAACATTTATATACCTGCACATCTCCATGTCTGTATTTTACGCAAAGTCGAAATACAAATATTTATTTATATGTTTGAAGGAAATCTTAACCCATCGTTGTTCACGCCCCTGATCGGTATTTTCGAGAAATTTAAAAAAACAACAAATAAATCGTGCTCTATTTAAAATATAAAATTTTCATAAATTTCAAATGATTGGGTTTTGAGATATTGTTAGCCACATTGAAATCCCCACCCCCCCCCCCCCCACCCCCTTTTTTTCCTTTTTTTTTTCTCTTTCTTTCGCAATGGAAATGTGTTTTCACGAAAAGTTTATAGTACACTTCTGTTATAAACATTTTGTTATCCTCATAAATAAGAGACCACTCCTTGTTCTCGCCCTTGAACTGTATCTCTGAACAAATTTTGAGAACATCTCGATGTCATTAGTTTACACAGGAAAATATGATCCACCCCCCCCCCCCCCCAAAACCCTCCCAACTTCATTTAGTTTATAGGTATGTGTACACTTATGTAAATGTGCCCACATTGTGCCAACGCCCTAGAACTGCATTTTACGACATTGGTATAACATATTTATTTATTTTATAATAAAAGATGGTGCAATGAATACGACTGTAATATCAGTGGGATTAACCGATGACGTCATCCACATCAAATGCACACATACTCTCGTTCCTCCCCATAACTTTTTGGCAGAAGGTTAAATACATTATTTCATCCGTTTTAAATCTATTTATAGATCGATTTGTGGTGTGTAACATTTCAGGGCTATTGTTATACTTATAAAGTATGCCCACCTGTACTGTGGCGTGACTTGTACTGCCGGGGGGAATTAAAAGAAATTACAACCTCCCCCCATAAACATTAACCGCCCTTGATCTGCTACCGTGCATTTTTTGCATGCCCCGAAATATATTAAAATTCAAATGCCCCACCCTCTTTTACCAAGAAATGTGCTAATTTAAAAAAAAAAAAAGTGTTCATATAATTAAAGAATATGATTATACCCAAGATCAAATCGGAAATATCATCGGAATAGCAGGTATAGATAACATAAGCACCCAAGCAAACACTAAAACAACAACAATAACAACAAAATAAATTTTAAAAATGTTCCGCCTCTGAAATGTAAAAATAGAATTTCGGTCAAATACGTATTTCACAATTTTATTTAATATATCTACATTCCAATATTCAATCTGGAATTTTTGGGGTTTTTGAAGTATTACTTTGACGGAATAACTAAGTAAAGTATAAACCCTGCCCCACTACCCCCCCCCCCCCATTTGATATGTAAAAACAGATTAATATGGTAAAAAAATTACTATAGATTTTTGCGTGCAAAAATTAAATTTGCTTTCAAAATGATAAAAGTAAATTAATAGATGATAGTATAGAATGACAATAGTCTTTTATACAATATCTTAACCCTTACATTCAGATGAATACTTCAAATAATCCTTCATTTAATATTTTGAAATCCCAATAATAGACATTCTCGTTAAAGATCACATAAATTTGCATAAAGTAGAATGATTTTATCCGAATGATTTGATTTCAAGTTTTTTTTAAAAAAAGATCATTATGTTTAAGAATCCTTGTGCTATCAGGCCAAAAATGGAAGGCATACTGTGATACTTGCTATCTTCTTCTTCTAAGTCTCACACTCTAATAGTTATTTCGTATGCATTTATAAAGGGTTTTGAGAAATTGTATCCTCAAAATAAAATAATAAAAAAGTGCACATTTTCCACGCCCTTGAAATGTATATAGTCTATTTCCGTCCCTAAACTACACAGAAAATAATTATTGTATTAACTTCAGTTTATCTCTTAGTACGCTTTTGGTGGACTGCTTCCATTTCCGGCTGCTTCCTACCAATTTGGCTGCTTCCTACCAATTTGGCTGCTTCCTATTCAGCGTATTTCGTACCTGAGATTATTTATTCCGTTGCTTTTGCTCTATGCTTTGTATACTGTAAAGTATATTTGGGTATGGGAGATGGCGTTGCCAATGTTGTTATCCTTTAGCAGGAGCGGCACCGAAGGCTCAGTTACTAATGGTGTTGTAGTGATGGAGTTGTTTTTTTAAATTTAATAAAGAGACTTTTGCTACGTGAACCATTGGCTTGTAAAGTAATTAATGAAATGAATTATTTCTTATAGGCCTATATTTTACGCTTCTGGTATGACTCGTGGATGGCTTCCTTATTTACTGCTTCCATTTCCGGTTCCTTTCTATTCAGCAAATTTGGGATTGAGAGTATAATATAAATAATTCTATAAATTTGAAAGAAAGTATGGTTCAATAATGAGTTCAACAGCGCGCAATATATAATTCCCGATAAATACGCTAAATGATTTTTTTTATATAACGCAACTGCGTTTGGCGCGTAATATTTTATTTTCGGAAAATGAAATCGTCTCAGTTTAAGTATGGTGTAAAATATGGTTACCGGAAATTTGATCGAAAGAAATTTCGTCGACGGGAAATTGATCGACGGAAATTTGATCGAACGGAAATTTGGTAGAATCTTTTTTCAGTTCAGACATTAAAATTTTCGTCAAATTTCTTTTTGAACGCACTATACTATATAGTAAAACAAAATAATGCGTTCAAAAAGAAATTTGACGCCAAATTTTAACGTATAAACTAAAAAAAAAAGATTCGATCAAATTTACGTTCGATCAAATTTCCGTCGATCAATTTTCCGTCGACGAAATTTCTTTCAATCAAGTTTCCGGATACGGTAAAATATATTAGATTTAAAAGTGATTGGGACTTCAAATTATTTAATATTATTCATGGGCGTGAAATAAAAATTGTGAAGTGACGTATCATTGGGGTTTTGGGGGGGGGGGGGAGGGGGGGGGAAGGGGTGTAGCTTGAGTTCATATTTGGTCAAATAATTTTTTATAAGTAGATGGGAAGTGCACGCATTGCTGCCGCCGGTGTTTGGCGGGCTATCTCTAGTAATAAAAATATTACATGTAAGATTGTTATGCCTGCATAAAAGCAGATATATATTTAAAAAAAATCATAATTAAATTAATTTCATTTCCGCAAAATTTAAAAAAAAAATAATCACTATCATTTATTAAAATAATTTGAACGTGACGCAACTACACTAGCCGATAAATAAACATTTAAATAACAAATTACGGCATTTGCGGTGTTAACGCGACCCAAATATATGACACACACACACAATAAATAATAAGCATAGCTGCGGAATTACATTCCTCGAAGGAAAATAAGTAATGTGGGCCAGGTACAAGAAGTACAGACGGGACGTGCAGGGATTAACCCAATCTTTTCAGTGCACTGGGTGACGCCCCTGTCTACAAGAGCTGATAATCAAGGTCGGTGCACGTTTTATGAGGTAAATGGGTCCGGAATTCTACAGTGTCAAAAGTCAAAGTTTGTCTACATGAGCCTACTGGGTAAACTGGCGTGTGGGGGACTCACTTCCTGCGTCGGCCCGACGACAGTCTGACCAGGGTGAAGGTCACCTGAGAACAAGATATGAGCGTGGGTGTGGTGCGTGTGTGTACGGCGCTACGGCCGGGTGAAAGTTGGGGGGGAGGGGGCTTATAGGACGGAATATATTTTGATAATTTTCAACAGGAAGAAGATTATTTTGGGTACAATAAGAATCTAAGATAGACGAGTGAAATGGTGAAAATAGTGCTGGAGATTAAAAAAAAACCAGGTAAACTTATTGCGAAACAAAAGATTTACAAGTAGAAGGACGATAGAGTCACACTGAGACTGAGTGAGAATTACCAATATTTATAATAAGAGAAATCGAAGCACACACACACACACACGCGTGCGCCCACACAGACACACAAGAAAACACGGATAAGCAAATGTATTTGCTTATCAAATAGTGACAAGGTGTAGGTCAAAGGGCATGGTCTTAAACAGACCTACTTGTAACTTGAGACAAGCCATTTCCTGTGTTGATTGTTCAAATAGGTAAACCGGATAAGGGGCCCAACCCGTGGACCAATATGTGCTTATGTGACAGGGAGTCTCGCGCACTCACGACTGAACACATATATAGATATATTCCTTAATTATAAAGGTTTAACACGCGTATAGGAAGAGACACACATCGCACTATTGTATAAACATTGAAACATTTTTTTAAAAGAAATAATGTTCCTAAGACTCAATTTATCTTCGTTGACTATAATTCCGGGGAAAAAAAACAGTTTTTAAATAAAATATTTGTTGAGTCCCAGGAGCATATTCACGATAAACAGCTTTATTTGGGGACAGCTTTATTTGGGGGACAGCTTTATTTGGGGCTTGTTCCACAATAAATCTCAGGTCCGATTTTTCTATTTTATCTCAAAATATTTCTATAAGAAACGTTTGTCCAAATAACTAATGACAGCGTTCAGATACGTCATCAGCTCTGCTTTCCACTTTGTCACATTTTCTATAGAAAGACAAACTCATATGAATACAGTTTTTGTAAATTTTTTGAATGTTCATCTGCTATAGACACGTTGGAAGTGATCATCTATTATATACACGTTTGAAATCTTCATCTGTTGTATACACGTTTGAAATCTTCACCTGTTATACACACGTTTGAAATGTTCATTTGTTATATACACGTTTCAAAATGTTCATCTATTTTACACACGTTTGAAAAGTTGATCTGTTCATCTGCTTTTCAAATGATGTTTGTCAATATACACATTTTGAAAATGTACAAGGGCTCTTGTGAAGATTATCCGAGATCGCAAATTGAAATGTTCATCATTTTTTAAAATTGCTTTTTTTTTTTTGGGGGGGGGAGTAAAAAAAGAAGTATCTAATGTCATCATTTCATTGTGTATGCGAGGAATGTTGAGAATTATTTAATACAACTGACTGATAATGTGAAGTTATAAAAAAAAAAAGGTGCGTACTGTCCTGGACATGTGGGGTGCGAGGTTAATGAAAGCTGGAGGAATTCTTGGTAATTATAGCCCTAGGAAAAAAGAAAATTATCATTTGAAAATGGACATTTTATTTAATTTTCCCTTTGAAAAACAGAAAAAACAGATTTTTGGAGGCGGGTGTTGGAGATGTGGGCGAAAATTTGAAGGAATGTGTTGCCATCGGCAACAAGTCTATGTGCCAAGTTTAAGCTCGATAGGGTGACGGAAAGTGGGTAAATTAACCGTCCGAAACAATTTGCCAGTCCGTCACCCAGCCAGCCACCCATGAAGAAAGGCGAAGATCAATACAGAAGATTTGTTTAAGGAGATGGTTAATTTTCGGAGAATAAGGTCATCGTTAGTGAGCCGACGCTAGAACCATTTGCATACTGATGAGACAGAGTTGTCTCCTACAATACAGAACTAAATGTCGTATGAGAAAAGCCTATCTTGTAGTTTATCGTGCGCGAGGGTTACCGTCCTTGTTCAGCGTCATGTTCTCCACCCACACTCATTGATGCTTCCACAGAAGGAGACATGACCAAACTGTTCACATCCAGGAAGCCCCATGCAGAATCCAAGATCTGGATTAATGCCATAAGGAATGCTGTTTGCCGCTGGCTCTGCTCTAGATCAGAGGCGATATGCAATGCAGGGCTGCAAGCTGCTTCAATGCCTGCAACACACTTTGCGCTCACTACTGTTACTAAAAATCTGATGTCCTACTCCGAGCATCGCATGGGAAGACTTAAGCTCAACATCTAAGCCGGTGGTAAGATAGGTTTACGCAGAAATGAACTTATCTACTTTAAAGGAGGGTGCAAATTTTGAAAGAATGTCTTAGAATGTTTGGCTTAGGAGTGTCAACAGTATCGATAGTATAAGTTTACAAGGCAGCTGTGCTCCTTACGCTAATCTGTGCATGGGAGACTGCACGCATGGCAGCTGTGCTCCTTACGCTAATCTGTGCATGGGAGACTGCACGCATGGCAGCTGTGCTCCTTACGCTAATCTGTGCATGGGAGACTGCACGCATGGCAGCTGTGCTCCTTACGCTAATCTGTGCATGGGAGACTGCACACAAGAAAGCTGTGAACATCACGCTAATCTGTGCATGGGAGACTGCACGCAAGGGAGCTGTGCTCCTTACGCTATCTGTGCATGGGAGACTGCACGCATGGCAGCTGTGCTCCTTACGCTAATCTGTGCATGGTAGACTGCACACAAGACAGCTGTGAACCTCACGCTAATCTGTGCATGGGAGACTGCACGCAAGGGAGCTGTGCTCCTTACGCTATCTGTGCATGGGAGACTGCACGCACGAAATCGGAACCAGTCTAATACCGCAGGGTTTAAAAACATTCTGAACATCAAATAGCATAGCTGGACAATGTCCTTGCCACCAAGGTACACGCCCAGGTAGGTCTCGCCAGCAACTTTACAATCCTCATGCCATCCAAGATAACTTAAGTGGGACATGTTGTGTCCATGTAAGACTTCCGGTTGCGTAACAAATAGGGAGACAATAGAGCCTTCTTCGTACATCAAGGCTCATACAGCGCGAAGCCAACAAGACAGCTGCTGCAGAGCTGAAGAGGTCAGTCAGAGAAGCCCGCGCCACCACTGCAGCTGGAGATGTCCCGTCTATCATTTGCACATTTTTGGGACCAGGATTAGTCATCTGAGCAACCACAGACAGAGACGACCCTGGCAACCATCGGATCACTAGATCAGTCCTCGTCGTGTGGATGCTGATACAGTTCCATTATCTGATATAGTCTCATTTGCTGAGACTGTCCCATTGTATGACAGAGTCCTATTGTTTGGCACTATCCGATTGTCTGATACAGTCCTATTATCTGATACATTCCTGTTGTCTGATGCAGTGCTATTATCTAATACAGTCCTACTGTCTGATACAGTCCTATTATCTGATACAGTGCTATTATCTGATTCTGTCCTATTATCTGATACAGTCCTATTATCTGATACTGTCCTATTATTCGATGCAGTCCTACTTTCTGATACTGTCCATGATCTTAATCAGTGCTAATATATGATACAGTCCTATAATCTGATACTGTCCTACTATCTGATACAGTACCATAATATCTATTTAGTCCTATTATCTGATACAGTCCTATTGTCTGATACGTTCCTATGATCTGACACGATCCTATTGTTACATAAATTCATATTATCTAACACCGGCCTATTGCTTGTTCAGTCCTATTTTTCTTATTAACATTCATTTGGTTTTGTTGTTTTTTGTATGCAAACCTGTGTATACGTGGCACAATAGGATCCCCGAGTTCCCATCTAAATGAAACTTTGACCTTCTCAACACATATATCACTATTTATAACATAAGACCTGCAATTCATATGTTTTCTTTCTGTAACTTGACGATGTCCTATTGGAATGTCATGAATCTATTCTTGCCTGGTGGATGTGTGTGTGTGGGTTGAATAGCTTCAGGTTCTCTAAATGTCTTTCTAGCCAGTAACCCTAGTCGTTATTCGCCGCCCGTCGTTATTGGCCAATATTCCACACAACAACAAAAACACCAAATCCAATTCTGGCACAGTTGGTTCTGTCCCTTGCCTCATGGAACGATGGTGAATTTAGTCATATATCGACTAGCATTTTTATCTGTGTCAGGGGTGCTCGCGTTTTGTGGGACCACACGGGCCTAGAAAAAAAACGTGTGCTAGTGAAGTCACAATGACATCCTTGACTCTAACCAAGGGATTACCACCCTCAAATTCACAGTCGTTGGTAAACGCGTGGATGCGCACACTGCAAAGAAGGTCATGTATCAATATATCTTATAGATGGGTGTCTTTGCGCACACTGCAAAGAAGGTCCTGTGACACGATATCTTATAGATGGGTGTCTTTGCGCACACTGCAAAGAAGGTCATGTATTACTATATCTTATAGATGGGTGTCTTTGCGCACACTGCAAAGAAGGTCATGTATCACTATATCTTATAACTGGGTCTCTTTGAGCACACTGCAAAGAAGGTCCTGTGACACTATATCTTATAGATGGGTCTCTTTGCGCACACTGCAAAGAAGGTCCTGTGACACGATATCTTATAGATGGGTCTCTTTGCGCACACTGCAAAGAAGGTCCTGTGACACGATATCTTATAGATGGGTCTCTTTGCGCACACTGCAAAGAAGGTCCTGTGACACGATATCATATAGATGGGTCTCTTTGCGCACACTGCAAAGAAGGTCCTGTGACACGATATCTTATAGATGGGTCTCTTTTAAAATCCTTTATATGAACTTCGCTTTTGCGTGTTATTAGGCAAAATCTCCCGACGCCTCTTCGACACACTTCCCGTCAACATATCCAGCTGAAACTTGGCACATAGACTAGTTGCAGACAACAACACATTCCAGTAAAATTTTAAGCCTCCCCCCCCCCTTTCCGCCAAAATCAAACCCCCAAAAATCAGTTTTTGCTGTTGTTCAAGGGGAACATAAAAAAAAATATCGCATGTGCGTTTGGTGTGTAATATTTCCTTTTTTTTTTCTGAAATTGTTGGTGAAATAAATCTGCGGTGTAAAAGCTGGTGGGACATTATGATGATGATTGATTACTAGTATGTAATAGCGCTTGTGTACATGATGTTTTAGCATTATAATGTTTGTATAAAATAAACTATTTTTAAAAACTTTGTTCTTAGAGAATTATAGGTATTTCCTTTGTTTAATTAGATATTATTATTTTTTTAAGGAAGTTATTGTTAGAATATTTTAGAGTATTAAATGCGCGTTTAATGATGTTGCCTCGTAGTCTTATCCCTCATGGTGCCACTGGTATGTAGTCTCATTCCTCAAGGTACCACTGATGTCCTACATCTGCCGCTTTTAGTGACAGCAACTTGTGGCTTTACAGTGGAACCATTATTGTGCCAGAGATGATGGTGTAGATAAGAAGAACCACATCCACGATTTCCATCAGACGATGACGGTGTAAAGTTGAGGACTGCACATGCAGCAACAGAGGCAGAAAGAAACACTGTGAAGTATCCACTGGCTTAACTCCTGCCCTTAGAAAACCACTGAATCTAAAGCATTATCCATCACGGTAACATGTTTAAGTGAGTTCCAATAATTTATTTGAGATCCGCTGCCATAAGCCAATCATAAATAGGGGTCCCCGTGATCGATCGTCTGCCACGTAAGAAGTCTTAGTAGAGTGGTTATGGCACGTCGAAACAAAAAAAAAAAAAAAAAAAAAAAAAAAAAAAAAAAAAAAAAAAAAAAAAGATGGGAGTTACCTCCTCCTGATATCGACCAGGACCAAAGTTCTAGCTTTCAAAATGGCTGAACTACCATCAGACGTCTGGAGACCTAACGAAGGGCAGACGGTTAAAAAGAATACATGTGGCGCCGGACAGACTAACCAGACCCTGTCAAATCAGACCCTTTTAAGTGAGACAGTTTTATTAGTGATGATGTTTATGATGGTCGAGAGATCAACAAATTGTATATGATTAAAGTGTTTCGATGCCGCTAAAGGTGACTTGGACATTAGTTGAGATACCTACAAAGCAAATTTTCATCTTTTGCAAATTAAAGTAAATATCAGTAGAACTACTCTATATAAAATGCAGCTCAGAATGGCAGTACATAATTTCAGTTGCGTTTGAAAAGATCACCCATTTACAGCATGATACATAAATCTATCTAATATAATATCTTATCTTATCTTCAAGAAACGCCGAATAATTATAATAAGAATAAAACAACCTATTCCAATGTTATTGCTATATAAGATGAAATTAATTTAACATTTAATTTTTATTGTTTAAAGTAAGAGGGATGAACCATGTCTATTAGAACGGTCATGTGACCTGTCACATTATACCTCCCATAGTGGAGATCAACTCAGCCAAGTCTAACAACCCTATAAGCGGCGATGACATCACAGCTGACACTCTGATTTATTAACCAGACATACGTAGTCACATAAATGCGGAGGGCAAAGCCCTGAGATGAATATATAGCCGTTTCGACCCAGTCCAAATAACCTATCAGAGAAACGATATGTCAAACTGGTCGGCGTCAACCCAGGGGTCTAAAACGGACTGGATGGGAATATCCCACAATCCAACACTGTCTTGATTTAAATTTGGCTCTGACACGGAGTCATTAGTTGCACCGACGTGGTGCGAGTGTCATCTTAACTTGCTCGTCTGCAGATATGCCAGGTCTGACATTTTGAAGAACTAAATTAAGCCCACGCCCTGCAAAGAATGGGCGTTTTGTCTGATGTCTGGAGTATGTCTGGAGTACGTCTGAAGAATGTCTGGAGTATGTCTGGAGTACGCCTGGAGAATGTGTGGAGCACGTCTGGAGTACGTCTGGAGTGCGTCTGGAGTATGTCCAGAGTATGTCTAAAGTATGTCTAGAGTACGTCTGGAGAATGTCTGGAGTATGTCTGGAGTACGTCTGGAGTACGTCTGGAGTACGTCTGGAGTGCGTCTGGAGTACGTCTGGAGTATGTATGGAGTACGTCTGGAGTACGTCTGGAGTACGTCTGGAGTACGTCTGGAGTAAAGTCTGGAGTACGTCTGTAGTATGAGCTACTACTTTTACGTTGCGTAAATCAATCTTTGATGTCGTGTGTTACCTTTCAAAAAGTCCGGTAATTTATTCTTTCGCGATCCAATGTCTAGCTCCCAGATTGGCCACCGAATATCGCGCCCAGACAGGATGTGTGTTGACCTCATCCACGGACCGCCCATTAAACGAGAGCACCTGCCCGAGATGAGAAAACACAACACATGCAATGTCCTTCATTGATCCCTTCGAGTTCAACTTTTGGGTCCTTCAAGTCCCCACCCAGCAGCACTGTGGTCCCCTCCGTCCTACACAAAGATAGTCTAGTCTACGACGCCTGCTTGTCGGCCCCATCGATCTGTAGTCTCATGTTGCAGAAGACTATTATTGGTGCGTTCCCAGGGTCTGATGCCAGGAACCTAAGACCTCACCGTATTCCAACCCTAAGTCAATAAAGGTATGTGTGCCCGCACACAATTCTCAAATAAAAGCCATAGTTCAACACTAAATAATAATAAAAAAAATTCCACTAAAAATGTATTATTCAATAACTAACTTGGATAGCGCCAGGAGTTTTCAAATTAACCAATTATCGATAGTCCGGGAATATGATATGCAAGCCAAACAAACGAGCGTACAGCACGTTCTTCAATAAATTCAGACTTTATTTACAGAGCTGCTCGGAATCTGGAGTAAGGAGGAATGGTGTTTGGTGTCAGGGTCTCAGTCGGGACCACTGTGTCCAGATAATCAGTGCATTTTTTTTAAAGGAGCATTGTCGGGGAGTAAATCAAAGGGGGTGGGAGGAGTCGAAGGAGGAAATAAGTTTAAGAGGGAGGAGAGGATTACGTTGTGAATACAATGAGAGGAGTGGCAGAAAGAAAGGAGAGGTTTTTTAAGGATTTCGTTTTTTTTTACGTTTAACTTAATTTGAAACAACTGAATCAGAGCCGGGATCTAGGAATGGGACAGTGGGACACAGAAGTGGGACAGTGGGAAACAGATGTGGGCAGTCGGAAACAGAAGTGAGAAGTGGGGCAGTCGGAAACAGAAGGGAGAAGTGGGACAGTCGAAACAGAAGTGAGAAGTGGGGCAGTCGGAAACAGAAGTGAGAAGTGGGGCAGTCGGAAACAGAAGTGAGAAGTGGGACAGTCGAAACAGAAGTGAGAAGTGGGGCAGTCGGAAACAGAAGTTAGACGTGGGACAGTCGAAACAGAAGTGAGAAGTGGGGGCAGTCGGAAACAGAAGTGAGAAGTGGGACAGTAGGAAAATTAAAATTGTCTACTTGGAATACAACCCCACGATTTCTAGGTGGGGAGGTGACAGCAACTGTCATTATACTGATGTATTTAATGTGACAGCAACTGTCATTATACTGGTGTATTTATCGTGACAGTAACTGTCATTATACTGATGTATTTAACGTGACAGTAACTGTCATTATACTGATGTATTATACGTGTCAGTAACTGTCCTTATACTGAAGTATTATACATGAAAGTAACTGTCATTATACTGAAGTTTTATACGTGACAGTAACTGTCAGAATACTGATATATTATACGTGACAGTAACTGTCATTATACTGATGTATTATACGTGACAGTAACTGTCATTACACTAATTATACGTGACATTCACTGTCATTATACTGATGTATTATACGTGACATTCACTGTCATTATACTAATGTATTATACGTGACATTCACTGTCATTATACAGATGTATTATACGTGACAATCACTTTAATTATATTGATGTATTGTGTGTCATTTTGTTCGTCAATGTCATATAATGCTCTGTTGTACGTGACATTTTTTTTTCCTAAATGTTGAGAACTGTTTTGCAGACTCTAGCATTTTATTCTTGTTACTAGAATATATGACCGCATGTTACCCGGATAATAGTGGTAGGCAATTTGCGATATTTTCTATCTGCTATTGCGAAGTCTCATCAGAATTGTTAATTTTAAGAAATGTCTCTATAATGATGTCTACGTTTCTAATTTCATTTAGTTTTGAGAACTATTTATCAACTACATAATGTAGGTCTACCATAAGCCTTTTCGCGCCCCTGATTTCTCTAAGAATTGTTAAAACATGATCTTAAATTAAAAACAGAGGCGTAACTGGGTTTTTGGCGCCCTTGGCTAATTTATTTTTTAAATAATTAAAATTTAAAAATTAGAGATTTAGCGGCGCCCTTTTGAACTGACGCAGGCTGGCGCCCTTGGCAACTGCCCCAATGCCAATCCGTTGTTACGCCACTGATTAAAAATAATTAAATAAATCTAGATAACATTAAAAATATCTTCTAAATGGGCGGCATGTGATATATTGGTATTTTCATCATAAATTTAACTCAACTTTTGCATGGTTTCTCTACTATATTATCGGAAAATCGTAAAATAAAAAGAAGCAACTCTTAAGGAATCTGATGAAAAGTATTTTTAAACGTTAAATTTCTACTACTTTATAAATTTGATAAAAGCACACTTTTTGGAATGAAAAATGGGTAAAAATTATTAAATATTAAAAATGCAAAGCTTAAATTTGGTGTTATGTATTTAAAAATGTAAAAAGCAATCTATTAAATTATTATTTTTTTTTTAAAAAAAGGGGGACAATATTATCAGTTTAGTCACTCGGGATGTTAACTCTAAGAACTTTTAAAGCTTTTTCTGTGCTAGTGTAACTTTAAGTTCCCATAAGATTATTTTAAATTTTCTTTCTTTGAGTTCCATAGAAAATTTTAATTTCATATTGTTTGAAGATATTTGGATTACGTAAATATAAATATAATTTCGCAATTTTCACAACGCAATAAAAAAAAATCCCCAAAAAACCCCACCTTTTTTTCCCCTGATTATGTCATTATGAATTAATAATACTAATATCTGACAACGGTAATTTATTGCTAAAACATAATATCATATATTTTAAACTTGTACAAAATACTTAAAATAGTTTTTTTTTTCATTGTCATTTTAAATGTATTTAAACGTATTTCTAATTTATAATAATTATACTTAAACATATACTTAAATATAAGCAAGTATTTATAAAATATTTTTTTCATATTTAAATTAATTTGATTTCCATAAAATAATAGAAAATCCCTATCATTATTTTTAAGAATCCGACGTATTTTCATCGATTCGTATTTTTTCTTTTTTTTGGCCTTATACGATCAGCCGTCCTCATTCTTTTTATAACATATGTTCTCTAGGTTTGAAAGTATAATGCAATGATCAGTTCAATAGAGCGCAAAATAAAACTCCCGATAACAGCGCTAAATGGGATTATTAAAAATATCGGGTTTAGTGGGTAATAATTTATTTAGTTTTACGGAAATTCTTTCAATTTAATTATGACATAGTAAATGTGCGGTGTAAAAGGTGGTGGGCCATCAGATGGTTGAGGAGCGCGAAAACGTGAAGATGGAAAACACACAAAAAAAAGTGGACGTTTCGGCTAAGAACCCTTCGATAACAAAAACACAGGCACAGACAAACTTAAATGATACAGATATTTAGACCTATTCAATTACGGAAGTGACCCCCTGGAAATTTAAAAAGAAAAAAAGTTGGGTTTGAGGTTAACAAGAAACGTAAAAGATTTAAAACAAAAACACACAAGAAATAAATTCAATGAAACTAGGAAGGAACAGGGGCGTAGTGAGGGAGGGGGGACAAGGGGGGGGGGCATCATGCCCCGGGCGCTACTCCTAAAGGGGCGCCAAATGGTATATTTTACTATAATATTGTATGGTTTTCGAATAGGGGGGGGGCGCTAAAAAGGTATTGGGGGCGCTAAAAAGGTATTGTGCCCCGGGCGCGAGTTAAGCTCGCTACGCCACTGGGAAGGAAGTCGAAGAATTCTGTAACATGGCCTTCCCAAAAACCAATTTTATTTATCTGCGACCTTTGCGTTTTTGTTTGATGACATCATCAAGACCTTCTTATCGATCCTAAAAATCACCAATGACATCATCAGATACACTTAAAGATATTGTTCTATTCTTATCTTTCGCAAAGTATAATTTTTACAATTTTACTTTTTATTTTTTTAAAAATGTAGTAGAAATTCATATGAAACGGGAAAGTTGAAAATGTATGAAAACATGAAATCGATAGCAAAAACATGACAAAGAGAATGTCAGTGAATTCTGGGACGATCGTGTTTATTTTGGTTTTCTTTGGTTCTAGAAGATGGGCAAATAGGTGCAAACATCAGTTGTCATCAAATACGGTGCACACATCAGTTGTCGTCAAACACGGTGCACACATCAGTTCTCGTCAAACGTGTTGCACACATCAGTTGTCATCAAATATGGTGCACACATCAGTTGTCGTCAAACGTGGTGCAAACCTCAGTTGTCATCAAACAAGGTGCAAACCTCAGTTGTCATCAAACATGTAACAAACCTGACCCAGCTCTGCTGACACTATGTGCACTGTGCTTATCCTCTATCACTCCCTGCAAACACCGCATACTCTGTGCTTATCATCTATCACTCCCTGCTAACACTGCATACTCTGTGCTTATCCTCTATCACTCCCTGCTAACACTGCATACTCTGTGCTTATCCTCTATCACTCCCTGCTAACACTGCATACTCTGTGCTTATCATCTATCACCATCTTATACCACAGCCATAAAAAATGGCCTGCGTCTATTGTGAGCCAAAATATGACTTCACTAACGTCTCACTAACGTCACCTGTACAACGACAAATATCCGCTGAACCAAGACCTGTAGCCCTGACGTCACATGTACCTAGGACCGTTGTGTTAACATCTAATGTACCATGACCAACATGTCCGGTTCGATCAAGTATTTGCATCTTTGTGCGTTCTGGACGGCCTTGAGACAAAGCTGATGTTTGTACAGGACGTCATCACTCAAAAGTCCGACACCTCGACTACTTTTTGCGTACACTGCCCCCAACCCTCCTGGTAGTGACGCAACAGTGGCACACGAGAAATGTACCAGCGTCAAACACCATTACTGCACTTGCCAACAATGATTGTGAGCATGTTAGATATCCTATGGTGATCTATGAATGTCATAGAACAAACTCTGGTAGAATGTCAGATATTCCATGGTCGTCTGGGAATGTTATAGAGCTACGTCTGTGAGAATGCGAGGTCCAATGATGAGGTCAAATGTTGAGGATCAATGTAGTGGTCCAATGATGAGGTCAAATTTTAATGATAAGGTCGAATGACGAAGTCCAAAGTTGAGGTCCAATGTGCGAGGTCCAATGTGCGAGGTCCAATGTGCGAGGTCCAATGTGCGAGGTCCAATGTGCGAGGTCCAATAATGATGTCAGCTTATGTAAATTTAAGGCTATGGCAACAGACAAACTCCACGTAGTCTCCCAGAATTATTCTCCGCTTCGTCCATTTTTAAAAATAATTGCTCATGTTCCCCCCCCCCCCATACATAACCAGCAGTGACCTTTGACCCCAGCAGCGATATAACAACCATGACGCCAATAATGGGAAGCTAATCTCTTGGTTCGAACGAGACAAAAGTCACTTTCTGACGTGGCCGTCCGCGAATGCCAAAACCAACAATTGTAAGACAGACATTTTGTCTGAAACTTAGACAAGATTTGGTAGCGGTCCGTCCACATCAAACAGGGCCGTGACATAGCGCTCTATGTTCTCATGATGTCCCCCACAAGCTCCTTTTGTCTGTCTCGAAATCTTATTGTGTGATGACAGAAGACCAACAGCGGTCGGAGCAGATTTCAAGCAAACAGGATACATTTTGTCGTGGGGCCATCGGGAAGATGGGACAACTCGCTGTGCACACGGGGCAACTTCACGTAAACAAATAGAATGTGGGATTTGGCGTGCTCTCCCTTTGATGCGACATTCGCAGGTGGCCAAGCAGTCCTTACTTCCCTTTGTTTTACTGCTTTAAATGAACGTCGTCCCCCAATCCCCGCTGGACGTTGTTGCAGTTAGTTGTCAAATATTGAACTTAACAAGTTCAGAAATGAACTATTTTAGTTAAGAAAGAGTTAAGAAAATCATGAGCCCATGTGAACATATCGACTCGGTCACATGACAGAAAGGTTTGCTGTCTGTGGTTTGGTGGTTTCTTTCCCTTTCTTTCTTTTCGTAGGTTGTTTGTGTTTCCCACGCGTCCAGATCTTTGCATTGTTCACGGTAAGACATTGCTGGAGATGGAATGTGCTTTGGGAGAGTTCAGTAAGGAATTCGAAGACGTAATGGAGGTATCCTGAGAGATGAGAATACGTTAATAGTCTAAATATGCAATTGAGATCCTAGGTAAATAGGTGTAGAACGCCTCTAGCATGCAAATGTCCATTGAGAACGGTTCTCAAACTAAGACCATGGTGTGTTATCAGATTTATTATCATTTTAGGAGGACAGCCGCACTTCGCAGAAGGCTATTCCAATTTACTTGTCAGGTAGCGAAAAGTTCGACAACCTTCTCCACGCAACACATTGCAACGCGGGATCAACCCATAGGCGGGGGTCAACCCATAGGCGGGGGTCAACTCATAGGCGGGGGTCAACTCATAGGCGGGGGTCAACCCATTGGCGGGGGTCAACCCATAGGCGGGGGTCAACCCATAGGCGGGGGTCAACCCATAGGCGGGGTTAAACCCATAGGCGGGGGTCAACTCATAGGCGGGGGTCAACCCATAGGCGGGGGTCAACCCATAGGCGGGGGTCAACCCATAGGCGGGGGTCAACCCATAGGCGGGGGTCAACCCATAGGCGGGGGTCAACCCATAGGCGGGGGTCAACCCATAGGCGGGGGTCAACCCATAGGCGGGGGTCAACCCATAGGCGGGGGTCAACCCATAGGCGGGGGTCAACCCATAGGCGGGGGTCAACCCATAGGCGGGGGTCAACCCATAGGCGGGGGTCAACCCATAGGCGGGGGTCAACCCATAGGCGGGGGTCAACCCATAGGCGGGGGTCAACCCATAGGCGGGGTTAACACGGGAACTGCTATGTTGCGTAATTTGGGAATAGTCCATTGCAAATTCTTATAAATCAGTTTACAATATAACCGTTAGGGGAAATGTTCATTGTTGTTTAGGGCTCTTTATAAAACTTTCATATATTATTTAGTGTCTGGTCGTCAGAGTCGAGTGTTGCTTTGTGTAAAGATTAAACTCATTCTGTTTACTAGTACCTATTGATTGTAGAGGTTGATGAATTGATTAGTACAGATAGGTATATTGAACGTTTCATATGGATGTATCCATTGATACATATGGATGTATTCATTGGTAAAGATGGATGCCTTCATTGGTACAGACGGATGCCTTCACTGGTACAGATGGAAACATTCATTGTTCCAGATAGATGTATTCATAGGTACAGATGGATGCCTTCATTGGTATAGATGTATGTTTTCAATGGTACAGATGGATGCATTCATTGGTACAGATAGATGTATTCATTGGTACAGATAGATGCATTCATTGGTACAGATGGATGCATTCATTGGTACAGCTGGATGTATTCATTGGGACAGATGGGTGCATCGATCGGTATTATATGTGTTTAAATACATGACTGAGAATCTGGTTTAATATATTATTTCGTCTCCATTGTACTTTTTGGGGTTTTTTGGGGGGTTAGATTGGTTTGGGGAGGGGGGGGGGACAAGGGTTCGTTTATTTTTATATTTCTTCTTCAATCTGATAGGTAGTAGTCAAACACAAAATATGTGATGGCGTCGAAATGATCGAACGATGTTGAAGCGAAATGGCGAAGATATGGAAGAAATAAAACCAATTATGTATCTCAGATGTGGGCGCGTATTTAAAGTACGAAAAAACAAAGCACCACCCCCCCCCCTTTTAGAAAAACAAATGAGCAACACTGCTCTACTGCTCCGTCATGTTAGACCGTGATGACGTCCGCCACCTGCAAGACAAAACCTTTGTGCAAAGCTGGCCAGCACCGCGCGACGGTCCAGTTAGACAAAAAGACAAAAGATAGAAGCATAATTGATGGGCGACCTGGAAAGGGAACGAGAAAACAGGACCAGAAACCAAACCACGTCCACAACAATAGCAGATATTGTGATTACAAATACACGCTCCGCCCGCGTCAACATGCATCAACAAGGAAGGCAGGGGCGTGGACAAGGAAGGGATTCATAAACAATTGGATGCTGGGTGGAGTGGGGAAGTATGGGGGAGGGGAGGGATTTCTTGGTACGACAGGGATATGATAGTGGGAAATGGGAAATGGGTCTCGCTAGGCGGGTAAATACAAATATTTGTGACATAACGATAAGGAAATGGATGAGTCTTGTTGTGGAGGGAATAAGGTGAATGTAATGTGGGTTTTTTATATGTGTGTGTGAGTATGAGTGTGTGTGTTGTTTTTGTGTGGATGAGTGTGTGCGTTTGTGAGCGTGTGTGTGTGTTTGTGATTAAGAGAGTCGGTGGGTTAATCAGTGAATTAGTCTTTGAGTGATTCTGTCAGTGAGTCGGTAAATGAGTGAGTGAATAAGGGATTGAGTTATCGAGGGGGTGAGTAAGTGAGTGATTGAGCGGGTGAGTAACGAGTGAGAGAGTGAGTGAGTGAGCTATTGAGTTATCGAGTGGGGTTAGCGAGATATCAAGTGAGTGAATGAGTGAGTTATCGAGTGGGGTGAGAGCAAGTGAATGAGTGGGTGAGTGAGTGGGTGATTGAGTAAGTGAGTGAGTGGGTGAGTGAGTGGGTGATTGAGTAAGTAAGTAAGTGGGTGAGTGAGTGGGTGATTGAGTAAGTGAGTGGGTGAGTGAGCAAGTGGGTGAGTGAGTGAGTTAGTGAGTTATTGAGTGAGTAGAGAGAGAGAGAGAGATTGTGTGAGTGGGAGAGCAAATGAGTGGGTGAGTGAGTGGGTGATTGAGTAAGTGAGTGAGTGGGTGAGTGAGTGGGTGAGTAAGTGGGTGAGTAAGTGGGTGAGTAAGTGGGTGAGTGGGTGAGTAAATGTTTGGGTGAGTGGGTGAGTAAGTGGGTGGGTGAGTGGGTGAGTAAGTGGGTGGGTGAGTGGGTGAGTAAGTGGGTGAGTGGGTGAGTAAGTGGGTGGGTGAGTAAGTGGGTGGCTGAGTGGGTGAGTAAGTGGGTGGGTGAGTGGGTGAGTAAGTGGGTTGGTGAGTGGGTGAGTTATTGGGTGTGTGAGTAAGTGGGTGAGTGGGTGAGTAAGTGGGTGGGTGAGTGGGTGAGTAAGTGGGTGAGTAAGTGGGTGGGTGAGTGGGTGAGTAAGTGGGTGGGTGAGTAAGTGGGTGAGTAAGTGGGTGACTAAGAGAGAAAATAATGCAGCAAGTTCTTTTGTATTCTTGGCGTTAGCTGCTGTAACCCTGTGGCATCGTTGCCACCTATAAGCTCATTTTAAGTGACTGAATTTAAGACCCTTTACTATAATACATCCAGCTTAAAAGTGATCTCCATGTCCTAGGAGTTCTCCTCAGATTGGTATCAGATGTGGATAAAAAATAAGGATATTGAAATACGTCCGTAACACTGTATATATATATATATATATATATATATATATATATATATATATATATATATATAAATATATATACATCGGCCTCATCTAGATTTTAGAGAGGGTCGTTCTTCGACAGCTACTGGATCACCTCACTCAGTGTCTTCAAAATACGTTCGGTTTCACCGATACCGTCCTGAGATGGTTCCGCTCATATCTTACAAATCGGGTCCAATCAGTTATCGCAAACGACTTGACCTCCAAGAAATCCATAATTGAATTCGGAGTACCCCAGGGCTCAGTCTTAGGCCCGGTGCTTTTCACTATGTACGTTCAGCCCCTGGGTGCAGTGATCAAGCAGTTTGACATGGTATATCACATGTTCGCGGATGATACCCAACTTCAGAAATCCGTGATCCTCTCTCAGTTCCCTCAGCTTCTTATTATGACACAGAAGACAGTGGAGTCAGTTAAGCACTGGATGAAAATAAACAAGCTCAAAATGAAATGATGAAAAGACTGAGCTGATCCCCATTGCTACCGCTCAAAGGTTAAAATCTTTAAAAGATACACCACCCTTTACTCTCTTAGGCGTGGAGATTGAGTTTGCTACGTAGACAGAACACTAACTATGGAAAATCACATTAACATGATTTGCAAGGCGATTTTTCTAGAGCTGCGCAGATTTAGTCATATCAGATCTTTCTTAACGTTGGATGCATCAGACAGGCTGATGTCTGCATTCGTGCTATCACTCATGGACTACTGCAATGCTCTCATGGTGGGTCTTCCAGCTACGCTCCTGGATAAAATTAAAAAAGCACAGAATAATGCGGCTCGAATTGTTCTTCGTAAACGCAAATTCGACCATGCTAAAACTCTTCTGAGAGAACTGCATTGGCTGCCGGTCCGCGCTCGCATAGAGTACAAAATTGCAACTCTGTGCTACCGCTGCTTGCATGACCTGGCGCCGTCCTATCTCAACGTGCTCATGACGCTTTATGTGCCCACTAGACAACTCCGCTCATCCGATAGTGGCAAACTCTCGATACCGCGTGTTCGCCTTGAGACTTACGGAAAGCACACGTTCGCATTTGCTGGCCCAACCATTTGGAACACCCTTCCTGACGCTCTCAGAAACAGCCAGACGCTGGAGTCCTCAAAACAAATTTAAAAACTCATCTATTTCGCAAACACCTGCTGGGATGATGTTGTCTACCATCTTTTCCAGCTAGTTATTATCTCCCAGCTTTGTTTTTGTACATTATTCGAGCCTTTGGGGATGAAGCGTGATTTTTCAAATGGACTTTATTATTAGTATTATTATCTGGTGCATTTCCTGAAAATAACATTTGTTCTTGGTTAGCTGTGTTCTTCGTTATCTGTGTTCTTGTTTACCTGTGTTCTTCGTTATCCGTGTTCTTGGTAAGCTGTGCTCATTTTCATGATCTGTGAGTTGCCTCTATAGTCACACTGAGTTCATCATGTGCGGACATATTGCCCAACATCCCTAGTATTTTAATGGGTTTGTTCTACCCTATAGTTAACCTCACTGTTAGTTCGACCGTCTAGTTGAGAAATTGGCCTTCAAAACCTCAACATCTATAATTTATGACATAGATTACGACAAATCTGTATGTGGTCCCGTTTGTGGTTGTATGTGTCGTCGTGTGTCATTGCTTTATTGCATGGCACAGTTTTTTGAATGACGTGGCCGACTAAAGTCAATGAACCATGGACGTCAGTTATGTGAGTTTCTCCTCTAGGGACCATATTTCCAAAATGTTTCGATCTTTATTGGGACCGCACCATGCAGGGCGTCTACTGAGCGCATGAGTGCTAAGTCTATTTTTAGAAATTGGTCATCCCATTTAGCCTAATTTCTAAAATTTACTTTTAATCTAGTGATAAGTATGGTAACTTATGCAATTTTAAATTTTCAATTTTATCAAAACTCGGTCAACTTCATATGAGTGATGTGTAGCCTATAGGTGACTGCAACTTCCTGAAAAAGCAGGGGTTTTTGCCCTTGTTAATCTTTTTCGCCTAGAAATTAGAAAAATGTCTCAGATACATACGTTTTTTCCCCCCACAAATTCGCAACGCTACACAGCCGCGTGCCCGATCTACAAGTTCTGCTTTATTTCCAGATACCGGCTGATGCAATTCCCGTAAATATTTCTTAATTTCTTCAAATCGCCAGGTCTCAAATGCTGTTTTCGCCATGTGAGCCGCCATCTTTGTACTTTCTTTGTACTCCCCGGTATAACGATAACTCTGGGTGACAATGAAAGTTGCAGTCTCCTATATAAAGTGTACCCATCTACTAAAGTGACCTGACAAAACATGAACTCAAGTAACGTACATTTAAGAATCCCAATTTCCGCTAATCCCCTTCCCCCATGATACGTCACTGCCATTTTTGTTACGTGTCTTTTAATAAGAAAAATGTATTTATAGATGACAAGTATTGTGTAAAAACATAATAAAAGAGAATGTGAAGCAATCGACTGGTTTTATAAAGTGTATTTACCTTGGTAATAAGCTGACTTGAGCTTACGGAAGATGCTGGCGGAGGTGTAGGGTGGAGGAGATAGGAGAATGAGCTTCATTTCGTTCATTTACTGGCTACACTGTTAATGCTAAACTCTTTCGGTCACTTTAATTCACTTACTCGTTACATTCTTAATGCTACACTTAATCCCTAAACTTAACGAACGTAACTAAACTTCACTGAGCTTAATTGAACTTTTCGTTGGTGGGGCATGTGCCTCGTTGGTGGGGCATGTGCCTCGTTGGTGGGGCATGTGCCTCGTTGGTGAGGCATGTGCCTCGTTGGTGGGGCATGTGCCTCGTTGGTGGGGCATGTGCCTCGTTGGTGGGGCATGTGCCTCGTTGGTGAGGCATGTGCCTCGTTGGTGAGGCATGTGCCTCGTTGGTGAGGCATGTGCCTCGTTGGTGGGGCATGTGCCTCGTTGGTGGGACATGTGCCTCGTTGGTGGGGCATGTGCCTAGTTTGTGGGGCATTTGCCTTGTTTGTGAGGCATGTGCCTCGTTGGTGAGGCATGTGCCTCGTTGGTGAGGCATGTGCCTCGTTGGTGAGGCATGTGCCTCGTTGGTGAGGCATGTGCCTCGTTGGTGGGGCATGTGCCTTGTTGGTGGGGCAGGTGCCTCGTTGGTGGGGCATGTGCCTAGCTTTAAATCGTGTAGCTCAATGCAATTCGTATTCTAATTATTTCTAAACGTCTGTCTGACTATTACATGATAGGGAGCAGATTTGTTTGCTCAAGTTCCGATTATGACACTTTTTGTTACTTGCACTCAATTTTCGTCATTGGAGCCCGCAGACCCGCCGATAGTGTTACTCGTATCTCACATATTTCTCGTATCTCAAAGCAAAACATTGCTCGCTCGACGGCTCGTATCTCAAATTTCTCGTATGTAACGGCACTCGTATGTCGAGGTACCACTGTATGTTTATAGGAGACTGCAACTTTCCTTGTCACCCAGAGTTATCGTTCATACCGGGAAGTACAAAGAAAGTACAAAGATGGCGGCTCACATGGCGAAAACATGGCGTTAACAGTATTTGAGACGTGGCGAGTTGAAGAAATTAAGAAATATTTACGGGAATTGCATCAGCCGGTATCTGGAAATAAAGCAGAACTTGTAGATCGGGCACGCGGCTGTGTAGCATTGCGAATTTGTGGGGAAAAAAAACGTATGTATCTGAGACATTTTTCTAATTTCTAGGCGAAAAAGATTAACAAGGGCAAAAACCCTTGCCTTTTCAGGAAAATGCAATCCCCTATAAGGGATGTACAGTAGAAGTCCATTAGTCCGGCATCCAACAGTCCGGAATGCCCGATAGTCCGGCATCGCTCCGGAAAATTTTAAAAATTTTGGTTTTCTCCAAAAGTGTGTCTTTAAAGCAAATAATCGACGAGAATGAGCCTTTTGAACAAGAACTAACCGATGAGGACATTATCAACAGTGTAGTTAACCCTCAGCCTACTCAAAATCTTGAAGAAAGTGACTCAGATGCCGAAACGGAAGAAAAGGAAAAAATCAGCTGGGCAGAAGCTGCAGAATCACTAAATAAGTTTATCTCTTTTGCTGAGGCTAGTACTAGCTACTGTGCTTCAGAAATTATTGATTTCCATATCATTAGAAATACATTTAATACTAAACGCCAAAAGTCAAGAAAACAAAAAGACATTCGTGACTTTTTTAAATCTAAGTGAAATATGTTTTACAGTACGTGTACATACATTATATGAAATGTAAAATAAACTTTGTTGTATTTGCATACTGTATTTGTAGTTTAATTATTAACCTAATTGTTCTTATAATTACGATTTATGTATGTATCTAGTTAAAAAAACAAAGAACATTTGTTTTACGGCAAAGCCTACACTAAAAAGAAGGGGCACCGCCCGATAGACCGGAATTTTCGGTAGTCCGGCACCGAGCCGGTCCCGAACGTGCCGGATTATCGGACTTCTACTGTATATGGCTTTCTTTGATTTCCATGAAACGGTGCTCCTTCTTATGAGCTTATGTAGACTGAAATAAGAACGGTTTCCTGCTGTCATCCTTTCATTTACGTCTGTCTTTATTTCATTGAGCTCATTTATGGTAGCTCCTAGATACTTGATAGTAGCCACTTAAAGGTGTGGTAGTAGCTCCTAGATATTTGATAGTAGCCACTTAAAGGTGTGGTAGTAGCTCCTAGATACTTGAAAGTAGCCACTTAAAGGTGTGGTAGTAGCTCCTAGATATTTGATAGTAGGCACTTAAAGGTGTGGTAGTAGCTCCTAGATACTTGAAAGTACCCACTTAAAGGTGTGGTAGTAGCTCCTAGATACTTGAAAGTAGCCACTTAAAGGTGTGGTAGTAGCTCCTAGATACTTGTAAGTAGCCACTTAAAGGTGTGGTAGTAGCTCCAAGATATTTGATAGTAGCCATTCAAAGGTGTGGTAGTAGCTACTAGAAATTTGAAAGTAGCCATTCAAAGGTGTGGTAGTAGCTCCTAGAAATTTGAAAGTAGCCATTCAAAGGTGTGTTTTTTAAATATATTGTTGTATCTCTGCAGACTCACCCTTGGTTATAACGATATTATGATTTTTATATGGAATTGAAGTCTTTGATAAGTTATTTACCACTGCTATGTACACGTCTTGTACACATTTTGGTTCATATTTTTTATCCTATCGAGTCATCAGTAAAATCTATAATGTTTTTTAAAGCCATTTCTTTGTGGTATGTTGGAAAATGCCATTTATACTTTGCCCCCCCCCCAAGGCCCCACTAACACATGTCACACTCACATACGCCCCCCCCCCCCCCACATACATTTTAACATTGCCCTCAGCATTATTCACACTTGAAAGTCGCTCACCCCAAACAATACATTATATCAATACAGCACACATTCAAACATCTTCTGTGTCGTGCGTCACTTGAGCTAAAAATAGACTTGTATCCTTCACCCATGGGAACCCGGGTTATAAATGGCGGGAACTTTGCGAATGTCAACTACATTAACATCACTTGTCAGTTCATGTCATTGGTCTACGGTGGAACCTCGACTAGCGAAGCACTCTACACGAGGACATTGCGAGATACGAACTTTTCGAGCTACGAACCGCAGTTAGGAACGATTTAAGTTCGTAATTCGAGGTAGCCCTGTATTGTATTTGATAACAAATTTAACAACGTCTAAAAAACAAAGTTTTTTTTTGGTGTAAATCCTTTATCAAATGTAATAGCGAGTAATGGAAAAAAAGGGGGGGGGGCCTGAAAATTTGACAAAACATGCATACAAGTTTAGCACTTCATAAGGATCCAAATTAGTACGCCCCCCCCCCTCTCCCTTCCCAGGCTCGCAACCACACATTTTCTTTCCCATCCCGAATCATAATAATATTCTAATGACGCTTCCTCTTTAAACGCAGATTTATTTCACAAACATTTCAGAAAAACAAAAGATATATATATTACTACGCATCAAACTCACTTGCCATGTTAAAAAAAAAAAATAGAATCTCATTTACAGCTGTTACCGGGAATTACCGGGCATATTTCGTTTGAAATCGGTGTCTTCGTATTACTTTAATTTTCCCCTTCAATAACGGGAAAAAAAATGAATTTTGGGGGGGGGGGGGGGTTTGGGTTGGGGGGACAGGGCTGAAAATGTGAAACAAATTTTTGTCGTCGGCAATTCAACAAGTCTAAATGCCAAAGTTTCAACTCGATAGGTTGACGGAAAGTGGAGCAATTAGCCGTCCGAAGATTTTGCCAGCCACGAACAAAAGCGAAGTTAGTGTTAAAGATTAACAAAAATTCTAACCGCTTTCCGGAAAACTAAATGAACGTTGTTTGCAAATATGAAGTTGAGTTTTGACGGGGGGGGGGGGGGCTGAGGACCCACCTGATTGCGCCTGGTAGCAAAGGCTATGACACACACACAAATAAAGATTTTATTTAAACAATGGAATTGTACGAATTTAACAGGTATGTAGTGGCCAAGTTGACCAATAGGAATGTAGTGGCTAGGTTGACTAATAGGAATGCATTGGCCAAGTTGACCAATAGGAATGTAGTGGCCAATTTGAATCTTTGACAGAGCTGGGAGTAATCTGGGGACAAAAGTCAGTTCTAAAGTCAGCTCTAAAGTCAGCTCAAAAGTCAGCTCTAAAGTCAACTTTGAATTTTTTGGTCTCCATACGGTCACGTCTTGCAACAGTCATGTGACAGAGTACAGTTGTCATACCCGGTTACGTGATGAAATTTCTTCGATTTGGTATGATTATTCTTAAAAGAAGCAAGATTATACCTAAATGTGACAAGATTTTACTTAAATGTGAAAATATTATACCTAAATGTGATAAGATTATACCTAAATATGACAAGTTTATACCTAAATGTGACAAGATTATGTCTAAATGTGATATGATTATATCTAAATGTGACAAGATTATACCTAAATGTGGCAGTACTGTATTTATGTTCCGGATCATTAATATTTCAAGATGTGTCTTGAATGTTCCTTGATGTGTCTTGAATGTTACTTGATGTGTCTTATATGTACCTAGGTATGTCTTGAATTTTCCTAGATGTGTCTTTAATTTTCCTAATTTTTGTCTTGAATTTTCCATCATGTGTCTTAAATTTTCCTATAGGTGTGTCTTCCATGTCCCTAGACGACACGCTAAACTAGACAAGAATCTAATATGTTATTCTGCAAATCTCCGACACCTCTCGAAGTCAGCTGGAAAATATTAGGTGTCGCTTCCCCCCCCCCCCCCCCCCCAGATGGGAATTCTTTATGCAATAATATAAATGTAGTAATTTCCTATACATTAATTCTTAATTAGTTCCGTCGCTTTCAGCTGGAAACAACGATCTTCTTTTTTTTTTTTTTTTTTTTACATCGCTTAACAAAAACATGACGGTGAAAATAAAAAGATGGAGAAAGCTAATTATGAAAGCTGCTCCTGGAGTTATTGAGCACCATTGCCGCGCCGCTCTTCATTCTAGGCGTAAATTATTGCGGGGACTAAGTTAAGCTGCCCTAACAATCTAGGCCAGTGGTTCTCAAACTTTTTCCGGCCCCCACCCCCGTATTTAGGACCATAAACTCATTCTGACCGCCCCCTCCCCCCTTCGCCTTGCCCAATATTATGTATTCTCAAAATAAACGTTTTTCACGACCCTCAGTGGTAGCTTGGTAGCTTAGTAGCATGGTAGCTTGGTAGCTTAACCCAAAATTAAATGTTGTGTCCACATATTGGAATATTTCAACATTAGATCAAAATACAAATGAAACTTTATTCTTTTATATAGCAAGGCTCTAGATAGCTCTGCATGTTTAACGAATGAAGATTATATAGCAAGGCTCTAGCTAGCTCTGCATGTTTAACGAATGAAGATTATATAGCAAGGCTCTAGCTAGCTCTGCATGTTTAACGAATGAAGATTATATAGCAAGGCTCTAGATAGCTCTGCATGTTTAACGAATGAAGATTATATAGCAAGGCTCTAGCTAGCTCTGCATGTTTAACGAATGAAGATTATATAGCAAGGCTCTAGATAGCTCTGCATGTTTAACGAATGAAGATTATATAGCAAGGCTCTAGATAGCTCTGCATGTTTAACGAATGAAGATTATATAGCAAGGCTCTAGATAGCTCTGCATGTTTAACGAATGAAGATTATATAGCAAGGCTCTAGATAGCTCTGCATGTTTAACGAATGAAGATTATATAGCAAGGCTCTAGATAGCTCTGCATGTTTAACGAATGAAGATTATATAGCAAGGCTCTAGATAGTTCTGCATGTTTAAAGAATGAAGATAATATACCAAGGCTCTAGATACATAATGTTTTTCACTGCTCAATTATTCCACATGTGGCGGAGATTGTAGAACAAAAAAATCTCAAAGGAAAAAATCTCACAGAAAATAGGCACAAAGTATGTTTTATATAAACTCTTATGTCGGTGTTTATGAAATTATATTTGTAAGTCCATATGTGTTTATTTACTTCAGAAATAGTAAACAGAAACAGTAAATAGAAGATGGCAGCAACCTATTCCGAAAGTGGTTGGATTCTCGCTTGGGATTAATCCCCAATCGTGTCAGAATGTATTTAAGTTTTTTTATAATATTAGTGCTTGTATTAAAATAAACATTGACACGAATGTAAATTTTTGTGTTATTTCTGGCAGAAAAATACAGATTTTTTTTCTTCTTTCAAGCTTACCTATTACATACCTTTAAAAAAAGGTAATTTTTTCTGGGACTTATTTCCCCAAACCGCGACGGCTGCACAGGTATAATGACGTGTTTTTTTTTCGACGCTACATTTTAAGACTTATCCAGCAGCTTCAACGACTATAAATATTTATATTTCTACGCTACTTATTTGCTATGATCAAAGGTGGATGGTCGTTATTAAATCACCCGTTGACGAGAATCCACCACTGCGCTTCTGAACCATCTTCGACGCAGATTAGCATTAAAATGATATGCAAATCGCCATAAATCAAAGACAGTGCTAAATCTCAGAGACTATCTTATAGAACTCATCCAAATGGTGGCAAAGTACTGGAAGATAAGCATCTGGGATGTCTCCATTCTTTTCTAGCTAGGACGGGTTGGAAAATTAGAATGACTTGAGACAGGGAAAAATTAGAATGACTTGAGACAGGGAAAAATTAGAATGACTTGAGACAGACTAGCAAATCAGAATGACTTGAGACAGACGAGCAAATTAGAATGACTTGACACAGACGAGCAAATTAGAATGACTTGAGACAGACTAGCAAATTAGAATGACTTGAGACAGACGAGCAAATTAGAATGACTTGAGACAGACTAGCAAATCAGAATGACTTGAGACAGACGAGCAAATTAGAATGACTTCACACAGACGAGCAAATTAGAATGACTTGAGACAGACTAGCAAATCAGAATGACTTGAGACAGACGAGCAAATTAGAATGACTTGAGACAGGGAAAAATTAGAATGACTTGAGACAGTGAAAAATTAAAATAAATTGAGACAGGGAAAATTAGAATGACTTGAGACAAGGAAAAATTAGAATGACTTGAGACAGGGAAAAATTACAATGACTTGAGACAGGGACACATTAGAATGACTTGAGACAGGGAAAAATTAGAATGACTTGAGACAAGTTCTGCTGGGAAAACACGTTTGAGCAAAATAATGCGATAGGAAAATGATGTTACCATTGCCTTCTATTGGTGTTACAATTGATTTCAATTGGTGTTACAATTGACTTCAATTGGTGTTACAATTGACTTCTATTGGTGTTACAATTGACTTCTATTGGTGTTACAATTGACTTCTATTGGTGTTATCATTGACTTCTATTGGTGTTACAATTGACTTCTATTGGTGTTACAATTGACTTCTATTGGTGTTACAATTGACTTCTTTTTGTGTTACAATTGACTTCTATTGGTGTTACAATTGACTTCTATTGGTGTTACAATTGACTTCTATTGGTATTACAATTGACTTCTATTGGTGTTACAATTGACTTCAATTGGTGTTACAATTGCCTTCTATTGGTGTTACAATTGACTTAAATTGGTGTTACAATTGCCTTCTATTGGTGTTACAATTGACTTCTATTGGTGTTACAATTGACTTTTATTGGTGTTACAATTGACTTCTATTGGTGTTACAATTGACTTCTATTGGTGTTATCATTGACTTCAATCGGTGTTACAATTGACTTCTATTGGTGTTACAATTGACTTCTATTGGTGTTACAATTGACTTCTATTGGTGTTACAATTGACTTCAATTGGTGTTACAATTGACTTCTATTGGTGTTACAATTGACTTCTATTGGTGTTACAATTGACTTCTATTGGTGTTACAATTGACTTCAATTGGTGTTACAATTGCCTTCTATCGGTGTTACAATTGACTTCTATTGGTGTTACAATTGACTTCTATTGGTGTTACAATTGACTTCTATTGGTGTTATCATTGACTTCTATTGGTGTTATAATTGACTTCAATTGGTGTTACAATTGACTTCTATTGGTGTTACAATTGACTTCAATTGGTGTTACAATTGCCTTCTATTGGTGTTACAATTGACTTCTATTGGTGTTATCATTGACTTCAATTGATGTTACACTTGACTTCTATTGGTGTTACAATTGACTTCTATTGGTGTTACAATTGACTTCTATTGGTGTTACAATTGAATTCTATTGGTGTTACAATTGACTTCTATTGGTGTTACAATTGACTTCTATTGGTGTTACAATTGACTTCTATCGGTGTTACAATTGACTTCTATTGGTGTTACAATTGACTTCTATTGGTGTTACAATTGACTTCAATTGGTGTTACAATTGACTTCTATTGGTGTTACAATTGACTTCTATTGGTGTTACAATTGACTTCTATTGGTGTTACAATTGACTTCAATTGGTGTTACAATTGACTTCTATTGGTGTTACAATTGACTTCTATTGGTGTTACAATTGACTTCTATTGGTGTTACAATTGACTTCTATTGGTGTTACAATTGCCTTCTATTGGTGTAATTATTCTCTTCTTATGGTGTTATACTATTGCCTTCTATGCCTTCTGTTCATGTCACATTTTGTTCCCGATGTTAGGCTCTCTGTTCAAAACAGATCAGAACAAAAACAACATAAAAGAAATATGAACTTGACAATTAGTTCATCTTGATGTTCGCTATAACGCCATCACGTGATAAAAACCGACCAAAAATATATCAGCGTGCAACTCTTCCATCTTTAATTATTGTCATTATGACGTAGCTCATGAATGGCGTATGAAAAAAAGTTGATGTTTCCCCGGGGGGGGGGGGGGGGGGGGGGGGAAGGGGGGGGGCTGTTGACAAAGGGATGAGATTTTCCCTTCTTTAATAATAATAAATCTAAAAATATAATTCTTGAGTTCTTTTTTTTCTTATCCGCCATCTTTGAATACCCTCCTTACAGTGTTTTAATAGGATGACATCATAATGGAACGAGGCAAAAATTAATGAAAACTTCCTCTCAAGGGTGGGGTGGGGGGTCAGGGTTAAAGGTCGGGGCAAAAGTTCACAGATCTTCTCGAAAAGTAGTTCCGGAAAGTTTTTAAACGGGATGGAATTGATTTTTACATCCGCCTTCTCAATCTTTTGGAAGAGATGGTCTTAAACTTGTGTGGAATTATAGAATCGCTTTCCCAACCGCCTCCCCTGTCAGTAAGGCGTAGGGGTGAGGCATTTAATCGTGTGCTTGACTCTGTGTTCAAATCTAAACATGTTTGGAATGGCTTGAAATCCTTTTGTCAATCATCTATTAAAAAAAATTTAAAAAAATAAATGATATCACTCGGTGATCCTTTCTCTGATATAAGAACAAAGGCGTTGCATCTAAGGAGATGGAAAACATTACGGTTTTCAGCAGCGTCTCCTTTAAGGGTGAATTGGTGCAGTGACCTTGATAACGTGGCACAAGAAAATGCCTGAAATTGAGCTTCGTTGTTACAATATTAATTGTATCACTATTGGTTTGCTAGATATAGGCCGTTCAAAGTATCATCCAAAGTATCATTCAAAGCATCTTTCAGAGTATCATCCAAAGTATCATTCAAAGTATCTTTCAAAGTAACATTTAAATTATCATTTATTTTAATCGCCTTTTGGGGAAAAAACTTACATTTTTTAAAAATATATCCTAACAATTTTCGAAACTAATTTTTTTTCATCATTTAAAGTTAAAAAAATAAGAATGTCAACTTTTCATTTGGGCGTTGAAAGCTGTGTTGAAAGCTGTGTTGAAAGCTGTGTTGAAAGCTGTGTTGAAAGCTGCGTTGAAAGCTGTGTTGAAAGCTGTGTTGAAAGCTGTGTTGAAAGCTGTGTTGAAAGCTGTGTTGAAAGCTGCGTTGAAAGCTGTGTTGAAAGCTGCGTTGAAAGCTGCGTTGAAAGCTGCGTTGAAAGCTGTGTTGAAAGCTGTGTTGAAAGCTGTGTTGAAAGCTGTGTTGAAAGCTGTGTTGAAAGCTGTGTTGAAAGCTGTGTTGAAAGCTGTGTTGAAAGCTGCGTTGAAAGCTGTGTTGAAAGCTGTGTTGAAAGCTGCGTTGAAAGCTGCGTTGAAAGCTGTGTTGAAAGCTGTGTTGAAAGCTGCGTTGAAAGCTGCGTTGAAAGCTGTGTTGAAAGCTGTGTTGAAAGCTGCGTTGAAAGCTGCGTTGAAAGCTGCGTTGAAAGCTGTGTTGAAAGCTGTGTTGAAAGCTGTGTTGAAAGCTGTGTTGAAAGCTGTGTTGAAAGCTGTGTTGAAAGCTGTGTTGAAAGCTGTGTTGAAAGCTGCGTTGAAAGCTGTGTTGAAAGCTGTGTTGAAAGCTGCGTTGAAAGCTGTGTTGAAAGCTGCGTTGAAAGCTGCGTTGAAAGCTGCGTTGAAAGCTGTGTTGAAAGCTGTGTTGAAAGCTGTGTTGAAAGCTGTGTTGAAAGCTGTGTTGAAAGGTGTGTTGAAAACTGTGTTGAAAGCTGTGTTGAAAGCTGCGTTGAAAGCTGTGTTGAAAGCTGTGTTGAAAGCTGTGTTGAAAGCTGTGTTGAAAGCTGCGTTGAAACTGTGTTGAAAGCTGCGTTGAAAGCTGCGTTGAAAGCTGCGTTGAAAGCTGTGTTGAAAGCTGTGTTGAAAGCTGTGTTGAAAGCTGTGTTGAAAGCTGTGTTGAAAGCTGTGTTGAAAGCTGTGTTGAAAGCTGTGTTTCAATTTGAAAAGTAAAAAAAAAACACCTATGAAATTGTTCAAACTGAGTGGAACATTTGTGTATCCCTACGCTTCTTCGTTCCATAACTTTGTTTCTGTTTGTCTTCATTTGATTGAAGTAAGAGGTCCGCGCCTCTCCCTCGGCCTAATTGCCTTTAGATACCCCCCTCCTCCCCCGCCCCCCCCAAAGTCCTTGAAAATGTCCCAAACTGTCCAAGTTTTTGATTGTTAATGCGAAGGCACCCGTCTTCCATGGCAGCCCCTGGTATCAAGCAGTTCTTGTCAATAAAAATCTGGCTTCTAGGTTCTGGCTTCTTTGTCTCATGGCCAAATTATTACAGACCGCTGCGCCCCTGACACCCCCACCCCCGCCGATACATCCTGACACACCACCCTTACCCCGATACATCCTTCCAATGCTATCTCAACCCCCCCCCCCTCAACCGCCCTTTCCCAATCCAACCCCCCCGCTGTCCCAAAGTTCTTTCTTCCAGCTCCCCCCCCCACTCCCCACGTTCACCAATGGTTGTGTGAGTACACCAAAATGATGCGCTCACCAGCAAGACGCGAGTGTAAATAAGAATGCGCTAGACGGCGCCCCCACCTCCCTCACTCCCCCCCCCACTCACCCCGTCTCCCGACTTTGTCAACTGTCTCCGTTCATTCCTTACCCACCCCCGCACCCTATGCTGTCACCCCCACTCTTCAGTCCTACCACGTTTTTCAATACCCCTCTGACTCACATCGCCTCCTTATCAGTGACCTCCTAACTATCAGTAATGGGTACCCCCCCCCCCCCCCATCTGTGCACTCTGGTCTTGTATTGCCCAACTAATGTACGTGGAACTGTGTTTTTAATTGTATTAAGAATGACACATATATGTGAATTTAATGACTACATTACTTAGTTATCCACATAGAGTTTCATTCATTGGTCATACGTCTATCCATGCATCCTTATGTTTATTCAATTCATCCACCCATCCATATATTTATCTATCCACCCATCTATCCATCCATCTTTACTTTTATCCATATATCTTTCCATCCACATATTTATCTAAGCTATTTATCTGTTTGTCTTTTCTGTACATCAATGCAAAATGTCCGCCCACCTGTCAGACATGTGTGTCCGTGTGTCCGTCTATCTATCTATCTATCTATCTATCTATCTATCTATCTATCTATCTATCTATCTATCTATCTATCTATCTATCTATCTATCTATCTATCTATCTATCTATCTATCTATCTATCTATCTATCTATCTATCTATCTATCTATCTATCTATCTATCTATCTATCTATCTATCTAATCTATCTATCTATCTATCTGTCTGTATGTCTGTATGTCTGTCTGTCTGTCTGTCTGTCTTTCTGTCTGTCTGTCTGTCTGTCTATCTATCTATCTTTCTATCTATCGATCGATCGATCGATCGATCGATCTGTCTGTCTGCCTGCCTGCCTGCCTGCCTGCCTGCCTGTCTGTCTGTCTATCTATCTATCTATCTGCCGAACAGCCTTTTTAACCTCTCTGTGCGTCCGTCTGTCTCTCAATCTGTCCGTCCATACCTATCAGACTTCCTACATGTCTGTCTACCTGTCCACACGTCCTGCCTGTCTGTCTGTACACAACTATTTGCCAAGACAGAGAGACAGTAGCTCATGAATCCAGGGCTACACTCATCCATTGGATATTAATTTTCTCCAATGTTTCATCTCGACAAGAATTTCCTTAAAATATCTTTGGCAACTGTATCTGTGAGAGAATTTTTTTATATTTTTGAAAGGTAATATTTCCAGCTTAAAGCATTGCCCTCCTGGTACCTCGAAATAACATTTGTGGAGCACTGGGTTGAAGAATGACAACGGTCATCTTATCATTTCTAAATGTGACACCATTTATTCCCCGCCCCCCAAACCCGACACCATCTTGTGACGTCATCGGCCAAATCGGTATGATAAGCTAGAAATAAACCAGCGTCACGTGGTCCAAATTGGGTTGTTAATTAAGTGCTTAAAATCTCTGGTGCACCGGTGCATACTTAGCACATTTTCCGTAGCACATCGTTTGTAGCACATCGTCTGTAGCACAGTGTCTGTAGCACATTACCCCGTCGTCCTAGAAGCACTGTTTTCATAAACCCTCCAAACTGTTCTAGGTAATGCTTTCATAAACCCACTAAGCTGTCTTGGGCCCATGCTTTCATAAACCCACTAAGCAGGCTTGGGTCCATGCTTTCATAAACCCACTAAGCTGTCATGGGCCCATGCTTTCATAAACCCACTAATCTGTCTTGGGCCCATGCTTTCATAAACCCTCTAAGCTGTCATGGGCCCATGCTTTCATAAACCCACTAAGCTGTCATGGGCCCATGCTTTCATAAACCCACTAAGCTGTCATGGGCCCATGCTTTCATAAACCCACTAAGCTGTCATGGGCCCATGCTTTCATAAACCCACTAAGCTGTCATGGGCCCATGCTTTCATAAACCCACTAAGCTGTCATGGGCCCATGCTTTCATAAACCCACTAAGCTGTCATGGGCCCATGCTTTCATAAACCCACTAAGCTGTCATGGGCCCATGCTTTCATAAACCCACTAAGCTGTCATGGGCCCATGCTTTCATAAACCCACTAAGCTGTCATGGGCCCATGCTTTCATAAACCCACTAAGCTGTCATGGGCCCATGCTTTCATAAACCCACTAAGCTGTCATGGGCCCATGCTTTCATAAACCCACTAAGCTGTCATGGGCCCATGCTTTCATAAACCCACTAACCTGTCATGGGCCCATGCTTTCATAAACCCACTAACCTGTCATGGGCCCATGCTTTCATAAACCCACTAATCTGTCTTGTGCCCATGCTTTCATAAACCCACTAAGCTGTCATGGGCCCATGCTTTCATAAACCCACTAACCTGTCATGGGCCCATGCTTTCATAAACCCACTAATCTGTCTTGGGCCCATGCTTTCATAAACCCACTAAGCTGTCATGGGCCCATGCTTTCATAAACCCACTAACCTGTCATGGGCCCATGCTTTCATAAACCCACTAACCTGTCATGGGCCCATGCTTTCATAAACCCACTAATCTGTCTTGGGCCCATGCTTTCATAAACCCACTAAGCTGTCATGGGCCCATGCTTTCATAAACCCACTAACCTGTCATGGGCCCATGCTTTCATAAACCCACTAATCTGTCTTGGGCCCATGCTTTCATAAACCCACTAAGCTGTCATGGGCCCATGCTTTTATAAACCCTCTAAGCTGTCATGGGCCCATGCTTTCATAAACCCACTAATCTGTCTTGGGCCCATGCTTTCATAAACCCACTAATCTGTCTTGGGCCCATGCTTTCATAAACCCACTAAGCTGTCATGGGCCCATGCTTTCATAAACCCACTAAGCTGTCATGGGCCCATGCTTTCATAAACCCACTAACCTGTCATGGGCCCATGCTTTCATAAACCCACTAAGCTGTCATGGGCCCATGCTTTCATAAACCCACTAAGCTGTCATGGGCCCATGCTTTCATAAACCCACTAAGCTGTCATGGGCCCATGCTTTCATAAACCCACTAACCTGTCATGGGCCCATGCTTTCATAAACCCACTAACCTGTCATGGGCCCATGCTTTCATAAACCCACTAATCTGTCTTGGGCCCATGCTTTCATAAACCCACTAAGCTGTCATGGGCCCATGCTTTCATAAACCCACTAACCTGTCATGGGCCCATGCTTTCATAAACCCACTAATCTGTCTTGGGCCCATGCTTTCATAAACCCACTAAGCTGTCATGGGCCCATGCTTTCATAAACCCACTAAGCTGTCATGGGCCCATGCTTTCATAAACCCACTAATCTGTCTTGGGCCCATGCTTTCATAAACCCTCTAAGCTGTCATGGGCCCATGCTTTCATAAACCCACTAAGCTGTCATGGGCCCATGCTTTCATAAACCCACTAAGCTGTCATGGGCCCATGCTTTCATAAACCCACTAAGCTGTCATGGGCCCATGCTTTCATAAACCCACTAAGCTGTCATGGGCCCATGCTTTCATAAACCCACTAAGCTGTCATGGGCCCATGCTTTCATAAACCCACTAAGCTGTCATGGGCCCATGCTTTCATAAACCCACTAAGCTGTCATGGGCCCATGCTTTCATAAACCCACTAAGCTGTCATGGGCCCATGCTTTCATAAACCCACTAAGCTGTCATGGGCCCATGCTTTCATAAACCCACTAAGCTGTCATGGGCCCATGCTTTCATAAACCCACTAAGCTGTCATGGGCCCATGCTTTCATAAACCCAATAAGCTGTCATGGGCCCATGCTTTCATAAACCCACTAAGCTGTCATGGGCCCATGCTTTCATAAACCCACTAAGCTGTCATTGGAAAGTGTTGTTGTTGTTTTGTTTTTTTTAACACCAGGATGCTCCATGTCTACTTAACCCACGGTTATCGGATCTTGTAGTCCGCATTAATCTCCCCTTGCAGATAATGCATTATGCTGTGACAGCAGGTTCTATGAACGATCGATGCTAAATTTAAACCACGGGACAATGCTAGCGCAGTCGCTGGTCATTTATTTTCAACCCTGGGATGTAAATGGCCAACGGGTTGACAGGCAGACGATGACTTTCCAAACCACGGAGATCGCGGTAACTTCCTAGGGGACATCATCCCCATCCTTTCACTGTTATGTCTTCTGTTTGTGTTATCTTTGTTTTGAACTAATAAGCGAGTTCAGTGACCAGAGATGTATCACGTGATCGTGGCATTACATAGTTGAAGACCAGGAACAAATTACGAGTCCATTATACATGATATTCTTAAACAAATGCATGCAACTTTTGTATTGTGAATAATCTTAGTTTTTTAAAATAACTGGAACTCATGCGTGGTCTTGTGTAAATGTGTTGTTGCTGGTGAGTGTTGTGTTGTGTTGAGTTTGTTGTGAGTGTTGTGTTGATTGTTGTTGTGAGTGTTGTGTTGAGTGTTGTTGTGAGTGTTGTGTTGTGTTGAGTGTTGTTATGAGTGTTGTGTTGAGTGTTGTTGGGAGTGTTGTGTTGTGTGTTGCTGGTGAGTGTTGTGTTGTGTTGAGTGTTGTGGTGAGTTTTGTGTTGTGTTGAGTGTTGTGGTGAGTGTTGTGTTGAGTGTTGTTGTGAGTGTTGTGTTGTGTTGAGTGTTGTTATGAGTGTTGTGTTGAGTGTTGTTGTGAGTGTTGTGTTGAGTGTTGTTATGAGTGTTGTGTTGAGTGTTGTTGTGAGTGGTGTGTTGTGTTGAGTGTTGTTATGAGTGTTGTGTTGTGTTGAGTGTTGTTATGAGTGTTGTGTTGAGTGTTGTTGTGAGTGTTGTGTTGTGTTGAGTGTTGTTATGAGTGTTGTGTTGAGTGTTGTTGTGAGTGTTGTGTTGTGTTGAGTGTTGTTATGAGTGTTGTGTTGTGTTGAGTGTTGTTATGAGTGTTGTGTTGAGTGTTGTTGGGAGTGTTGTGTTGAGTGTTGTGGTGAGTGTTGTGGTGAGTGTTGTGGTGAGTGTTGTGGTGTGTTGAGTGTGTTGCTGGTGAGTGTTGTGTTGTGTTGAGTGTTGTTGTGAGTGTTTTGTTGAGTGTTGTTGTGAGTGTTGTGTTGTGTTGAGTGTTGTTATGAGTGTTGTGTTGAGTGTTGTTGGGAGTGTTGTTTTGTGTGTTGCTGGTGAGTGTTGTGTTGTGTTGAGTGTTGTGGTGAGTTTTGTGTTGTGTTGAGTGTTGTGGTGAGTGTTGTGTTGAGTGTTGTTGTCAGTGTTGTGTTGTGTTGAGTGTTGTTATGAGTGTTGTGTTGAGTGTTGTTGTGAGTTTTGTGTTGTGTTGAGTGTTGTTATGAGTGTTGTGTTGAGTGTTGTTGTGAGTGTTATGTTGTGTTGAGTGTTGTTATGAGTGTTGTGTTGAGTGTTGTTATGAGTGTTGTGTTGAGTGTTGTTGTGAGTGTTGTGTTGTGTTGAGTGTTGTTATGAGTGTTGTGTTGAGTGTTGTGTTGAGTGTTGTTGTGAGTGTTGTGTTGTGTTGAGTGTTGTTATGAGTGTTGTGTTGTGTGTTGTTATGAGTGTTGTGTTGAGTGTTGTTGGGAGTGTTGTGTTGAGTGTTGTGGTGAGTGTTGTGGTGAGTGTTGTGGTGAGTGTTGTGGTGAGTGTTGTGGTGTGTTGAGTGTGTTGCTGGTGAGTGTTGTGTTGTGTTGAGTGTTGTTGTGAGTGTTGTGTTGAGTGTTGTTGTGAGTGTTGTGTTGTGTTGAGTGTTGCTGGTGAGTGTTGTGAACTCGATTAAGGGGCATGAATGTTTGGCATGGAAAAGGTGTTTTGTGTAGAGAGTATATGTGTAGCTGGGTTACCGGAAATTTGTTTGAAAGAAATTTCGTCGACGGAAAATTGATCGACGGAAGTTTGATGGAACGTAGATTTGATCGAACGGACGTTTTGCCGAACTGAAGTTTCGTCTAATTTTTTTTTTCAGATCACACGATCAAATTTTCGTTAAATTTCTTTTTTAACGCGCTATAGTATATAGCAAAGCAAATTTCCGGCTTTGGTGTAGCTGTATCTATAAGTTGAGATTGTGTGATGTATTTGAGTAAGTGGAAATGACGTGTTGGTTGTGTGTTTTGGTTTGGGATGATAGCCGTGATGTACTGTTAGATTTTTTGGAGTTGTATATTTTAATAAAGAGACGTTTGTTCTATATAACATTGGTTTGTTGAGTAATTGTAACCCCTAGACAACGAAGCTATTGAACTGGCAATTCATCGATATATTGATTCTTAAAGAAAATGAAGCTGTCCAAATAATCTTTGTTTTTTATTATTTTTTTTAAAAGATTTTTTTTTAAAAAATTGGTGTTTTTTTTTACAATATCACCCAGATAAGTAGACGTAAATCTGACATTTTTTGTTTAACTACGGGCTTTGTAGTGAACATAAAGGTGGCGGAAGGAATTTGTGGGGTGTGGGGGCGGTGTAGGTGATGAACGCAGTTGCATGCGTTGCTCAAATCAGGACTCAGAGCAAAGTGTGGACGGATAAAACGTCCCAGGTAAAACCGACTCCTGCTCCACTTACAGTTGACAACAGCACAACACATACACATATAAGAGTTTAGACTTGACATACATTGTCAAGTCTTTCATTGATTTTTTCCCCGGTGAATTTTTTTCGGTTACTTTTTCTGTGACATTTGTCCTGTGACCTTTTCTGTGACATTTGTCCTGTGACCTTTTCTGTGACATCTGTCCTGTGACCTTTTCTGTGACATTTGTCCTGTGACCTTTTCTGTGACATTTGTCCTGTGACTTTTCTGTGACATTTGTCCTGTGACATTTTCTATGACATTTGTCCTGTGACCTTTTCTGTGACATATTTCCTGTGAAATCTTTCCTACAATCCAAACAGTGGGGGATGACATCAAAAGAAGACCTAACTAAAACAAGTACAATGGCAGACCATGGCCACCGGTGACATTTATCTTACATCAGATCAACATCAAATCTTGACCTCTGACATTCACATTTTCCAACTTCACTCACCAGTGACCACCATACACATGATGATATTGAAATCACACTTTACCATGACCAATGTTCCAAACATGATGGTATTAAAATCCCACTTTCCCATGACCAATGTTCCAAACATGATGATATTGAAATCCCACTTTCCCATGACCAATGTTCCAAACATGATGATATTGACATCCCACTGTCACATGACCAATGTTCCAAAGGTGACAATGAACTTCAACTGTCAAGACAAGCCTCCATAAAAAAAGTGCCTTCTTAACGCATTGGTCAAACTGGGCACTGCCCGGTGACCCCATGTGTTTAATTATATAGACTATGTATACTTTAATTCCTAGCTTAAAGAGGAATGGGAACCAAGTCAGTTATTTTGTTTTGGGGCACCCATTGATACCAAAAGGTGACCAGGAAATATAACTCTCTAACCCTCTCATGACAAATTCTAACTCTCCCCTCCCCCATGACAGACTCTAACTCTCTACCCCCCACCATTCACAATATGTTATAAAAACCATTCACAATATGTTATAAACACCATTCACAATATATTATAAACACCATCCACAATATATTATAAACACTAATTCACAATATATTATAAACACCATTAACAATATGTTATTAACGCCATCCACAATATGTTATAAACACCATTCACAATATGTTATAAACACCATTCACAATATGTTATTAACACCATTCACAATATATTATAAACGCCATCCACAATATTTTATAAACACCATTCACAATATGTTATAAACACCATTCACAATATGTTATAAACACCATTCACAATATGTTAGGAACACCCTCCAAAAAATGTTTTGAGCACCATCCATACAATGTTATTGAACTTCATTAGGACCACCTTGCAAAGGTTGACAATTAAATTAAACTATTATTGACACTCCCCCCCCCCACAAACACATATCACAAAGCTTACACAAGTACATCCTTCTCAACAGCAATTCATCCATCTATGCATCAATTCATTCTCCAATTTATTCATCCATCCATCAAATGGTATATTCATCCATGCATTCATCCATCCATCAAATGGTATATTCATCCATGCATCCATCCATTCATCAATTCATCCATCAATTTATTCATCCATCCATCAAATGGTATATTCATCCATTTATCCATCCATTCATCAATTTATCCATCAATTTATTCATCCATTCATTCATCCATCTATTCATCCATTCATTCATTATTCATTCCTTTTCCATCCATCCATCCATCCATCCATCCAGTTCTTGGGCCCATTATTAAAACTTCCAAATCCCCCCTGCTGTGTTTATAGTTTATAATCATTGACCATGTCCAGGGCACCGCTTAATATTCAAACCAATCCATATCCAGGAAGTCATATTAACAGCTGATAATCCCTAAATCCCACCCACCTTTCACAAACTCCGTCCACATTTCCCAAGCTCCCCCGACACACCCTCGGCCATTAAGTTATAAGAAATGTAAGTTTTTTTAGAACTTTGAAAAATATTTGGGATACACATGAAATCCTTCCTCAGAAACCTTGCTCGTTATCATTATCCCCCCCCCCCCCAATTCTTCCCCTTCCCAATCCCACATCCCAAAAATAAGTTCTGCATTAAAATTCCACGATGAAACGATCTAACGCAGCGGTTCTCAACTTGTGGGTCGCGACACCTTTGGGGGGTCGAACGACCCTTTCCCAGAGGTCGCCTAAGACCATCGGAAAACACATATACTCTACAGTTATGAAGTAGCAACCAAAATAGTTTATGGTTGGGGGTCGCAACAACATGAGGAACTGTTTTAAAGGGTCGCGGCATTAGGGAGGTTGAGAACCACTGATCTAACACAACGCCCGGGCGTGGCTAAGAGCCCGTATATAAAACATTGAAAGTTCCACGTTTTAGGTTTCAAGCGACTGCCATAGAGTTCAACATTAGGAATCGATCATGGAAGCTAGAAGCTTTCGAGAGATTGTCATAGCGACACTTTTGTGTGTCCGGTTGTTTTTTTTAAATAAAAATATTGGAGACACCCGTCGGTCATACTGACACGGTAGACATTTTAAATTTTGAGACACCCGTCGGTCACATTGACACAGCAGACATTTTTAGAGACACTGGTCGGCCATATTGACTCAGCAATTTTATTTGTTTACTCATTGCTTAATTTTTGTTTGTTTGTTGATGTCGTTTTTTTGTGTGTTTCTTTTTTTTGGGGGAGGGGGGGGGGTGTTTAATTGTTGTTGTTTTTTTGCCACACACCAGCCAGCACAACACTGAGAATCCTCTTCTTATCACGTGTGAGCTTATTTGAGATGACAACGGAAGTTGTATTTACTCCCCTTGACGCTTCCCTGCACACCCAAGTTATAAATAGCTTACGTCTAAATCTGGTATGTGCCCCCGACCCCCCCCCAAAAAAAATATATAAAAAATCCACATTTTAAATGGATGACTTCGTTGTCAATCGATTGTGTGACAATATACAGAGAAAACTTTGCATGCTTGATTTTTGTTTTCTCCATTTGGTGTTGGTAGACACAGGTATCTACTTACTAGCCAATATACCCGGCTTTTCTTGGGTTTGTTTTAGAAAAAAAACAAAACTTTTAAAGTGTTACCAGCATTCACGTAAGTTAAGGACTATGTCAAAAACAGATGGCTAAATTACCAATTAAAATTTAATATTTTCTCCTATAAAAAGACAGATTTATAATAACTCTTGTTAACATGGAGTTCGAAGCCCATCCCGTTTGAGCGCCTATTCAAGCTGGACAAAGCTGAAGGCCACGATTTAAAGACAATTCAAAAATTTGAAAGATGTCTTATTTAACACACACAAAAAAAAAGTTATCACCGATGTCTGAGCTAAGGTCATTTATCAATGAAAATAAAAGAGGGACCCCCCCCCCCCCCCCAATTCAAATGGGAATATTTTGGTTATCCCTAAGATTATAAAAATCAGTCATATAGAATTCAAGCTAAATTTTTCTTCTAAAAATATTCCCATCAAATGCAGAGGGAATTGGGAAAAATGTTGCTTTCTAAATGTTTACCATTTGCAACCCGAGCGCCTAAAGAACTTAGTCTTTCATCTTTACAGCATTGGGTAGGTTTAAGGTTAAGATTAGGGTTAGGGTCAGGATTAGGGTTACGACTGGGATTATAGTTAGGGTTAGGGTTAAGGGTAGGATTAGGATTAGGTTAGGATTAGGGTTAGGATTAGTATTAGGGTTGGGATTAGGATTAGGGCTAGGATTAGGGATATGGTATTTAGATTAGATACGAACAAACCTTATTTTTAAAATTTTCCCAGTAAAATCAGTTGAAACGAAGACAATAATAAGGCAAATTATTTCAAATAAAATTGCTACGCCCCTGCACAAAAATAATGACTATTTTTAGTTTCAAATCCAAAGCTATAAAAGGTTTCATGTAGGCGTGTTTACCAAGTTTGGCGTAGATGCAGCAGTCAATGTACAAGATTGCTTTGTAAACTAAGCCATCGCATCAAACGTTGGCTATTATAAGGAAGATACATTGCAGAATCTCTAAAAATTATTTGGAACTTCCTAGAACTTTATAAATATCTTCATATCTGATTTCATAAAATTTGAGAGTAATCATGGAGAGTTCTAGAAACCGTTACGGAATATAATCAACGCCAACGTTAGGTTATATTTAGTAACAGGCAATAACGAGCCCTAAAGAATATTTAACTTGAATCCTGTCTACTATCTACTGTCTACTGTCTACTATCTACTGTCTACTATCTACTGTCTACTATCTACTGACTACTATCTACTAACTACTATCTACTGTCTACTATCTACTGTCTACTATCTACTGACTACTATCTACTGACTACTATCTACTGACTACTATCTACTGACTACTATCTACTGTCTACTATCTTCTGAATACTATCTACTTACTACTATCTACTGACTACTATCTACTGTCTACTATCTACTTACTACTGTCAACTATCTACTATCTACTTACTACTATCTACTGTCTACTATCTACTGACTACTAACTACTATCTACTTACTACTATCTACTGACCACTATCTACTGTCTACTATCTACTATCTACTTACTACTATCTACTGACCACTATCTACTGTCTACTGTCTACTATCTACTGACTACTATCTACTTACTACTATCTACTGTCTACTATCTACTGACTACTATCTACTATCTACAGTCTACTACTTACTTACTACTATCTACTGTCTACTATCTACTATCTATTATCTACTGTCTACTGACTACTATCTACTGTCTACTAGCTACTGTCTACTATCTACTGTCTACTGTCTACTATCTACTGTCTACTATCTACTGTCTACTATCTACTGTCTACTATCTACTGACTACTATCTACTGTCTACTATCTACAGTCTACTATCTACTATTACTTTCTACTATCTACTATCTACTGTCTACTATTTACTATCTATGTACTGTCTACTATCTACTGTCTACTATCTACTGTCTACTATCTACTGTCTACTATCTACTGTCTACTATCTACTGTCTACTATCTACTGTCTACTATCTACTGTCTACTAACTTCTGTCTACTATCTACTATCTACTGTCTACTATCTACTGTCTATCTACTGTCTATCTACTGTCTAATATCTACTGAATACTATCTACTGACTACTATCTACTGACTACTTTCTACTATCTACTATCACTGTCTACTATATACTATCTACAGTCTACTATCTACTGTCTACTATCTAATGTCTACTATCTACTGTCTACTATCTACTGTCTACTATCTACTATCTACTGACTACTATCTATTGTCTACTATCTACTGTCTACTGACTACTGTCTACTATCTACTATCACTGTCTACTATCTACTATCTATTATCTACTGACTACTATCTACTGACTACTATCTACTGACTACTGTCTACTATCTACTGTCTACTATCTACTGTCTACTATCTACTGTCTACTAACTTCTGTCTACTATCTACTATCTACTGTCTACTATCTACTGTCTATCTACTGTCTATCTACTGTCTAATATCTACTGAATACTATCTACTGACTACTATCTACTGACTACTTTCTACTATCTACTATCACTGTCTACTATATACTATCTACAGTCTACTATCTACTGTCTACTATCTAATGTCTACTATCTACTGTCTACTATCTACTGTCTACTATCTACTATCTACTGACTACTATCTATTGTCTACTATCTACTATCTACTGACTACTGTCTACTATCTACTATCACTGTCTACTATCTACTATCTATTATCTACTGACTACTATCTACTGACTTCTATCTACTGACTACTATCTACTGACTACTGTCTACTATCTACTGACTACTATCTACTGACTACTATCTACTATCTACTGTCTACTATCTACTAATGTATTCAAGATGAAGTATCTGCAAGTTGCGTACAGAAGGAAGTTGAATGACGTCTCTGACATCAGAAATTTGACTTCCACAAACGAAAGCTGAATCTCTTCAACTCCTTCCTAACCACTCCCCTCCTCCCCCACTCTCACCCTCCCCACACCCCACACTATATCATCCTCAGCTCAAAATTTCATTATTGTTATGATATGAACAGCATTTTTATTTCTGCCCCCCCCCCTTTTTCACCCTCCCACCCTCCCCCATAGCAAATCCTGATGCACAATTTATAATTAATCAACCCATAAAAAGGCCATGAAAATTGCGTGTTCAAATTACTTCCCTTGGTAGAGGGGGTCACACAAATTATTTCCCCTTGAGATGATGGTGCAAGTAAAATAAACGCTGCACTCCATCTCCTCTTTTTTTTAAAAGATGCTCTACCCTAGAACAGCTTGTAGTAGAGTCGACAAGAGAAATGAAATTCTCAGAATTGACGATTTGGCTCGGAGGCTATGACTACGACAATGTAAGGAAAGGGAATATACTCTCGGAACCAAAGTAACGACGCCCAGACCTTGAGATTATGGCCAACATTGTCAAGAAGAGAAAACTTATATTTGTCTACTTTGGACGACAAGACTCAAAGACTTTGACTTTGTTTTGAACACAGGGTGAGAGGCAGGTAGTGGGCTCAGTTCTACTGGGGATCAGGTCTACTAGTCTCAGATCTACCGGTCTCAGATCTTCTGGGATCAGCTCTACTGGTATCAGCTCTACTGGTATCCGTTCTACTGGTCTCATCTCTACTGGTATCAGTTCTACTGGTATCCGTTCTACTGGTCTCAGCTCTACTGGTAACATCTCTACTGGTATCCGTTCCACTGGTCTCAGCTCTACTGGTATCCGTTCTACTGGTCTCAGCTCTACTGGTATCAGCTCAACTGGTATCCGTTCTACTGGTCTCAGCTCTACTGGTCTCAGCTCTACTGGTCTCAGCTCTACTGGTCTCAGCTCTACTCGTATCAGCTCTACTGGTATCAGCTCTACTGGTATCCGTTCTACTGGTCTCAGCTCTACTGGGATCAGACCTAGTTGGGTCTAGTGGATTCGAGTTTAGGGGAACACTCACGGAAATGGTTTTAGAACCGCTAATTAAATGGATCAGATATCATTTAAAAATAATGGAAATATTAAAAAATAACATGACGTTATCATGACATGGATAATTATACATGCAGAGAATACAATTTGGGTAAAGAGGGTGGGGGTGGATGGGTGGGGACAATTAAATACTCCAGAAAGAAAGCAAAGGAAGATGAGAGAAAGATATTTACATGATTACATGATTAAGTGTTTAATTAATACATTGGAGGAAAATAAGAATTTAAAAAAGGTTCTTGTATGATAGGTTTGGCCAGTAACGATGTTCTTGTATGACAGATTTGACCAGCAAGATGTTATTGTTTGATATGTTTGGCCAGGAACATGTTATTTAATTAAATGCCAAAGGTTTCACGTCATATAATATTCAATTTAATGCCAGGAGGGCCAGCCATATGACATTTAATGCCAGGAGGGCCAGCCATATGACATATAATGCCAGGAGGGCCAGCCATATGACATTTAATGCCAGGAGGGCCAGCCATATGACATATAATGCCAGGAGGGCCAGCCATATGACATTTAATGCCAGGAGGGCCAGCCATATGACATATAATGCCAGGAGGGCCAGCCATATGACATTTAATGCCAGGAGGGCCAGCCATATGACATTTAATTCGCATCACGTGGCCATGTGCTTCATACTAATTATTTTTAAATGTGCGTTTAGTTTAAGCATATGACGATGAAAAGTATATTGAAAAGTATATTGAAAAGTATATTGAAAAGTATATTGAAACCTAACCTTTCAACCCTCACCTTTCAACCCTCACCTTTCAACCCTCACCATTCAACCCTCACCTTTCAACCCTCACCTTTCAACACTCACCTTTCAACCCTCACCTTTCAACCCTTCATCTTTCACCCCTCACCTTTCAACCCTAACCTTTCAACCCTCACCTTTCAACCCTCACCTTTCAACCCTTCACCTTTCAACCCTTCACCTTTCAACCCTAACCTTTCAACCCTTCACCTTTCAACCCTCACCTTTCAACCCTAACCTTTCAACCCTCACCTTTCAACCCTCACCTTTCAACCCTTCACCTTTCAACCCTCACCTTTCAACCCTCACCATTCAACCCTCACCTTTCAACCCTCACCTTTCAACGCTCACCTTTCAACCCTCACCTTTCAACCCTTCATCTTTCACCCCTCACCTTTCAACCCTAACCTTTCAACCCTCACCTTTCAACCCTCACCTTTCAACCCTTCACCTTTCAACCCTTCACCTTTCAACCCTAACCTTTCAACCCTTCACCTTTCAACCCTCACCTTTCAACCCTAACCTTTCAACCCTCACCTTTCAACCCTCACCTTTCAACCCTTCACCTTTCAACCCTCACCTTTCAACCCTAACCTTTCAACCCTCACCTTTCAACCCTCACCTTTCAACCCTCACCTTTCAACCCTTCACCTTTCAACCCTTCACCTTTCAACCCTAACCTTTCAACCCTCACCTTTCAACCCTCACCATTCAACCCTCACCTTTCAACCCTCACCTTTCAACCCTCACCATTCAACCCTCACCTTTCAACCCTCACCTTTCAACCCTCACCTTTCAACCCTATGATTCAGTATTGAAAAATAAATCTTTTCATTTAAAAAACAACAAATCCGAGTATTTCTCCTCATTTTACTGAGGTTGGATGCGCAATGTATTTTGTGTGCAATATTTTACAATTCGCTCTTTTTTACTCACGACAAATTTTGATGGACATTTAGGCTAGATCTAGGTCTGGCATCCTAAATAAATAGTACATTTATGACATGGAACATTATTACATGCATTGATCGACAAGTAATAGTTCATTCATGACATGTGACATTATGACATGCATCAGTTGATATCTAATAGTTCATTTATGACATGTGACATTTGAAATGCACACATCTTTACATGTACACGTTGACAACTAATAGTACATTCTTAAAATGTGACATTCGTACACGCATTAATCGACATCTAATAGTTCATTCATGACATGTGACATTGTTACATGCATTGGTGGACATCTAACCACATTTTCTTGTTCAGTGCTCTAAAAAGAATAGTACATTGTATACTAAATAATTGAAAGCAATATGACTCAAAAAACCTTGGAGACATGTGTTATGGATTTGGTGAGCACGTTCTAGATTGACTTAAGGGTTGTTCGCAAATTACGTCACGACAAAAATGACATTTTCAGACACCCCCCTCCCCCTGTCACAAAGTTTCACAAATTCTCATAACCAAATAAGATTTCATTTTATTCTTTAACATTTTCCCATAATGGATTAAGATGTAGTATTATTAGAAATATGTGACGTAAAACGCAAAACAACGAAGTCCTCCCCGAGCCGAATGTAAAATGGCGGCCACAACCGTTTTTGCGTTATTTTTCAATATGTGCAGAAGGTGTGCGCGACTGAGTTTCATGGTACTAATAATATCTGAGGCAATTTCGACCTCAAATTAATATTTTTGAAATTAATTAAATAAAGATGTTTCAAAAATAGATATGGGGAAGTGACGTTTAGCATTGGGTCTGGTGAGATGACGCCTATAGCGTTGGGTCAGGTGAGGTGACGTCTAGCGTTTGGATCTGGTGAGGTGACGTCTAGCGTTTGGATCTGGTGAGGTGGCGTCTAGCATTGGATCTGGTGAGGTGACGTCTGGCGTTTGGATCTGGTGAGGTGATGTCTAGCGTTTGGATCTGGTGAGGTGACGTCTAGCGTTTGGATCTGGTGAGGTGACGTCTAGCATTGGATCTGGTGAGGTGACGTCTGGCGTTGGATCTGGTGAGGTGATGTCTAGCGTTTGGATTAGGTGAGGTGACGTCTGGCGTTGGATTAGGTGAGGTGACGTCTAACGTTTGGATCTGGTGAGGTGACGTCTGGCGTTGGATCTGGTGAGGTGACGTCTAACGTTTGGATCTGGTGAGGTGATGTCTAACGTTTGGATCTGGTGAGGTGACGTCTAACGTTGGGATCTGGTGAGGTGACGTCTGGCGTTGGATCTGGTGAGGTGACGTCTGGCGTTGGATCTGGTGAGGTGATGTCTAACGTTTGGATCTGGTGAGGTGACGTCTAACGTTTGGATCTGGTGAGGTGACGTCTAACGTTTGGATCTGGTGATGTGACGTCTGGCGTTGGATCTGGTGAGGTGACGTTTAGCATTGGATCTGGTGAGGTGACGTCTAGCGTTTGGATCTGGTGAGGTGACGTTTAGCGTTGGATCTGGTGAGGTGATGTCTAGCGTTTGGATTAGGTGAGGTGACGTCTGGCGTTGGATTAGGTGAGGTGACGTCTGGCGTTGGATTAGGTGAGGTGACGTCTAGCGTTTGGATCTGCTGAGGTTGGAGAAGGCGGAAAACGATGTGAAACCTCAGCTGTAACAATTGAGTGGGCGTGTCTTCAGAGCATAATACGTTTTTTTGTTTACATGTCTAAAGATTAACTGTGCAGTTTTGGTCAGTCAGAGTTTGTCAAGCGATTCACTGACAGGCGTCATGTCAGTGGACGGGCCCTAATTACAGTGTCACTGAGAGGTGTCCAGTGATAGAGATGCGATGTCCAGTAAGACGACAGCAGGTCACCTGCACCTCGGCACAGCTCTGGGATCTGCGGCTGGGAGGGGTGGGCGGGCCTGCGGTCATTCTGACCCAAGGGGTGTGCTGGCTACAAAGGGAGGAGTGAGAAGGGGGGGGGGTGTGGGTAGGCATGAAGCACGAGATGGATTGATGAGAGAATGTTTATAGTTGTTGGAGGGAAATTGATGAATTGAGAAAATGTGATGAAAGATAGTGTTTAAAATCGCAGAAATTATACATTATGTGAGTCAAAGATAATATTTTAGTTAAGTCAAAGACAAAAATATTTATAGATCAAGAAAAGACGGTTGAGTAATTATATTAGGATAAACACTTTTTTAAAAGTTAGCAATAATGGATTGAGCAAATAAAATGAATTTGAGATAATATAATCAAATGGGCCACGGGAGAGAGAAAGACTGGGCCACAGGAGAGGGAAAGACTGGAGGAGGGAGAAAGACTGGGCCACAGAAGAGTCAAAGAATGGGCCACAGGAAAGAGAAAGACTGGGCCACAGGAGAGAGAAAGACTGGGCCACAGAAGAGTGAAAGAATGGGCCACAGGAAAGAGAAAGACTGGGCCACATGAGAGAGAAAGACTGGGCCACAGGAGAGAGAAAGACTGTGCCACAGGAGAGAGAAAGACTGGGCCACAGGAGAGGGAAAGAATGGGCCACAGGAAAGAGAAAGACTGGGCCACAGGAGAAAGAAAGACCGGGCCACAGGAGAGAGAAAGACTGTGCCACAGGAGAGAGAAAGACTGGGCCACAGGAGAGGGAAAGAATGGGCCACAGGAAAGAGAAAGACTGGGCCACAGGTGAGAGAAAGACTGGGCCACAGGAGAGGGAAAGAATGGGCCACAGGAAAGAGAAAGACTGGGCCACGGGAGAGAGAAAGACACAGGGAAAGATTACATGGGAAATTGATAGAAGTGATAAAACGATCATAATAACACCTGATTTTATATGAGCCGAAAAATTGGTTCATTGTGAACTTGATATCTCTGAACGTTGTTCATTATAAACTTGATATCTCTGAACGTTGTTCATTATAAACTTGATATCTCCGAACGTTGTTCATTATAAACTTGATACGTTGTTCATTATAAACTTGATATCTCTGAACTTTGTTCATTATAAACTTGATATCTCTGAACGTTGTTCATTATGAACTCGATATCTCTGAACGTTGTTCATTATGAACTCGATATCTCTGAACGTTGTTCATTATGAACTTGATATCTCTGAACGTTGTTCATTATGAACTCGATATCTCTGAACGTTGTTCATTATGAACTCGATATCTCTGAACGTTGTTCATTATAAACTCGATATCTCTGAACGTTGTTCATTATGAACTCGATATCTCTGAACGTTGTTCATTATAAACTTTAGTTCTTTAAATGTTCGTTACATACTTGATTTCTTTACATTATTTATAATAAACGTGAACTCTTTGAAAGACAATCGGTCTCCTATGTGCGTATGAAAGAGATATTAGGCTCACAGAAATAATTTCTAAAATAACAAAAACAAAGAAACATGCAAATAATTATTTGAATCATCTATTCAAGGAACAATGTAAATGTTCAATAAAAAAGGACAGATGTGAAAAATGCTTTTGGAAAATTCTTAAAATATTTATGAATTCATTTTTAAGTTATAATCTCGCTGATTCAAAACTTGAGCTTATTATTTTTAAAAAAAAAATAGATTTGAGCTTTTCCGTTATGAGGATTGTCGGAATGTCTCTAGAATGAAGTTAAATGATAAGTTTCAGGTAGATTTCTTCTCAAATTGAGTACCGAAGAAATCAAAAGTGCTGTGGTTTTTAAGGCAGTGGAACAATACTTTGCGAACAAGAGACGAGACAAAAATGTGCTGGTGTTTCAATAGAAGGTTTTAAGAGGTAAAACTGTATTTGGAATCTTTGTGTCTAAGAGGATGATAAATCTGTTCGATTTTAAAAAATGGAGCAAGACGAAAAGGGAGAATATTTGAATGGGTGAAATAAGGTGTTATCGTCAATATAATGTGTCATGGTGCTAGTGTCAATTATGTGACATGGGGGCTCGTATCAATATGTGACATGGGACTCGTATCAATATGTGACATGGGGCTATTGTCAATTATGTGACATGGGGCTAGTGTCAATATGTGACATAGGGTTGGTATCAATATGTGACATGGGGCTAGTGTCAATATGTGACAAGTGGCTAGTGTCAATATGTGACAAGTAACTAGTGTCAATATGTGACAAGTTGCTAGTGTCAATATGTGACATGGGGCTAGTGTCAATATGTGACAAGTGGCTAGTGTCAATATGTGACAAGTGGCTAGTGTCAATATGTGACAAGTGGCTAGTGTCAATATGTGACAAGTGGCTAGTGTCAATATGTGACAAGTGCCACATACGCAACCTTTTAAAATATTTTAGTTTTCCCTTTCATGTTTGTATTTATTATTTTTAAGCTAGAAACTCTTTGTATTGGCAGATAGGGTCTTTGTATTGGCAGATATGGTCTTTGTATTGGCAGATAGGGTCTTTGTATTGGCAGATAGGGTCTTTGTATTGGCAGATAGGGTCTTTGTATTGGCAGATAGGGTCTTTGTATTGGCAGATAGGGTCTTTGTATTGGCAGATAGGGTCTTTGTATTGGCAGATAGGGTCTTTGTATTGGCAGATAGGGTCTTTGTATTGGCAGATAGGGCCTTTGTATTGGCAGATATGGTCTTTGTATTGGCAGATAGGGTCTTTGTATTGTCAGATAGGGTCTTTGTATTGGCAGATAGGGTATTTGTATTGGCAGATAGGGTCTTTTTATTGGCAGATATGGTCTCTGTATTGGCAGATATGGTCTATGAATTGTCAGATAGGGGAGATTAATAAGGGGATGCTGAAGAAGACATTGAAAGAGATGCTGAAGGGGATGCTGAATGAGACACTGAAATAGGTGCTGAAGGAGATTTAAAGGGAGATGTTGAAGGAGATGCTGAGGGAGACGCTGGAGGAGATGTTGAAGGAGATGTTGAACGAGATGTTGAACGAGATGTTGAACGAGACGCTGAAGGAGTTACTGAAGGAGATGCTGAAGGAGATGCTGAAGGAGATGTTGAGGGAGATTACGAAGGAGATGCTGAAGAGATTTTAAAGGAGTTTTAATTATTTTTAGTTTACACTTCATGTTCTCACTAAACATTTTGATCGACCTTTAATCCAATTATTTTAGTTCATTTATTTTATTCCATCTATTCATCCATCCACCAATCCATCCATCGTACCAACCACGCATCCACCCATCCATCCATCGACACATCTATCCACTCATCCACCCAACCATCCATTCACATGTCATCTAATATTCATCCACTCGTTAACCAAGCCCATCCATCCACGTATCCATTACTTGATCAAGCCACATCTCAATCCCCCACATAGCCATCCACGTATCCATCCCTTGATCAAGCCACATCTCAATCCCCCACATAGCCATCCACGTATCCATCCCTTGATCAAGCCACATCTCAATCCCCCACATAGCCATCCACGTATCCATCCAGTGGCGTAGCTAGAGTGTTTGGCGCCCGGGGACAAGATTCATTTTAAAGCGCCTCCTTTTCCTGTTTCAACTCTCAAACCCATTATTTTCATCAATAAAATAATACCAAAGCACATTTTGGCGCCCCTAACTAGCTGGCGCCCGGGTACATCTGTACCCCCGTGCCCCCCTACGCTACGCCTCTGTATCCATACCTTGATCAAGCCACATCTCAATCCACCACATAACCATCCACCCATCAACCCATTCTCTAACGCATCCATTCAGCCATCGATCCACATATCCATCAAACTAGCCACCAAACCACCCAACCAAAATTATTCACCTTGAAATAAACGAACTGAGCACAAGCATTTCATTTCTATTACAATCTAAACCGATTGTAACGTATTTTTCTTATGGTGCATCACAGGTTATAAAGTGTTAAAAGAAAACGATATTCCATACAGCCTGCTCCGATATACTACGAATTAGTCACTTACGAACAGCTGATTGACAACTAGCCAATCAAAGCGCTACAAAACAACAAACTCAATTTTTTTTTAAACATATCCACAATCTTAAATGTTCAAGAATACCTACTGGATAAGGTCATGCACGATCATAAATTTACAAGAATAACTACTAGATAAGGTCATCCATAATCTTAAATTTACAAGAATAACTAATGGATAAATTCATTCGCAGTCTTACAATTTATATTTTTTTTAAAAACTACTGAATAAATTATTCCATATTTCAGATGAGAAACTCAATTCAACCTTTGACATTTTGTTACGATTCGGATAAGAAAAAACCCCACTGAGATCAGAGAAAAGACAGAAAGAACGATTCTTCTTGGGTGAATATATCAGACCTGTTTACCCTCAAAATCTTGAAATCGTACAATTTCATCACAAAATCGTTCAATACATTATCTTAATAGTAAAAAAACACACATTATATATAATGTATACACCTCAAAATCGTACATTGTACGCCAAAATCGTAAGAGTAAACAGGTCTGATATATACTGACAGCTCAGATGTAAAATTATTCACTAAAGGGAGGAAAAGCTTTGTGATCAAGATCAAATATTCGGTTTGGAAGAGAAATATATCATCATGCTCGCTCGCTACAGGAAGAAATGGTTTCGTAACTATGTTTGTGTGTGTTTGATGTTAAAAGGGAAAAATTACGCTGAATCTGGAACTGTCACCGGGTACTGAAATAGGCCAAAGAGAGGCGAGAGACAGTGAGCCGTGTTAGCTTTGGGGCAGGCAGATACGATCCTTCTCCACCAGCCAGTGAACGAGACCTATCTCAGCAGTGAAATGTTCAAATGTACTATTTTTTTTTTTTTGTAGGCGGGGTGAAACCAAAACACTAATCAATAGGAAGCAAAGCCCCTGGGGACCAAACGATGCAAATAAAAACGTTGAAAAAAAAAAAAAGAAAAAACAAGGATTGGGGGGGGGGGCATAATGGAAGGGGAGAAGGGCAGAGGCGTGTCTCGGAGACAGTGGGTCGGATTGGGAGAAGGGAAGGGTAGAACGGTCGGTGACGTCATTGTTCTTTCTTTATCGCAGTGGCTCATTATACTATCATAAGCCCTGTTTGCCACTGCCAATTTGGGGGGAAGTGATTGGTGTGTCCACGCCCGACCCCCCCCCCCCCCCCCCCCCATACGGCAGCACCTTCATCTATCTCATGGTAGAGAGCGTATCCGGAAATTTGTTTGAAAGGAATTTCGTCGACAGAAAGTTGAGCGACGGAAATTTGATCGAACGGAAATTTTGTTCGAATCTTTTTTTCAGTTCACACATTAAAATTTTGCGTCAATTTTCTTCTTAAACCCATTATTTTGTTTTACTACATAGTATAGTCGACCAAATTTCTATATTTTACTACATAGTATAGTCGACCAAATTTCTATATTTTACTACATAGTATAGTCGACCAAATTTCTATATTTTACTACATAGTATAGTCGACACATATTGGCTCAATCTAAGCTCCAGCATACAGTCAGCTGCTGATAGAGGAGATGCAAAGGCTATGTACGAGAATATAAAACAAGCAACAGGGCCTCTGACCTCCAAGACTGTGCCCTTAATGTCAAAAACAAGGGAACTTATTACTGATCGGGATAAACAACTCAAACGGTGGATTGAGCACTACTTGGAACTATACGCAACAATGAACCATGTCTCAACCGCTGCTCTGGACGATATCCCAGACCTGCCGGTCATGGATGAGCTTGACACCCTACCCACCCTAGAAGAGGTACGTAGAGCCATCGATTGTCTCGCCTGTGGGAAAGCCCCTGGCAATGATGGAATTCCACCAGAGGTTCTCAAATGTGGAAAGGAAGTTCTATTACGGCCCTTGCACGATCTCCTTACCATGTGCTGGGAACAGGGACAGCTACCACAAGAGTTGAAAGATGCAAACATTGTTACATTGTACAAGAACAAAGGAGACAAGAGTGACTGCAACAACTATCGTGGAATCTTCCTTCTTAGCATAGTTGGAAAGGCCTTCGCCCGAGTTGCATTAACACGCTTGCAGACCCTAGCAGCGCGTGTACTCCCAGAATCGCAATGTGGCTTTCGAGCCGGTAGGTCAACCATGGACATGATCTTCTCTCTGCGCCAGTTGCAGGAGAAATGCAGGGAACAACATATGCCTCTATACATAGCGTTTGTCGACCTCACTAAAGCTTTTGATCTTGTCAGCAGAAGCGGCCTCTTCCAGATCCTAAAAAAAATAGGCTGCCCTGCACGTCTGCTTAACATCATCGAGCAGTTCCACTATAACATGCAGGGCACAGTATGCTATGACGGTGCCACCTCAGAAGCTTTTCCAGTAAGTAGTGGAGTAAAGCAAGGCTGCGTGCTAGCTCCTACTTTATTTGCAATCTTCTTCTCCATCTTACTCCAGTATGCCTTCAAGAACAACAGCGAGGGGATATACATCCACACTAGAGCAGACGGGAGATTGTTCAACATTGCGCGCCTTAGAGCTAAGACCAAAATAAGAAAGGTCATGCTACGTGAGCTCTTATTTGCAGATGACGCCGCTTTAGTATCTCACTCAGCAGACGGCCTGCAGAGCCTTGTATCCAGTTTATCCGCTGCCTGCAAAGAGTTTGGCATGATCATCAGCTTAAAGAAAACCAACATTATGGCTCAGGACGCTGAATCTCCTCCCACTATCTCCATCGACGACTGCAACTTGGATGCTGTTGACAGATTCACATATCTAGGGTCGACCATTTCGAGCATCCTCTCAATGGAGGATGAGATAAGTGGTAGGATAGGGAGGGCCGCAACTGTCATGACGAGATTGAAGAAAAGAGTCTGGTCCAATGCCAAGCTCACAACAAGAACTAAGCTGCAGGTATACCAGGCCTGCGTACTGAGCACACTCCTCTATGGCTGCGAGTCTTGGACCACATACAACAGGCACGAAAAAAGGCTCAATGGCTTCCACCTCAGATGCCTGCGCCGCATCCTTGACATCAAATGGCAGGAAAAAGTCCCCAACACGGATGTCCTGTCTCAAACAAATATGTGCAGCGTCCCAGCCATTTTAATCCAAAGACGCCTCCGCTGGCTTGGGCACGTCAAGCGAATGCAACCTGGTCGCATACCTAAGGACGTGCTGTACAGCGAGCTGGCGATAGGGAAAAGGTCAGTTGGACGGCCTCGTCTCAGATACATAGACATTTGCAAAAGAGATATGAAGGCGGCTAACATCAACATCTCAAATTGGGAGGGCTTGGCGGAGGATCGATCCACATGGCGGGGCATCGTGAAGAAAGGATCACTACGTGCCGAGGAGGTCTACAGGGCGGAAGCAGCTGTGAAGAGAGCGCGGAGAAAGGCAAGAAAACACTACTCCACTGCATTCGTGTGCGGGACATGCACAAGAGACTGCCATTCAAGGATCGGTCTCATTAGCCACACGAAGAGCTGCAACCAGACAAGATAATCTATCGTCTCTCGTAGACGGAAAGATGCCATACATACATACATAGTATAGTCGACCAAATTTCTATATTTTACTACATAGTATAGTCGACCAAATTTCTATATTTTACTACATCGTATAGTCGACCAAATTTCTTTCAAACAAATTTTCGGCAACCAGTCGAGAGAGACTATAAATAGCTTTCTTTGTAAACCTTTCTTTCAGATCTTGCTGTTTGATCTGGTAATTCATTTAAAAACTAATCTTTAAACGTTGTCCCCATTATATTTTTTTTTTATGTAAGCAATCTGTTTTAAAGTGCAATGTAAACTTATCAAAGATTTTGACCACCCTTTAATTGTAATGTTTATATTTGTTTATGTATCCTACTGTAATGTTTAGGTTTGTTGATGTATTCTATTGTGATGTTTAGATTTGTTGGTGTATTCTATTGTAATGTCTAGATTCATTGATGTATTCTATTGTAATGGTTAGATTTGTTGATGTATTCTATTGTAATGTCTAGATTCATTGATGTATTCTATTGTAATGTTTAGATTTGTTGATGTATTTTATTGTAATGTTTAGATTTGTTGATGTATTCTATTGTAATGTTTAGATTTGTTGATGTATTCTATTGTAATTTTTAGATTTGTTGATGTATCAAATTTTAAGGTTTATATTTGTTGATGTATTCTATTGTAATGTTTATATTTGTTGATTTATTCAATTGTAATGCTTTAGTTTGAAACGTCCTCAAATCTAATGTTTACTTTTATTAAGGTTTTCATTTTAGTGATTCATATGTTTGCTGCCGCCCTAGACACTTATCATCCCAACTTCCGTCCTCTACACTTATCATCTCAACTTCCGTCCTCTAAACTTATCATTAAAACATCCGTCCTTATCATCTCAACTTCTGCCCCAGACAGTTATCCTCCCAACTTAAACTCTCTACACTAATCTTCACAACCTCCGTCCTCTACACGTATCCTCTTAACTTCTGTTATCAACACTTATCATTCCAACTTCCACGCTCTACAATTATCATACGAATCCCGTCCTCCACACCTATCATGATATAGTGAGAACGACAGCCACAGAACAGAGGAATGAGATACAATTTAAAGCAAGAGTAAAGAATTGTTTCGAATCGTTAGATTGATTCTACGTTTTCCTTCTATTTTTAACCTCTACCATAGGGAAAATTGGACATTTTTTGCGTGTGTGCGCTGCACAACGACCTATGACCTTCAACCCCGAAAGCGGTTACTGCAATAGTGAACTTAGATCAATAGGGAAGAGCTAACTTTGGGGTACATGTTTTGTGTTTGGTGGGTAGGGGGTGGGTACTGGAAAGGGGGGGGGGGCTACTGGGGAGATCAATATTGTGGAGTTAACTCAGTTTTCATTTTTTATTTGTATTTTTTTGTCATGAGGAAAAAATGGGGGATGGGGTTGGCTAGGCTGTGGAGGTCTGGGTCTCAGACTTTGCTAAAGTTGTGTACAGAATTGGAGGACTTATGATTAAAATTCAGAAAAGCATCTTGTCTGGGATGGTAAGGAAGGACATTCAATAAGTGCTGGGTTTTTGGGGCGGGGGGAGGGGGGGTAAGGGGGAGGGGGGGCCTTTTATTTTTATCCCCAGCTGTAAAAAAAAAGTAACTTTGTATAAAGCCATTGATTGAAAGGAAAATCTGTGATGCAAAGGAAAGTCTGTGATGCAAAGTAAAGTCTGTGATGCAAAGGAAAGTCTGTGATGCAAAGGAAAGTCTGTGATGCAAAGGAAAGTCTGTGATGCAAATGAAATTCTGTGATGCAGAGGAAAGTCTGTGATGCAGAGGAAAATCTGTGATGCAGAGGAAAGTCTGTGATGCAGAGGAAAGTCTGTGATGCAAAGTAAAGTCTGTAATGCAACGGAAAGTTTGTGATGCAAAGGAAAGTCTGTCATGCAAAGGAAAGTCTGTGATGCAAATGAAATTCTGTGATGCAGAGGAAAGTCTGTGATGCAGAGGAAAATCTGTGATGCAGAGGAAAGTCTGTGATGCAGAGGAAAGTCTGTGATGCAAAGGAAAGTCTGTGATGCAAAGGAAAGTCTGTGATTGAAAGGAAAGTCTGTGATGCAAAGGAAAGTCTGTGATGCAAAGGAAAGTCTGTGATGCAGAGGAAAGTCTGTGATGCAAAGGAAAGTATGTGATGCAAATGAAAGTCTGTGATGCAGAGGAAAGTCTGTGATGCAGAGGAAAGTCTGTGATGCAGAGGAAGGTCTGTGATGCAAAGGAAAGTCTGTGATGCAAAGGAAATTATGTGATGCAAAGGAAAGTCTGTGATGCAAAGGAAAGTCTGTGATGCAAAGGAAAGTCTGTGATGCAAAGGAAAGTCTGTGATGCAAAGGAAAGTCTGTGATGCAAAGGAAAGTCTGTGATGCAAAGGAAAGTATGTGATGCAAAGGAAAGTATGTGATGCAGAGGAAAGTCTGAGATGCAAAGAAAAGTCTGTGATAAAAAGATGATTAAGTTTAGAAGTAGGGACTAAGCGTGTGATGGTAGAATGTGTGTAAAAATATTTTGTTGCCTATGGGTCTGCTAAGAGAAAGAGTCTAGTCTGTATTTAGGGCGCGGATATCCTTAAATTTTTGTGCTAAGTAACATACCTGAAACTTTGAAAAACAAATGAAGGTGTTGTGGTGAAGGTGTTATAGTGAAGGTGTTGTAGTGAAGGTGTGGTAGTGAAGATGTTTTAGTGACAGTGTTGTAGTGAAGGTGTTGTAGTTTTTCCACCGAGTTTAATATTTCTGTAAATTCGTTCTTGTGTTCGTCTTTACTTCCATTAGTCTGTGCCTCCATCTGTCTGTGCTTCCATTAGTCTGTGCTTCCATTTGTTCAGTCAGTGTATTTGAGTCTGAAAAATATCCCCCTCCCCAAAAAAAACAGACAACTTTTTCTTGCGACCTTCACAGTTCAAGGCACAGAATTTATTTGAAACATAATCTAAAACTAAAACGTTGCTTCGTCACATATAAGTCACATAGATACGTTACATAGATACGTCACATAGTTATGCCACATAGATACGTCACATTGATAATCACATAGATACGTCACATAGATACGTCACATAGATAGGTCACATAAATAGGTCACATAGATACGTCACATAGATACGTCACATGGATAGATCACATAGATACGTCACATAGATACGTCACAAAGATAGATCACATAGATACGTCACATAGATACGTCACTTAGATAGATGACATTTAGCTTGTGATACAATTCAATCACATTTCAATATAGTTGAACACAGACTTCACAGAGGCACATCACATGTATCCATCAAGGCTTTAACTTTAATTTCTTGCACTAAGGCATCAGCGAGAGTTAAGAATGACAAACAAATAAATTCATATTTTAGGCACCATATCGACAAATGAAATAATTCAAATACTCTCTTACTAGTGGTCCTCGGTTTCTTTTCATTTCTAAACTTAAATTATTTTACCTTGACAGTAGTACCACAAAATTATGTGAGAGTCACCACGTTCTGGTTTTGAAAACTAAACTTCCGTTTTTATTTTTATAATACGCATTTGTTTCTATGTTTCTACACAGAGACTGGGAGAGCGAGCTACACTATATCTTGTTCCACTATTATTTACTTCACACTGCTTGAACGCAGTTCCCCATGTATAGAAAACTCTTACGAATATTGAAAAACTATTATTTTATTTCAACCGATTGTCGTTGCAGTTTGTTCTGTAACTAGAAGTACTTAGACAATCGTGTTTTTATAAAATCCAATAAAGGGGAGACGACTTTGATTATTGTTTACAAATGGCTGCCAACATTTTTTCTATAATAGAATTTTAGTTGTGACTCGATTTAGAAGCAACTTACTAAATAAAGTACACAAATGCTTAGAAACTAAAATGTATAATCTTAAATATTTATTACACGTTTCATTTAGGGCTTAGGTTTATTTTATGTTAAATAGTACTTTCACTACTACTTCTTTCAATTAAAGTTAAAGTAAGTACCCCAGCCTAACTTCTAAGTTACAGTGTTACAGACTAAGTTCTAAGGTTAAATAATAATAAATACAATACTATACTATACTAAATTAAACAGGCCTTGTTGTAGCCTAAATTTTTAGTGACGTACCTTACACTATACTATAGCTATGCATGGGTGAGATTACTTACAACACTTTTATTGAATCTTCAGTGTAACTAATTTAAACTAATCATTATTATTATTATCATATTATAAACATTTATTTTTAACAAAAATGAAAGATAAATTTATGATATAATATGATTATTATTGTAACTTATTCAAATACTTTTAACGAATTTTTGCGAATTCTTGAAAGTAGAATTTTTGGCTATTTCATACAAGGAGTGCCTTGACTTCATTTGCGTGTTTAGGTAGGCACCGTAAAAGTCACTCGCGCATTCATTCTGCGCATACGAAAAATGACGCAAAAACTTGAGTAGCAATATCATGTACGGCTTGTCGGTGATGTCGTTTTTTTGCGGTTTACGTCACAATTTTCAAATAATTATTTAATTTGTCATCAGTGACGTAGAGCGCATATTTTTCCGAGCATGCTGATACCATTTTTTCTGCGAGGTTGATTATGTGACCGGCTACGTATTTGCTCTTAAATTTCGGTAAGTTAAATAGCTTATTACTTTTTAATGTAAAATCCAAATACATTGTGGTTTACTCCAATGCTGCATCATTCATTTACCGCGGGAAATAACTTTACTTCGTTAATATTAACAATAGCGAAAAAAAGTTATGCATTTCGGACTGAGGGATGGGTGTAAATTTAAGAATATGAAAAAATCAGTTGTAACCCGAGTCATCTCCCCTCAAAAAAAAAATGGGTTGTCGGAAATGACCAGTCTTATCCTTATCAATTTAATTAATACTAATTAAAGAAATTTTAAATATTGTCCATCTTTAAACTCCTTTGAACACTTATCAGTTAATGAATGGGAAACAATTTTACAATATTTAATTTTAGAAATTAATCATCAGTAAAGGTTAATTAAATTAAGCAAATTATTAGCATGTTTCAACAAATTTTATAATAATTTAATCACCATGCCCATGCCATGAGTAAGACGAAGAACCATGTGAAATAATAAATTATAATATTATTATTATATATTAGTCTGTAATACTGTAACACTGTAATTATAGTTCATAATTATAATAAATGTAATATTATGTCATGTATAGAAAGAAATGGATAAATTGTTTATTTCATAATGGTAATTTGTAGATTGTAGTCGTAGTGGCTTGGCAAATCAAAGTTATATTAAATTATATTATAATTATTGATTATTATTACTAAACTATTAGTATTACTTAGAATAGATAAATAAGATATCTATACTTAATACTATATAATATATATTAATATATTTCATCATATATATATTTTTATATATGATCAATTGTGATTTGATGGTTGAATATATTTTATTTTATTTTTTTAAGTTATAGAAAATTAAGGAATGTTATTTCATGTTAATTAATTTTATTCATTTCTTTTTTCCCTCAACAGTTTCAACGTCAAAGATAGGTACTTAGAATGTCTACCAAAGTTGAAACATCTGAATTTAATGCCTTTGTAGCAAGCTTTGCTCAAGATGCTGCCAACAAAGTGTATAGGAATGGATATGCTGTCTTTCTTTACACGAAGGTTACCAACAAGAAGGAGGGCATGAAATATGCTGCATCTATACTTGATGAGTGCTTTGTGCAGGCAGATAGTAGCTATGTGTCAAACAAGAATGCTATTTATAGCAATCTGAGAAATTTGGAAAGCAAGTTATTTAATTTGAAAAAGACACTAAAGGTGAACTGGAATAATAATAACATTCAAAATGTTTTGTTGCAGCCACTTAAAGCACCAGTTACCAAGAAGAAGCAGCCATTGCCTTCTACCAGCTCTGTTGATATTACATCTTCAGAAAAAAATGATGACTGTTTTTTTCCACAGGAAGCTAAACAGGAGGGAGCACAAGATTGTTTTCTTCCACAGGTATCTCAGCAGCATGTAGCGACTCCACTACCATTTAAGAAGTTGCGGACAGACTGTAAGCAGTGCAACGTAATTAGGAAAAGGTTTGTCACCAGGTGCCGGTTCTTGGAGGACAAGGTAAGAAGAGTTAAATTAAATGCCAAATCTCTCTGCAGGTCCCCTGAAATGAAAGTGTGGACTCAGAGCCTAAAGAGAAAGACGATGAGGGTAGAGACACTGAAACGAGAGAAGACAGCGCTTAAGACTAAGGTTCAAAACTTGGAACAACAGCTGGGAACATCAGCAACAAAGAAGGAAAAGGCCAGTCTACTGAGCAGAAGCAACCGCATCTTGCAGAAGAAGGTCACCAAACTACAGCAAGAGGTGTTTCAGCTGAAGGCTACACTAAAGGCAACGACAGAGGACAAGCGAGAGGCACTCTTGAAGGTGGATGAACTAGTGGAGGCTTCTGAGAAGGGTAAAGTCATCATTACAACATCTGCAAAATCACCAGGCACCCAAGGTAAAGTTCGTAGGCAAAGATATACATATAATACCCCCATGAGGAAATGTATATATAATTGCATTTTAAACCAGGTGCCTGTGGATAAAGCTGGAATAGTGATTGGCTTCATCGTCCGAGAGCTGGCTGGACAGACCTTGTCAGACGTCCCCTGTGCATCCACAGCAGCATCCATGACCTATGAGCTGGGAATCCTCTCTGACCTTCAAGTCGGTGAAGTATTGTTTAAGGGTAATAATGTTACGTTATCCTGAGACTCTACACCACTTGACGGACAGCATGTTAACGCCTGTAACATTTCAGCTGATGGGCAGAACCTGACTCTCCAGACAGCAGGAATAGCAGGTGGTAAGACAGAGGATTACCTGGAGCAAGTTGTGAATGCTCTTCAGGATGTTGCCTCTGTGTACTCGAGCTTCCATAAAATTCAACAGCAAATGGTGCTGTATGCCTTTAATCTCTCTCTCCAGGCAACGCTAAGCGATCGAGCTCGGGTGAATAAGTGTGTGTCTCAGCAGCTGGAAGAGACCCTAGGCAAGAAACTAGTGCAGCTGAAGTGCCACTTACATCCACTGGACGGCATGGCTACCCAAGCCAGGAAGGAGCTCAAAGCTTTAGACGTTGAGTGGGAGATTAAGGGTAATATTTTTGGAAGCGAAGGCTGCGCAGCTAATTTGGTTTATGCTGTGTCTAAATTGAGGTAAATATAAACATTATTATTTTGTATATTAAATTCAATTTTTTTTTTAAATATTGTGTTTTTTAAATATATGTTCCTTTAAATTTGATATACTAAAATATTTTCTTTACATCTACAGATACAAAATGAAATCAGGGGACCCATCAGGGTTTAAGGCCTTCCTTGAGAGATCTAAGCTAAACCCAGGGGTCATTGTACGCTATGTGGGGAACAGACTCCATGTTCTGTTCCACCTAGCTGGGATCATTGTCCACCTGAAGGATCTGCTATCCCAGTACTTGACCAAGTACTCAACTGCTATGGGGTTGCGATCTGTCATTATGAAGGACCTTGACAACCCCAACATTTTTCTGCAGTTGAGAGCTTTAGGTAAAATATATATTTTAAAAATATTGTAGTGGTGAAATGTTACAATACCTCATGTAGTTTATCAATATTTGAAATGTTTATATTGTTCCCTAAATTTTAATTTATTTTATATTGTAGGTCTCTTTGGGAAGCTCTTGACTGGCCCCTGGATGACCACATTCTACAAGAATCCTGGTGGATTAAAGCATTTGGAAATGGTATGTGTTCATTATTTAACCAACATTAACATTTTTAAAAAAAATATTATGTGCCCATTAAATAAGCCCATTATTTTCTTTTTATCACAGACTCCACTCATCAAAACGTGTATGCTCACGTTGAAGGAGATTGAAGACAACCCAGCCTTGGTCCTCACCATGGACCATGATGTTTTCAACAACCAGCTGGAGGTGGATGATGTCCTGCTGAAGCTGAGGAGCAACACCGAGGAGACATCAGAACGGTTTTCTTTTACAATTGCTTTACTTGCAAAATGTTTTTTAAATGTTCTAAGTAGGCAGCTGGGGGATTATACTGATGGTGAGCTGGCGGACCCCCAACCAGAGCTGATGGCCAAGACTTCATCTGCTCCAGTTCACAACATCTTCTGTGAGCGTGTGTTGGGAATGGTGGATGCCCAGTTCAAGAGAGCACCCAACGCATCCATGGCTTTTGTTGATGCCAAGGTGAAGTGTCAGGCCAATAAGACAATGGAATGGTTGGTAGGAAAACCCAGTTCAGAGCAGGGTAAGATGATTTCTTTTGCCATTAACTTTGCACGTAGGCAGGTTAAAGTTCTTAAGTGTAGGGATAAGTTAATGAGACAGTTGGTTATTTTTAGACAGACAGAATTAGCACAGAAAAGGGATAAGACAGATAGGAATAAATTAGAAAGAAACATTAGAAACTGTCTGGACACTGGATTAGGGTTGGATGATGATGTTTTTTCTAGTCTTCTCCAAGGTACTAAAGAAAATTTTAATGAATTGTTTCAGAATTCTGTAGACTGCCTGCCCTTACCTATCAGGCATGTTTGGCATGTAGATGGAGAAGACAAGGTCTTTGAGGGGGAAGTAGTTGCAGTGGTAACAAAAAACAAAAAGAAGTGTTGTCGTGTAGTTTATAGTGTAGATGATATTCAGATTATTCCAATTACTTTTTTAATTGCAGATGCCCTAATGGGAGATTTTTATTTCATTTAGATAATTTCATACTTTGTTGCTGTTTGGTTTGGTCTATGGGTACATTAAAAAACATTTTGCTAATATTTCATTTTCAGTATGCTTTGTTCCAATTTAATTTTAATGTTACTGTTAATAATTTTGTAGATACTTTCGCAATGTATTAACTATTGATTTGTTGTTTAGTTTAGAATTGATTACTTTTTAAAATACTTTTACCATTTATTTTTCAGGCTATTATTTATAGATTTTATTGTGTAAATACCTTAAAATAGTATAAATTGTTGTTTTGTTGTTTAATTTTGACGTGATTGTTTTTTTTAATACCTGCTTTTTCTATTTCAGGCCCTTATATTAATTATTTATTCTAGTGTTTTAATGCCGTTTGCATTAATTTATAAAATTATAATGTGTAGATATGTATTTTATGTAGGAACCATTGATTTTTGTATTTTTTAAAAATTGTTTTTTATCTTTTGTCTTGATTACTTTTTTAATACTTTTCAAACTTTTCTTTTTCAGGCTGTTATCTTTTCTTTTAATTTTAATGTTTTTATTAGTTACTGTTTGTATTTATTTAGAAACTAATTTTGAGTAAATATATTAATGTAAGAACCATTTTGACTTTATTACTTTTTTAATACTTTTCAAACTTTTCTTTTTCAGGCTGTTTTCGTTTCTTTTAATGTTATTATTAGTTACTGTTAGCATTTCTTTAGAAAATTATTTTGTGTATATATATTAATGTAAGAATGTTTTATTTTGACTTGATTTCTTTTTTAATACTTTTCAAATTTTTTTATTTTCAGGCAGTTATCCTAAAATTTAGCTAGTGTTAATTACTGTTTGCATCGATTTAGAACATTATTTTGTGTTAATACTTAAACATGTATGAACTATTGTTTTGCTTTTCACTTTAAATTTTATTTTAAATGTTCCATTTTTCTTTCTCAGGATATTTTTTTTCTTTTAAAAAAAGGTAACAATTGTTTTGATATTTTAGTATTAATTATAATTAATAACAGCAGTGATATAAAATTTGTTGTTACCGTAAATGTATGTACCTGCCTTTTTTTGTTTTTGGAATTATGGGAATATATTTTTACAATATTTTTACTTTTTTTTTATTTTCAGAATAGTTTAAATTCTAATTCATATACAGGTAAATGTTAATAATAGTACGGTACCGGTTGTTAGTATTTATTTAGAAAATTGTTTAGTGTAAATATTTAATGTAGTGACCATTGATTTTTGTTTGTCTTGATTACTTTTTTAATACATTTTTTGCATTTTTTCTTTTTCAGACTTATCTTAACCTATAATGCTGTTGTTATATACAGTTTGCATTGATTTAGAATTTAATAATATGTAGATGTATTTTTATTTAAGGAACCATTGATTTATATTTATATATAGTCTATATTTATTTATTTTTTTATTTTGTCTCATTACTTTAATACTTTTCCAATTTTTATTTTTCAGGCTCATATCTTTTCTTTTAATGTTTGCATTTATTTAGAAAATTATTTTGTGTAAATATATTAATGTAAGAACTATTGATTTTCATTTTGATTTGATTGCTTTTTTAATACTTTTCAAATTTATCTTTTTCAATCTTTAACTTTAATATTTTTTTGTTTAATTTTTCTTTTTCAGGACATATATTTTCTTTAAAAAAAAGGTAACCATTAAATTTCATATTATATTACTGGTATTAATTATATTTAAAACAGCGTTGATTAAATATTTGTTGGGTATCATTACTTTAAATGTATGAACCTCTGAATTTTTCATTTGGCATACATTTAAAAAAATTATTTTTCCCCTTTTTTTATTTTCAGAATATTTCAAATTCTTCATCTTATACAGGTAAATATTAATATTATTAGTATTAGTTTTATTGTCTGTAATTTAACTATGAAACATTTCTTTTTGTTATTTGTTTTGACTATAATTGAATAATTCATTAATATTTCTTTTCAGGACGTTATATTTGAATAGTGTATTAATAACAATTCTATATTTCTTTTCATGACGTTTTCAGTATCCTTTCAATTAAGTAGTAGCACTGATTTATTTCATGTAATTAGTTTATTGTAGGACGTTTAATTTAAAAAAACAATCAAATTAAAATTTGAATTATTTTTCTTTTCAGGTATTTTTAAATTCTCTACAGGACATGAAATGACTATAATTAAAATATACATTTTATTTGATGTTGTTACTTTAAAATGGAATAGACCTGCAATTTGTTTGTTTTTCATGTAAAAAAAATTATACATTGTACCAAAAAAAAATTTTTAACTATTTTTTTTTTTCACTTTCTCTGCAAAAACATTTTTCAAAATAAATATTTATTATATAATGTGAAACTTTTGTTATTAATTGTGTTGTATATTGCATTGAGTATATCTACTGAAAATTTGGTACCATTATCTTTGAAAATAAAAAAGTTATGGGTCAAAAAGTGAAAAAATTTCAAAAGTGGGTCACAAGTTTTTTGGGTCACATATATAGCTTATATAAGGGGCAAAAAAAATTCGACAAAAAAAATCATAACTCCTGTTCTATAAAAGATAGAAAGATGAAATTGGTGTTGTTATAAAGCTTATAGCTAGCCCTTTAAAATGATATATCATTCATGACAATCGGACCATATTTAAATTTTGTGTCAAAGTACCTAGTTTAGGGTTCAGGTTAGGGTGAGGGATAGATTAGGTCATTTTTTTCATTTTTAAAAACTTTTTATTCGTAATTTTAGCAAAAACATGAGTTATTTTCTTTTTCCACGGCAACCAAGATGGCGGCCGTGTGAGACATCGCGGTACTCCTTGTATGAAATTACCGAATTTTTGATTAAAATTAAGTTTAATTATTTATTTCATCTGAGATCAGAATACAAACTACAATACTACAATAAGTAGCAAATGTGCACCAAATAATATAATTATTATAATTAGAGCCTAGGCCTTCATAAAATAAAATTGTGTGCTGCTGTTATTTTTACGCTTAGGCTTAGAGATTAAATTCCACAATTTACTATACATATTTTTAGTGTGTAGCCTACATTTCAAACAGCCTAAAATATAAATTTAATTAAAGTAATGTTTAAAGTAGAAGCAGAGAAAATTAGAGCCCTACCTAAATTAACTGAAGTCTATTCAATTATGAAGAAAATTTAAATTTACTGTCAGGGGCAAAACATCTATATGTTTTCTTGTATAATTCTATTACAATAAAGGTAGTACTTCTTTTATGAACAAGTTCTGTTCCTAAAGGTCATTATTCTATGTTTTTGTTCATTTTGCATAAAACCACCTTAATACATGCAGTGTTTGCATAATATTGCATTTTCTATTTTAGTGGTCATATGACTCATATATGACATATGCTTGAAAACATTGTATTGAATACTGTGTATATATTAAATTTTAACAATACCTTACGAATATAAAATACATTTTTAAAAATGCTAAGAAAAAAAACAATAAAGATAAGGAAAAAGTTAATTTTTATGAGAAACATAAACACAATTATGCATGATTTAATCATTTTTTTTATTCTGATGTTTGCCATGGCTTATGTTCAAGAACTGCCTATACTACTGTTTTAACTTAAACTTAAAGTATGGCTGTGACCACAATTTTAGAATAATGTTGTGTTTATTGTTTTAACTATATTAACATTCTTTATCTAATATTTATTTTATTTTTTTGAAAAAGTTGGATTGTAACTAAGGAATGGCTGCATACCTGATATGTCTGACCAGCGGCAGTGGCTTGCCAGTGTTTACAAGATCAGTGGGAAATGTCAAACAGGTAAATCATTTATTTTAGGACACTATTAATTTTTAGTTTAATTTCAAGCATGTAAAAAATAACAATTATTAAGCTTTCTGTCATTTATTGTCTGTGGTGAAAAATTGATCTTGAAAATGTGTTAGGCTTAATTCTAATAATAGATGCTTTTAAGCTTATCGTTAAAACAAAATGGATTAAAATCTTTTTAAAGTTTATGTTATTTAGATTATATTTAGAACTGTTTTCCTCATTCACTTTGAAAACATATGATAGCATTTTAAGTGACCATACCACGGTTCAGCATCATAATAGATTAAATTTTATCTTATAAATACATTAATAAACTAGCATTTAAAGTTTAAAAGATTTTTTCCAAGTCTTCATTCTCTTTAAATTTTTATTTATTTTAGTGTTTGGTTAAAAATGTTCCATGTTGTTTTTGATTGTTTTGCGCTCATGATAAAACCTTTCATAACCCTTGATATTTACTTAAGGCAATATAAAAAAATAGTTGTTTAACAGTACTTTAATTGGATTAATTTAAATAGCTGTCCACCAATAACAAAGTAATTTATAAGAAAACTATTTTAATACAAATATATACATGCTAGTAAGTACTAACTCTTATTATGAAAATATCAGCACATCACATTCCAGTAATCCTAAAAATCTAAACTCTTTGATACTATAAATTAAGCTTTTTTCGATATGCACAAAATGATTGAACATGTTGATGCCCGGGTACCATTGCACCATTGGTCATACATCTAATTTTAAAAGAGTGTTATTTGTTTACATAGGTAGTTGAAAGATTTGTGGGTTCTTCCGATGTAACAGTGAAATGTAAAGGCATTTTGTTCTTTTTGATTTTATTGAAATTTGATAACTATTCAGTTTTTGTTTACAAGCATGATGGTACAACTCAAGTACACTTTTTAAAAAAATGATAGTTATAATATGTTGTTACAAGTCATTAATATGTTATTACAAGTCATTAATAGATTGTTACAAGCACAAAGCCTGGCATGAAAGTATAAGTATAAACATTAAGTCACTATCTATACTAGTCCAGCACGAAGTCTGGTATGCAAGTATGAACATTAAGTCACTATCTATACTAGTCCAGTACAAAGTCTGGTATGCAAGTATGAACATTAAGTGACTATCTATACTAGTCCAGCACAAAGTCTGGTATGCAAGTATGAACATTAAGTCACTATCTATACTAGTCCAGCACGAAGTCTGGTATGCAAGTATGAACATTAAGTCACTATCTATACTAGTCCAGTACAAAGTCTGGTATGCAAGTATGAACATTAAGTGACTATCTATACTAGTCCACCACAAAGTCTGGTATGCAAGTATGAACATTAAGTCACTATCTATACTAGTCCAGCACAAAGTCTGTTATGTGCATTTGGAACTCCTTCGAAGTAACTGATAATATATCACTAACAGTAAACCAAGGACTTTATTATTTTTTGAAAAACTTTTTGAAACTTGTAATGTGATCATGTGACCTTGATCGATGGTAATGTTACATTTAAGATTTGACCAACTTTATTAGCATGCTCAAGTGTAACTATAAGTCAAAATAGGCTATCTTTCAAATAAAGAAATATTTACAGTCTTATCATGTGTATGCTTGAGCTACTGTAACAATGAAGATGGTCTTTAACTTTTCTAGTCACTTTGCTGTTACAAAAAAATGTAAATAAAAGATTGTGTGTTTCTGTGTGTAAAAAAAAAAGTGGAAAAAGGGATGGGGGGGGGGGGTTGTCAGTATATCAAGACATGTACACAATTTTCATATAAACATACACAAACTCAAGTACACTTTAAAAAAAAGATAGTTATAATATGTTGTTACAAGTCATTAGTATGTAGTTACAAGTCATTAATATGTTGTTACAAGTCATCAATATGTTGTTACAAGTCATTAATATGTTGTTACATGTCCTTAATATGTTGTTACAGGTTATTGATATGTTGTTACAAGTCATTAATATGTTGTTACAAGTCATTATTATGTTGTTACAAGTCATTATTAGATTGTTTCAAGTCCTTGGGTTAACTATATCCTAGGTCTCTAAACTTCATGATATGTGGTTACAATAATTTTTTTGAAAAGTAATTACCAACTGACTTGCTTTGATACCAAACCGCCATGTGACTACTTTACATCACTTGATAACTTACCCATCTTTTAGCTCCCTACCCATCTTTTGACTACCTACCCATCTTTTGACTACCTACCCATCTTTTGACTACCTACCCATCTTTTAACAACCTACCCATTTTTGACTACCTTCCCATCTTTTTACAACCTACTCATCCCTTAGCTGCCTACCTATTTTTTTACAACCTACCCATCTTTTAGCTGCCCTCCTAATTTTTTACAACCTACCCATCTTTTAGCTGCCTACCTATTTTTTATAACCTACCCATCTTTAAGCTGCCTACCTATTTTTTTATAACCTACCCATCTTTTAGCTGACTACCTATTTTTTACAACCTACCCATCTTTTAGCTGGCTACCTATTTTTTTACAACCTACTCATTCCTTAGCTGCCTACCATTTTTTACAACCTACCCTTTTTTTAGCTGCCCTCCTAATTTTTTACAACCTACCCATCTTTTAGCTGACTACCTATTTTTTTACAACCTACCCATCATTTAGCTGCTAGCCTATTTTTGCACAACCTACCCATCTTTTAGCTTCCTGTCTATTTTTTACAACCTACCCATCTTTTAGCTGATTACCTATTTTTTTTTACAACCTACCCATCTTTTAGCTGACTACCTATTTTTTTTTCCCCCGATCTTGTCAGAATTTATTTAAGGTGTGCTTCTCAGACTCAGAGACTGTTCCCATAAAAATAATTCAAAATTATTTTTTCACTTTCAGTTGTATCTATTAATTTCTTAATGTGATACACAGTCACAGCAATGCGCATTTATTTGTGTAAATGCGTCTCATTATCATATTTTGTTATTCAATTCTCTTCCTTTCACTTTTCTTCCTGGGAATTTTGGTTCTATTTACTGATGTTGGTGATATTAATTTTATCATAAACATTTCTAAGCGCTAACAAATAAAATGATGATTAATAAGGACATTTACTGTGACTTTTTTCCTGACTGTCTACCCATCTTTTAACTGCCTACCCATCTTTTAACGGCCTACCCATCTTTTAACTGCCTACCCATCTTTTAACGGCCTACCCATATTTTAACGGCCTAACCATCTTTTAACTGCCTACCCATCTTTTAACTGCCTACCCATCTTTTAACGGCCTACCCATCTTTTAACGGCCTACCCATCTTTTAACTGCCTACCAATCTTTTAACGGCCTACCCATCTTTTAACGGCCTACCCATCTTTTAACTGCCTACCCATCTTTTAACGGCCTACCCGTCTTTTAACTGCCTACCCATCTTTTAACTGCCTACCCATCTTTTAACTGCCTACCCATCTTTTAACTGCCTACCCATCTTTTAACTGCCTACCCATCTTTTAACGGCCTACCCATCTTTTAACGGCCTACCCATCTTTTAATTGCCTACCCATCTTTTAACGGCCTACCCATCTTTTAACTGCTTACCCATCTTTTGACTGCCTGACTGCCTACCCATCTTTTGACTGTCTACCCATCTTTTGACTGCCTACCCATCTTGTTACTGCCTACCCATCTTGTGACTGCCTACCCATCTTGCGACTGCCTACCCATCTTTTGACTGCCTACCCATCTTGTGACTGCCTACCCATCTTTTAACTGCCTACCTATCTTTTGATTGCCTACCCATCTTTTAACTGTCTACCCATCTTTTGACTTCCTACCCATCTTGTGACTGCCTATCCATATTTTGACTACCTATCCATCTTTTCAATGCCTTCAATATTTTGATTGTCTACCCATCTTTAGGCTGCCTATCCATCTTTTGACAACTTACCCATCATTTGACTGCCTACTCATCATTAGGCGATCTATCCAACCTTCAGCTACCCAAACATAGCTTTCAACCTACCCTCCATTTTGGTTACATACCCACCGTTTGGCTTGGCTACCAACTCAAACTCCCACGCATCACAGCCCCCCTCCCTCGCCCCGAGACTGACCTAATCCTCCAAACAGCACGCCGGGATGAAATAACCCCGGGGTCCTATGCCACTAATACACGGCACACCTTTTCTCAAAGATGGACAAATAAGCAGACCACTGTAAGATAACGCCGGCCAAGGGCGCTGCCTCAATTACCTGGCACGGTGGGACCAAAGGGAAGGGGCGGCACGGAGCAGATAATCGCTGTGCTGGGTGGAGGCGGGGCTGGAAACGTAAGCTATTTCAAGGTCAGACTGACCACTACCTCAACGGTTGCCTGGGTCGCTCAGTATTACGAGCAGGGTGGGTGCATAGTGGTAGCGAGACCTTCATGGACATCTGGGCACATCCTGCTCACAATCCTGGTGGGGGGAGCTATAGTATTACTACAGTCTACATATTATGAATACCCATTGCCCCCCCCCCCTTTTTTTGCCTACTGGTGGTAGAGGAAGGTTTTGAGCAATAAAGGGGTAGTACCAACACTCCAACTCTGTCAATAAAGGGTAGTACCAACACTCCAACTCTGTCAATAAAGGATAGTACCAACACTCCAACTTTGTCAATAAAGGGTAGTACCAACATTCCAACTCTGTCAATAAAGGGTAGTACCAACACCCCAACTCTGTCATTAAAGGGTAGTACCAACACTCCAACTTTGTCAATAAAGGGTAGTACCGACACTCCAACTCAGCCAACTCTGTCAATAAAGGGTAGTACCAACACCCCAACTCTGTCAATAAAGGGTAGTACCAACACCCCAACTCTGTCAATAAAGGGTAGTACCAACACTCCAACTCTGTCAATAAAGGGTAGTACCAACACTCCAACTCTGTCAATAAAGGGTAGTACCAACACTCCAACTCTGTCAATAAAGGGTACTACCAACACCCCAACTCTGTCAATAAAGGGTAGTACCAACACTCCAACTTTGTCAATAAAGGGTAGTACCGACACTCCAACTCTGTCAATAAAGGGTAGTACCAACACCCCAACTCTGTCAATAAAGGCTAGTACCGACACTCCAACTCAGCCAACACTGTCAATAAAGGGTAGTACCAACACCCCAACTCTGTCAATAAAGGGTAGTACCAACACCCCAACTCTGTCAATAAAGGGTAGTACCAACACTCCAACTCTGTCAATAAAGGGTAGTACCAACACTCCAACTCTGTCACTGTCAATAAAGGGTAGTACCAACACTTCAACTCTGTCAATAAAGGGTAGTACCAACACTCCGATTCTGTCAATAAAGGGTAGTACCAACACTCCAACTCTGACAATAAAGGGTAGTACCAACACTCAGATTCTGTCAATAAAGGGTAGTACCAACACTCCAACTCTGCCAATAAAGGGTACTACCAACACTCCAACTCTGTCAATAAAGGGTAGTAGCAACACTTCAACTCTGTCAATAAAGGGTAGTACCAACACTCCGATTCTGTCAATAAAGGGTAGTACCAACACTCCAACTCTGTCACTGTCAATAAAGGGTAGTACCAACACTCCAACTCTGTCAATAAAGGGTAGTACCAACACTTCAACTCTGTCAATAAAGGGTAGTACCAACACTCCGATTCTGTCAATAAAGGGTAGTACCAACACTCCAACTCTGTCAATAAAGGGTACTACCAACACTCCAACTCTGTCAATAAAGGGTAGTACCAACACTCCAACTCTGTCAATAAAGGGTAGTACCAACACTCTAACACTGTCAATAAAGGGTAGTACCAACACTCCAACTCTGTCAATAAAGGGTACTACAACCACTCCAACTCTGTCAATAAAGGGTAGTACCAACACTCTAACACTGTCAATAAAGGGTACTACCAACACTCTAACACTGTCAATAAAGGGTAGTACCAACACTCCAACTCTGTCAATAAAGGGTAGTACCAACACTCTAACACTGTCAATAAAGGGTAGTACCAACACTCCAACTCTGTCAATAAAGGGTAGTAGCAACACTTCAACTCTGTCAATAAAGGGTAGTACCAACACTCCGATTCTGTCAATAAAGGGTAGTACCAACACTCCAACTCTGTCACTGTCAATAAAGGGTAGTACCAACACTCCAACTCTGTCAATAAAGGGTAGTACCAACACTTCAACTCTGTCAATAAAGGGTAGTACCAACACTCCGATTCTGTCAATAAAGGGTAGTACCAACACTCCAACTCTGTCAATAAAGGGTACTACCAACACTCCAACTCTGTCAATAAAGGGTAGTACCAACACTCCAACTCTGTCAAATAAAGGGTAGTACCAACACTCTAACACTGTCAATAAAGGGTAGTACCAACACTCCAACTCTGTCAATAAAGGGTACTACCAACACTCCAACTCTGTCAATAAAGGGTAGTACCAACACTCTAACACTGTCAATAAAGGGTAGTACCAACACTCCAACTCTGTCAATAAAGGGTAGTACCAACACTCTAACACTGTCAATAAAGGGTAGTACCAACACTCCAACTCTGTCAATAAAGGGTAGTACCAACACTCCAACTCTGTCAATAAAGGGTACTACCAACACTCCAACTCTGTCAATAAAGGGTAGTACCAACACTTCAACTCTGTCAATAAAGGGTAGTACCAACACTTCAACTCTGTCAATAAAGGGTAGTACCAACACTCCAACTCTGTCAATAAAGGGTAGTACCAACACTCTAACTCTGTCAACTCCATATTTTGGTAATATGTGGGAGAGACTGCAATCAGGTGAGGTAGAAGGAAATAAGGGAAACAAATTTATGAGGGAAAAGCTGAAAAAAGAGAACACAACAACACAACAGCGAACATTGTTTCAATTTATTTAAAGGCTGTCAGTTGATAGAAATCAATCTTATGCTTTGTAATAATTTGTTTATAATGTGCATTGTCTTATATTTGTCATTATTTGTCAGCCACATTTGTTATGTAACGTTCCTTAAGGGTGTCATAGTTATAATTTACAGTGTGGTTTGCTAACGCCGTTGGATATAGTAGAGACAATGTTGAAGGCCTCCCTCACATTGAATGCGCAGTAACACTTGTTGAAGACCTGAACCCCACCATATCGTGTCTGCTATCCACGCCTTGATCTTTTAATAGAAATCACGGACGACCCCCCCCCCCCAAACAACGCACGCAACCAGACGGCCACACCTCAAGGCCGGTCAGCGAGGGCGAGATGACCACTGGTGGCCGTAGAAACCTGTTGTTAATAAACGCTGCCTATCTCTGCCTGTTGTGAACAGATGTGGAGCTGGTTTTTGGTTCATGGATTTAAAAAAAAAAAAACTTTGGGGTGGGTAGGGAGGTTTTTTTTTTTTTGGGGGGGGGGGGGTAATTCAACGGGAATGAGACACACTGAGTGAAGTTAGCAATATAATTTAAGTTGTCTGTGGTAGAGAGTGCAACCCCTGCAGGTGAGAATTTAAAGGGCATTGGTAGGGTAGCCGATTGTAAAATCATTTTACATTTTAAAAATGTAAAAATGACGTGGGCGTCGTGGGTCTCCTTCCTACTATGTGTGGGTCTGAGGCAGGGCCGAATTTAGACTTGCCGAGGCCTTTAGCTATGCAAAGTCCAGAGGGCACCCTACCGTTTGAACTTACCTGAGGTAGTCAAAGAAAAATTAAAAATATATAGCTGGCAGATTGTGAGGCCTTGTAGCTTATTTCGCGTATAGGTAAATCCGGTACTGGTCTGAGGTCATTAGATAGATTGCATGTGGTCCATATTTACAACTCTGGCGACCTTCTTGCTGTCATCGACAACACCTGAAACCACTTCCTGTCACAGAACAGTTAGAAATGGCCTTTGTTTTTTAACTTTGATTCCGTGTCGAGATCAATAGAGTAGTTTTACAAAGCTCTGTCTTTACATATGGATCGTACCGTACCGAGATCAATAGAGTAGTTTTACAAAGCTCTATCTTGACATATGGATCGTACCGTACCGAGATCAATATAGTAGTTTCACAAAGCTCTATCTTGACATATGGATCGTACCGTACCGAGATCAATAGAGTAGTTTCACAAAGCTCTATCTTGACACATGGATCGTACCGTACCGAGATCAATAGAGTAGTTTCACAAAGCTCTATCTTGTCATATGGATCGTACCATACCGAGATCAATAGAATAGTCTTACAAAGCTCTGTCTTGACATATGGTGTCGACTCTTTAAGAAATAACATTGGTACCGTTCCTCTTTGGGCCAGAGTGTGGACAGTTGACTCTGTTGACGTCAACAAAAAAGGAGGGGTTGGGTGTGGTAGAGTATATCTGGTGTGGTAGAGTATATCTGGTGTGGTAGAGTATATCTGGTGTGGTAGAGTATACCTGGTGTGGTAGAGTATATCTGGTGTGGTAGAGTATATCTGGTGTGGTAGAGTATATCTGGTGTGGTAGAGTATATCTGGTGTGGTAGAGTATATCTGGTGTGGTAGAGTATATCTGGTGTGGTAGAGTATACCTGGTGTGGTAGAGTATACCTGGTGTGGTAGAGTATATCTGGTGTGGTAGAGTATACCTGGTGTGGTAGAGTATATCTGTTGTGGTAGAGTATATCTGGTGTGGTAGAGTATACCTGGTGCGGTAGAGTATATCTGGTGTGGTAGAGTATATCTGGTGTGGTAGAGTATACCTGGTGTGGTAGCGTATATCTGGTGTGGTAGAGTATACCTGGTGTGGTAGAGTATACCTGGTGTGGTAGAGTATATCTGGTTTGGTAGAGTATATCTGGTGTGGAAGAGTATACCTGGTGTGGTAGAGTATACCTGGTGTGGTAGAGTATACCTGGTGTGGTAGAGTATATCTGGTGTGGTAGAGTATATCTGGTGTGGTAGAGTATATCTGGTGTGGTAGAGTATATCTGGTGTGGTAGAGTATACCTGGTGTGGTAGAGTATACCTGGTGTGGTAGAGTATATATGGTGTGGTAGAGTATACCTGGTGTGGTAGAGTATATATGGTGTGGTAGAGTATATCTGGTGTGGTAGAGTATATCTGGTGTGGTAGAGTATACCTGGTGTGGTAGAGTATACCTGGTGTGGTAGAGTATATCTGTTGTGGTAGAGTATATCTGGTGTGGTAGAGTATATCTGGTGTGGTAGAGTATACCTGGTGTGGTAGAGTATATCTGGTGTGGTAGAGTATACCTGGTGTGGTAGAGTATATCTGGTGTGGTAGAGTATATCTGGTGTGGTAGAGTATATCTGGTGTGGTAGAGTATACCCGGTGTGGTAGAGTATATCTGGTGTGGTAGAGTATATCTGGTGTGGTAGAGTATATCTGGTGTGGTAGAGTATATCTGATGTGGTAGAGTATACCTGGTGTGGTAGAGTATATCTGGTGTGGTAGAGTATATCTGGTGTGGTAGAGTATATCTGGTGTGGTAGAGTATACCTGGTGTGGTAGAGTATATCTGGTGTGGTAGAGTATATCTGGTGTGGTAGAGTATATCTGGTGTGGTAGAGTATACCTGGTGTGGTAGAGTATATCTGGTGTGGTAGAGTATATCTGGTGTGGTAGAGTATATCTGGTGTGGTAGAGTATATCTGGTGTGGTAGAGTATACCTGGTGTGGTAGAGTATACCTGGTGTGGTAGAGTATACCTGGTGTGGTAGAGTATATCTGGTGTGGTAGAGTATATCTGGTGTGGTAGAGTATACCTGGTGTGGTAGAGTATATCTGGTGTGGTAGAGTATATCTGGTGTGGTAGAGTATATCTGGTGTGGTAGAGTATATCTGGTGTGGTAGAGTATACCTGGTGTGGTAGAGTATACCTGGTGTGGTAGAGTATATCTGGTGTGGTAGAGTATACCTGGTGTGGTAGAGTATATCTGGTGTGGTAGAGTATATCTGGTGTGGTAGAGTATATCTGGTTTGGTAGAGTATACCTGGTGTGGTAGAGTATACCTGGTGTGGTAGAGTATATCTGGTGTGGTAGAGTATATCTGGTGTGGTAGAGTATACCTGGTGTGGTAGAGTATATCTGGTGTGGTAGAGTATATCTGGTGTGGTAGAGTATATCTGGTGTGGTAGAGTATATCTGGTGTTGTATAGTATACCTGGTGTGGTAGAGTATACCTGGTGTGGTAGAGTATACCTGGTGTGGTAGAGTATACCTGGTGTGGTAGAGTATATCTGGTGTGGTAGAGTATATCTGGTGTGGTAGAGTATATCTGGTGTGGTAGAGTATATCTGGTGTGGTAGAGTATACCTGGTGTGGTAGCGTATATCTGGTGTGGTAGAGTATACCTGGTGTGGTAGAGTATACCTGGTGTGGTAGAGTATATCTGGTTTGGTAGAGTATATCTGGTGTGGAAGAGTATACCTGGTGTGGTAGAGTATACCTGGTGTGGTAGAGTATACCTGGTGTGGTAGAGTATATCTGGTGTGGTAGAGTATATCTGGTGTGGTAGAGTATATCTGGTGTGGTAGAGTATATCTGGTGTGGTAGAGTATACCTGGTGTGGTAGAGTATACATGGTGTGGTAGAGTATATATGGTGTGGTAGAGTATACCTGGTGTGGTAGAGTATATATGGTGTGGTAGAGTATATCTGGTGTGGTAGAGTATATCTGGTGTGGTAGAGTATACCTGGTGTGGTAGAGTATACCTGGTGTGGTAGAGTATACCTGGTGTGGTAAAGTATACCTGGTGTGGTAGAGTATACCTGGTGTGGTAGAGTATATCTGGTGTGGTAGAGTATACCTGGTGTGGTAGAGTATATCTGGTGTGGTAGAGTATACCTGGTGTGGTAGAGTATATCTGGTGTGGTAGAGTATATCTGGTGTGGTAGAGTATACCTGGTGTGGTTAGAGTATATCTGGTGTGGTAGAGTATATCTGGTGTGGTAGAGTATATCTGGTGTGGTAGAGTATATCTGGTGTGGTAGAGTATATCTGGTGTGGTAGAGTATACCTGGTGTGGTAGAGTATACCTGGTGTGGTAGAGTATATCTGGTGTGGTAGAGTATATCTGGTGTGGTAGAGTATACCTGGTGTGGTAGAGTATACCTGGTGTGGTAGAGTATACCTGGTGTGGTAGAGTATATCTGGTGTGGTAGAGTATATCTGGTGTGGTAGAGTATATCTGGTGTGGTAGAGTATATCTGGTGTGGTAGAGTATATCTGGTGTGGTAGAGTATATCTGGTGTGGTAGAGTATATCTGGTGTGGTAGAGTATATCTGGTGTGGTAGAGTATATCTGGTGTGGTAGAGTATACCTGGTGTGGTAGAGTATACCTGGTGTGGTAGAGTATATCTGGTGTGGTAGAGTATACCTGGTGTGGTAGAGTATATATGGTGTGGTAGAGTATATCTGGTGTGGTAGAGTATATCTGGTGTGGTAGAGTATATCTGGTGTGGTAGAGTATATCTGGTGTGGTAGAGTATACCTGGTGTGGTAGAGTATATCTGGTGTGGTAGAGTATACCTGGTGTGGTAGAGTATACCTGGTGTGGTAGAGTATATCTGGTGTGGTAGAGTATATCTGGTGTGGTAGAGTATATCTGGTGTGGTAGAGTATACCTGGTGTGGTAGAGTATACCTGGTGTGGTAGAGTATATCTGGTGTGGTAGAGTATATCTGGTGTGGTAGAGTATACCTGGTGTGGTAGAGTATACCTGGTGTGGTAGAGTATATCTGGTGTGGTAGAGTATATCTGGTGTGGTAGAGTATATCTGGTGTGGTAGAGTATACCTGGTGTGGTAGAGTATATCTGGTGTGGTAGAGTATATCTGGTGTGGTAGAGTATACCTGGTGTGGTAGAGTATATCTGGTGTGGTAGAGTATACCTGGTGTGGTAGAGTATACCTGGTGTGGTAGAGTATATCTGGTGTGGTAGAGTATATCTGGTGTGGTAGAGTATATCTGGTGTGGTAGAGTATATCTGGTGTGGTAGAGTATACCTGGTGTGGTAGAGTATACCTGGTGTGGTAGAGTATATCTGTTGTGGTAGAGTATATCTGGTGTGGTAGAGTATACCTGGTGTGGTAGAGTATACCTGGTGTGGTAGAGTATACCTGGTGTGGTAGAGAATACCTGGTGTGGTAGAGTATATCTGGTGTGGTAGAGTATATCTGGTGTGGTAGAGTATATCTGGTGTGGTAGAGTATATCTGGTGTGGTAGAGTATATCTGGTGTGGTAGAGTATATCTGGTGTGGTAGAGTATATCTGGTGTGGTAGAGTATACCTGTTGTGGTAGAGTATACCTGGTGTGGTAGAGTATATCTGGTGTGGTAGAGTATATCTGGTGTGGTAGAGTATATCTGGTGTGGTAGAGTATACCTGGTGTGGTAGAGTATATCTGGTGTGGTAGAGTATATCTGGTGTGGTAGAGTATATCTGGTGTGGTAGAGTATATCTGGTGTGGTAGAGTATATCTGGTGTGGTAGAGTATACCTGGTGTGGTAGAGTATACCTGGTGTGGTAGAGTATATCTGGTGTGGTAGAGTATACCTGGTGTGGTAGAGTATATCTGTTGTGGTAGAGTATATCTGGTGTGGTAGAGTATACCTGGTGTGGTAGAGTATATCTGGTGTGGTAGAGTATATCTGGTGTGGTAGAGTATACCTGGTGTGGTAGCGTATATCTGGTGTGGTAGAGTATACCTGGTGTGGTAGAGTATACCTGGTGTGGTAGAGTATATCTGGTTTGGTAGAGTATATCTGGTGTGGAAGAGTATACCTGGTGTGGTAGAGTATACCTGGTGTGGTAGAGTATACCTGGTGTGGTAGAGTATATCTGGTGTGGTAGAGTATATCTGGTGTGGTAGAGTATATCTGGTGTGGTAGAGTATACCTGGTGTGGTAGAGTATACCTGGTGTGGTAGAGTATACCTGGTGTGGTAGAGTATATATGGTGTGGTAGAGTATACCTGGTGTGGTAGAGTATATCTGGTGTGGTAGAGTATATCTGGTGTGGTAGAGTATATCTGGTGTGGTAGAGTATATCTGGTGTGGTAGAGTATACCTGGTGTGGTAGAGTATACCTGGTGTGGTAGAGTATATATGGTGTGGTAGAGTATACCTGGTGTGGTAGAGTATATCTGGTGTGGTAGAGTATATCTGGTGTGGTAGAGTATATCTGGTGTGGTAGAGTATATCTGGTATGGTAGAGTATATCTGGTGTGGTAGAGTATATCTGGTGTGGTAGAGTATACCTGGTGTGGTAGAGTATATCTGTTGTGGTAGAGTATATCTGGTGTGGTAAAGTATATCTGGTGTGGTAGAGTATATCTGGTGTGGTAGAGTATATCTGGTGTGGTAGAGTATATCTGGTGTGGTAGAGTATATCTGGTGTGGTAGAGTATATCTGGTGTGGTAGAGTATACCTGGTGTGGTAGAGTATACCTGGTGTGGTAGAGTATATCTGGTGTGGTAGAGTATATCTGGTGTGGTAGAGTATACCTGGTGTGGTAGAGTATATCTGGTGTGGTAGAGTATATCTGGTGTCGTAGAGTATATCTGGTGTGGTAGAGTATATCTGGTGTGGTAGAGTATATCTGGTGTGGTAGAGTATATCGGGTGTGGTAGAGTATACCTGGTGTGGTAGAGTATACCTGGTGTGGTAGAGTATATCTGGTGTGGTAGAGTATACCTGGTGTGGTAGAGTATATCTGGTGTGCTAGAGTATATCTGGTGTGGTAGAGTATATCTGGTTTGGTAGAGTATACCTGGTGTGGTAGAGTATACCTGGTGTGGTAGAGTATATCTGGTGTGGTAGAGTATATCTGGTGTGGTAGAGTATATCTGGTGTGGTAGAGTATACCTGGTGTGGTAGAGTATATCTGGTGTGGTAGAGTATATCTGGTGTGGTAGAGTATATCTGGTGTGGTAGAGTATACCTGGTGTGGTAGAGTATACCTGGTGTGGTAGAGTATACCTGGTGTGGTAGAGTATACCTGGTGTGGTAGAGTATATCTGGTGTGGTAGAGTATATCTGGTGTGGTAGAGTATATCTGGTGTGGTAGAGTATACCTGGTGTGGTAGAGTATACCTGGTGTGGTAGAGTATATCTGGTGTGGTAGAGTATATCTGGTGTGGTAGAGTATACCTGGTGTGGTAGAGTATATCTGGTGTGGTAGAGTATATCTGGTGTGGTAGAGTATACCTGGTGTGGTAGAGTATATCTGGTGTGGTAGAGTATAACTGGTGTGGTAGAGTATACCTGGTGTGGTAGAGTATATCTGGTTGGTAGAGTATACCTGGTGTGGTAGAGTATACCTGGTGTGGTAGAGTATATCTGGTTTGGTAGAGTATACCTGGTGTGGTAGAGTATACCTGGTGTGGTAGAGTATACCTGGTGTGGTAGAGTATACCTGGTGTGGTAGAGTATATCTGGTGTGGTAGAGTATATCTGGTGTGGTAGAGTATATCTGGTGTGGTAGAGTATACCTGGTGTGGAAGAGTATACCTGGTGTGGTAGAGTATACCTGGTGTGGTAGAGTATACCTGGTGTGGTAGAGTATATATGGTGTGGTAGAGTATATCTGGTGTGGTAGAGTATATCTGGTGTGGTAGAGTATACCTGGTGTGGTAGAGTATACCTGGTGTGGTAGAGTATACTTGGTGTGGTAGAGTATACCTGGTGTGGTAGAGTATATCTTGTGTGGTAGAGTATACCTGGTGTGGTAGAGTATACCTGGTGTGGTAGAGTATATCTGGTGTGGTAGAGTATACCTGGTGTGGTAGAGTATATCTGGTGTGGTAGAGTATATCTGGTGCTAGATTCTTACTTTTTCTATAGCCTTTATCGGCCTGTAACTACTATAACCCCTTATAAGTTTGTGACAACTGAGACTTTGGAGAATTGAGAAAAGTATTTATTATTATTTAACTTTATTATTTTTACATTTTAAAAAATCGGGGTTTGTGGGGAGAGGGGGGGAGGAGTTCAAGGATTGTGTTAAACAAACAATTTCTTGGTGTCAAGTAACATATCTTTATCAAACATGAATATAAAGATGCAAATTTGCTTTATCAACACGAATAAATTTGCTTTATCAACATGAATATAAAGATGCAAATTTGCTTTATCAACATGAATAAATTTGCTTTATCAACATGAATATAAAGACACAACTTTGCTTTATAAGCATGAATATAAATATAATGATGCAAATTTGCTTTATCAGCATGAATATAATGATGCAAATTTGCTTTATCGGCATGAATATAATGATGCAAATTTGCTTTATCAGCATGAATATATTGATGCAAATTTGCTTTATCAGCATGAATATAATGATGCAAATTTGCTTTATCAGCATGAATATAATGATGCAAAGTTGCTTTATCAGCATGAATATAATGATGCAAATTTGCTTTATCAGCATGAATATAATGATGCAAATTTGCTTTATCAGCATGAATATAATGATGCAAATTAGCTTATTCGATATTTACGAATTCAAAAACCACGGAGGAATTGTGATTTGTACTGAAAAGAGTTTTCAATGTATAGACAGAGAGGCAATGAACAGCTTTGGAAGTAGTTCAGTAGTTGGCTGATCTAGTAAATTAATAACGGGATATGATTGTGACTTTTTACTTTATGCTCATAGTCTGGTTATCAAAAAGGTGCTTATAAATGATGACACGTATTAAAACACACTAAGTTGGGTGACTTACAGATTGGGCCTATTACTTCCGCGTCTCATCATCACCCCCCCCCCCCCCCCTTGGTCCTGGTAGTCATAAATTTTGTAACGTCAAGGTTAAATTGTTCAAGGCCACCACCACCTGACACAGAGTAGGGAAAGAAAAGCTTACCGACCCTGGCTCCACGGGTGATTTCAATGAAGGGACCCACCCCAAAGCCCTCCCCCACACCCCCTTCACCCGTCCTCGCATTGACACTAATGCTCAATTGTGGACCTAGCTGCGGCCAGTCGCTGGACCTAGGTACGATCAAGGTCAGCATCAATGGAGGATTGGTTTACATTCATTGTGTGTCAAATCTGGGCCAACTGTTTGCTCTGATAGGGGTCACATGTCACACACGATAGCTTGGACCTTTGGAAGAAACTATTCACGGAGAAATATACATTCCCGAGAACTTGACTGGAGTACCATCTTGAGGCCACTCATAAACATACCCGCTGTCCAGTCTCAGATACAAGTAGAAAAACCTTGGATGGTACACGTGAACCGTTGAACCAACCAGGCGCGAAATTTTCATAATAAAATGTGTATTATGTCACAACTGTTATGTAAGCCTGCATATACAAAACCCACGTATGCTAAGGTTAACCTCGTCGTGGATAATCATAATCTCATTAATATTTAATTAAACAACCTTGGATGAGCCCTTTCTTGATCAAACTTACCAGAACCGGTACCTTCTTAAATGTGTTAAATATATATTATAAATATTCAAGATATGCATCAGTATATATTTAGTGAAGCAGGTCGAGACTCATCATTGTTGACCATCATTCAACTCAACTCATGTGTTTTGCAATGCGCCTTTTTAATTTCAAACATTCCATCCGAAAATCATTATGTTTTCGTGTAGGCTGTCTTTGCCCACACTGCAATAATAAAAGATTGCATCTTGCCATCATCTATTTGTGTAGACTACTGTGGACTGTCCGAGCCCTCACTGCAATAATAAAGCCAGCATAGGTCAGGCGATAATGGGTCAAACCTAGGTCAGCTGTTTGACTTGTAGGTTTCCGCTCCTCAAATTTCCTCCCCTAGAGTGGACACCCCGAGAACACGTACTAACATCCCCCCGGGGGGGGGGGGTAATTCCCAACTTCACCACATTTTCACCTTCATCTTTTTGGCACTGACTTAGTTCACAATGGACATATGGTGAGGAAAAGGTGGGCTGGGTGGGGGTACGAGGGGAAGTAACATCACAAAAGACCCGTCACCGGTGAAAGTCATCTGTTATATAGAGTTCTGGTCTCATTGATGGCCATGCTTACTACTTTAAAAAAAGGAAGAACAGTTATACATTTTAAATAAGAAGCAATATTCCTCATTTTTTTTTTTTAAAGTTCAAGCTCTAGTTAAATCTTAAAAACTAGATACAGCCCGCCAAACATTGGCGGCAGCAATGCGTGAACTTACCATCTACTAGATACAGCCCGCCAAACATTGGCGGCAGCAATGCGTGAACTTACTATCTACTAGATACAGCCCGCCAAACATTGGCGGCAGCAATGCGTGAACTTACCATCTACTACAGTTACTTGACAAAACGTGAACTCAAGTCACGCACATTTAAGAAGCCCAATTTTTGCTACTCCCCCTTCCCCCGATGATACGTCACTGCACACTTTTAATTTCACACCCAAGAATTATATTAAATATTCTGATGCCCCAACCACTTTTCAAACGAATATTTTTTTTACACCATACTTAAAGTGAGACGATTTCATTTTTCGAACAGAAAATATTACGCGCCAAACGCAGTTGCGTTATGTAAAAAATAAAAAATAAAAATCATTTAGCGTAGTTATCAGGAATTATATTTTGCGCGCTATTGAACTTATTATTGAGCCGGACATGGAACTAATGGAAGCAGTAAATTAGGACACCGTCCACGAGTCATACCAGAAGTGTAATATATAGGAGAGATATTGCAACATAAAGTCATAAAGAAGAGCACGCACACAAAAATGAAGCAAAATTTGTTTATAGACAAATTTACAGAAGAGTAACCGAATGCATGTATAAAACAAAAGCTTTTCATTTCTTTACTGTCACCAATAATTCATCTCCCCGCTTGCTTATTATCAAAGTCACGTATCATTTCTCTGCTGTTATCAAGTCATGTATCGTTTCTGGGTTTTTCTCTGATGCCATCAACGCCAAGTGTCATTTCTCTGCTGCCATCAACGCCAAGTGTCATTTCTCTGCTGTCATCAACGCCAAGTGTCATTTCTCTGAGGCCATCAACGCCAAGTGTTATTTCTCTGATGCCATCAAAAGCCAAGTGTCATTTCTCTGCTGCCATCAACGCCAAGTGTCATTTCTCTGCTGCCATCAACGCCAAGCGTCATTTCTCTGATGCCATCAAAGCCAAGTGTCATTGCTCTGATGCCATCAAAAGCCAAGTGTCATTGCTCTGCTGTTACCACTACTGCTTGAGTAAGATTGCTCAACGTGAAAACTGCTCTTGTAAAATGGATGTCTATAGGATATGCTAATTAATTATCCTGGTAGAGCCACGGGGCTATTATTTAAGGGAATAGTTTTTGTATGTGTATATCCGAAGTGGATGGATGGATGAACCCACATTTTTTAACAGATCTATCAAAGTCTCCATGTGGCGTAACAATCATGCCGTGTCGGGTACTCTCAACACCACGACAGATATAGGAAGTGGGATGGGTCAGAGGGACCGGGAGCTGCCTTGACTTTGGTACATCCCCTTTGTGTAACGTTTCCCACCTGGCGACAAAAGATGGACTGCCCACGTGAATATCTCCACGCCCGGAGATCTCCAAACAAACACTGAAATACAGCACCTTTATATTTTTTTTGTTACCTTGACCTGCTTCCAGCACCACCAGCCCCATGCCCTACCATCCCCTGCTCGTCATCTCTCCACCCCCACCCCCCATCTTCTAATCATGGCTACGTTTGTTTGTTGACTCTTTGTACAAAACATAGACTCATGCGATTCCGTGGATTTCAAAATTCGCATGCGGCATGGGATCTTTGAAAGAACATTCTACGTATAAGTATAAGCCGACTTCTTGGAAATGCCAAGACTTGGGTATTTGAAAAAAGAAAATGTTTTTAAAAAAAAAATTAGGGAAACCATAGTGGCATATTGTGGCATAATATATACTTTTTGAGTTTTTTTTTTTTTTACAACACAGAGGTGATGAATTGTTTTAAAGAATCATCCTACAGAGAAAGACAATGCTGAATAATATTACGCCAATGGACTTCGATGAGTGACTTCCTTGTTTTGTCACGTGTTATGAGTAAGCCTTCGGTAGCCTATGCTACACGTAACAACACATAACAACAGATAACAGCTGATCAGCCATTAGCATTAATTTTAAAGCAAAATGTTTGTCTCCATCAGCGCTTCCCCAGTGTTAATTAAACATTTTACTTTTCAAAATATTCTTGAATACACGTGTTTTTTAAAATGACATTCATAAATGTGACAATAATTATAATTCAGTTATGTTTAAAGGAAGAAAGGTGTTTGAAGAAAAATTTGTGAGCGACTAGTGTGTTGCAGACAGCCTACCGGAAGTCTTACTCGTACTTACTCTTATCACGTGACAAAACAATCGACTCATCGTAGTCCATTATCACTACCACGAAGTTTTGTCCTCTCTTAAATTTGATGCTCACTTCCGGGTCTGGTCATGGTCATAAGAAAGATCGGGTGTTGAGGTTAAAAAATAATTAAAATCCCAAATGACGTCATCTGATGTTTTGATAATACAGTATCTTTATGAGGTATTTTTTCTCCCTGCTTTTGTTTTGGTTCTTTTGACATGTAACACAGCAGGAAATACGATTTTTAAAAAATTCTTTTCAAACATAAAAGATGGCGAGTATGTATTACAATCAATTCAAAGACCCACCCGCTTAGCAAACATGGTCAGACAGCAATCCGAAATGGACACTGAAAATCTTGTGGGCTTAAGACAATGTTATTTTGGGGGGGGGGTGTGGGGGGTAGGGGGGTGGATGAATCTCTCTTGAACATTTGGCCAAATATGGCGCCAAACAAGATGTCATTATGGCGGTTCAACTTTCGTCTTCTTCAGGCCGTGTTTGTTTTTGTTCCTAGTCTCAAGTCCCCTGTGTGTCGTGTGCAGAGAACAAGGCAAAGTGATCCGGCTATTGTCTTTGTGGGCTTAACATTGGACATTGTCTTAAGGATTTCAAATGATATATTGAAAGGGATGAATGCCTGGAAACGCCCATTTTTAAAAAAACAATTCTTTATTCTAATTCTTGCTTTTAATTCTTTCTTGCTGTTCAATTCTTCTTTCTTTCTTGCTTTTTTTCTTTCACTTTCTTTTTTTTTCTATCTTTCTTTCTTTCTTTATTACTTCTTTCTTTCTTTCTTTTTTTATTTCTATCTTACTTTTACGCCAGTTTCTACCTTTGTTATAATTCTTTCCTTTAATTCTTTCTTTCTTGCTTTTAATTATTTTTTCTTTCTTTCGTTTAAAATTTCTATTTTACTTTTTTCTTCCTTACTTTCTTCTATTTTTCTTTCTTTCTTTTTTCTTTCTTACTTTTTTTTTTGTTTGTTTCTTTCTTTTTTTATTTATATCTTACTTCTATGACAGTTTCTTCCTTTGTTTTAATTCATTATTCTAATTCTTTCTTTTAATTCTTTCTTTCTTGCTTTTAATTCCCTTTTCTTTCTATCGTTCTTTTTTTAAATTTCTATTTTACTTTTTTCTTCCTTTCTTTCTTTCTTTCTTTTTTTAATTTCTATTTTTTTTCTTTCTTTCTTTCTTTCTTTCTTTCTTTCTTTCTTTCTTTCTTTCTTTCTTTCTTTCTTTCTTTCTATCTTTCTTTCTTTCTTTTTTCTTTCTCTTTTTCTTTCTTTCTCACTTTCTTTCTCTTTCTTTCTTTCTCACTTTCTTTCTTTCTCACTTTCTTTCTATCTTTCTTTCTTTATCTCTCTCTTTTATTGATGTCGTTAGGAAATTCTACTTCATTTCAAGCCTTCCAATAGTAGGTATGCGCATGAGGCGTATGTCAAAATTAAAGAAACTGACCCTTCGGACACTGACTCGTGTACTGGTCCGGGACCTCTTTGTTCCCCTTGTAGAGGGATACATGCCCGATGACAGTTTCTATTCTACTTCAACACACAAACCTCCGCTACTACTGGTCTCACGGTAGGCACTGGTTGTCATGGTGCGTCGCGTCAATGAATGGACGCGCCAAGAGTGTGAGAACTCGAGAGAGAAAGGGAGATAACCGATTAAATGAATACATTAGGCAGCACGTCTATGTAAGGGGAGATAACGGCTGGAGATAAAGGGGGACAAAGACGTGGAAGATATACAGTGGGAAGGGTTGACAATTTCGGGCGGACGCCTGGAGCTGACAAAAGTCCATTGTGGATTGTGACAATAGGTAGGTCCGAGGGGCCCCCTGTCATGTCATCTGACCACGTCCGAGGGTCAATTGAAACGATTTTTAAAAGATTCTGGGGGTCGGCAAACGGCTCAGAATACTTTGAGACAAAAATCACATCCCAGGCCCAGCGGTTCTCGAAGTTGAAAGTCTGTGACTATTTTCTTAAATGTCTATAACTGTAATTTTTTTCCCTTCTGAACTTGTTTAGTTGTCATGGTATTTTTAACAGGGTTAACTCCCTATGCCCTCTGTAATCCTTCCATTTCTCTTGGGAATATGGACATTTTCAATTTCTCTTGGGATTATGGACATTTTCCATTTCTCTTAGGAATATGGACATTTTTACCTTACTCTCCAAATGTGTTTTTCTTCTCTCCCCCCCCCCTTTCTTATTGACAAATTGACTAGGTCAATTAAAAGAAGGCCATCGCTTTGTTTATGCATCGGTACACAAAAGAATAGCGATAAAATGTAGTAAAAAACAAAAAGGGTGGGGTATAATAGTAGGCTATCAAATGATACGGATCGGCGCTTTATCAGGTGTATACATTTATACTATGATTATATGTATATAATCTGGCAGTGTAATTCACTAATTTGAATTTTAAAATAAGAATAATTCAAAATTGGGAATTGTATAAACCGAGACCTACGAATAAGTTCTCTAAAGTTCTACATCAACAGACAAGTTCTCTAAGGTTCTACATGGACAGATTCAAATTTAAAATGTTCCCTTATTACGTCAGATTAAAATCTCCCCCCTCCCACTCTTTTTTTGTCAATATATTATATTGACAATTGAACATATTTTTGCCGACACTATTAAATTAGATCGCAACGTCCTTATCATTCGGATGACATTGTCTCTCATTTTGAGAACCATTGATATTTTTTCCATAATGATTTCCTCCCGTAAGACAGATGGCTTTTAAAAATGGTTTACCTAGGTCAGCTTGGATCAAGGCTGGCCGGCCACCTGTTCCAGAAGCTGGGATGTCACCTAAGATTAGGTGAGACACAAAGCCCTACCTTTGGTCCATGGCGTGAGTAGAACTTTGACCCCCACCTCTACCCCTGGTTCCTGGCGTGAGTACACGTCTGACCTGCCGGGTATAAAGACACACACGCCCTTAAAGACAATAGTACTAGTCGCTTGTATTGTGTCAGTCAGCTTTCACAATCAGTAGCCCTGGGACACTATTGTAGGTAGGGACGGAGTCAGACAAATATAATTTAATATAAACGACTCTGATTTCAGACTACGATTTGGATTAGTCTATATACTTGACGACCGGAAATCTGTGCTTTCCGTTGTGATGAACTTTTATGTTCACCATGACGTCCTACAATTTGTTTCCGGACATTGCTACCAGTATCACATCCGGAGTCTGAAGTCATTGCCACCAATATCACATTAGGAGTCTGAAGTTTAGGAATCTTGCGGAAAAAGAACGACTCCATGACATGAAAGACAATCACACCGCTTATAAGGTCCTCCATCTAAATTATATATTATTATTATTACATATACAAGTTTATAAAATAAGTTTTCTCCCTCACTGGCCAATGGAGATGGTCGGAGAAAGGATTTTTTTTTTGAGCGGGGGGGCGGGGGGGGGGCTGTGTGGGTGGGTGGGGGTGTAATCATTTATCGTCCCGCCATTTAGTGTGAAGAAGTCATGAATGAATGAAGGAGACGGCTTGAAGAGATGAATGGCAAGAAGACCCGCGGAGGTTGTGTTGTGGGAGTAAGGGAAGTAAAGAAGATGGTAGATCACGTGACGCACAGTGCTGGACAAAGATCCGGATGTCTTAATGGCGGAAATTAGCATCATCGTCTCAAAAACTGTTTGTGTCATTTTAAGGAGACCCAACCATCATCATAGCGACGTCCGCCCTACACCCCCTTCCCCCCCCCCCACACACACCTTAAAAAAATAATCTTCAAACTGAACAAGTTACCTTGGAATTTTGGTGTGGGAGGATGCCAGGTCATGGTCTCAGGTGAGGATTGGGTGGGAGGGGTTGTAGTGTTACCCAGGCAGGTCAGTTTTCAAGGGAATAACACTGGATGGAACGTTTTTTGTTGTGGGATTGCGGTCAGCTTGCGGACTGGAGTAACGGCAGTTGTGTTTGTGGGTGTAAAGGGTTTGGGGGGGGGGGGTGCTTTTCCGCTTTTTGCACAAATTATAAAATGGAAATTTTAAAAAAAGAAAGATTTTAATGAGTTTTTATCACAACAACTTTATATAAATTAGGATTTTTTTAAAAATCGGTTCGATAAAGTTTAATTAATGCTAAATTAAACAAACCCTAGAGAACAACGTTTATCGTATAAATCCTTTGTTAAAATGTAATATCGGGCAAATGGGGGTGGGGGTGAACATGTGAAAAAAACCTGCAAAGAAGTAACGCACTTTATAAGAATCCCAATTAGTGCAACCCCCCCCCCCCCCCCCCACCCAAACCCCAAAAGGCTTGCAACAGCACATTTTATGCCACGCTCCTGAACTATATTAATAATCTTACGACCCACCCGCTTTTAAACAGCAGATTTATTTCACCAAAAATGTTAGACAAACAAACGAAAATACTACGCACCAAATGCACTTGCGATATTTAAAAAAAAAAAGAATTCTCACTAGAAATCTTTCTCATTAGGGTAATCTTTCAGTGTGCCGGGTAATCTTTCAGTGTGCCGGGTAATCTTTCAGTGTGCCGGGTAATCTTTCAGTGTATAGGGTAATCTTTCAGTGTATAGGGTAATCTTTCAGTGTGCCGGGTATTATTTCAGTGTGCCGGTTAATCTTTCAGTGTGCTGGGTAATCTTTCAGTGTGCCGGGTATTCTTTCAGTGTGCCTGGTAATTTTCAGAGTGCCGGGTAATCTTTCAGTGTGCCGGGTATTCATTTGATGAATGAATTTAATTTACAGCCGGTCATTACAACACATTCAAATAAACAGCAACAAGCCAACATGTATTTTGGTCAATACCTAATAATTTAAGGGGGGACACATAACCCTCTGTTTTTCCACAGTTAGAGAACCTTCAAAGCTTTATCTTAAAATAAAAGAATTTATTCGAATCATGACTGCCATCTTCTCGTTACATTCTCGTGACTGTTTGAAGCAACCCGGGCAAATTCTTGACTGCATAAGATGACCGTTTCTTGCGGTTGTTGATGTAGGATAGTTTCTTGCAGTTGTTGATGTAGGATAGTTTCTTGCAGTTGTTGATGTAGGATAGTTTCTTGCAGTTGTTGATGTAGGATAGTTTCTTGCAGTTGTTGATGTAGGATAGTTTCTTGCAGTTGTTGATGTAGGATAGTTTCTTGCAGTTGTTGATGTAGGATAGTTTCTTGCAGTTGTTGATGTAGGATAGTTTCTTGAAGTTGTTGATGTATGATAGTTTCTTGCAGTTGTTGATGTATGACCGTTTCTTGCAGTTGTTGATAAATGATCGTTTCATTTCAGCTTCCGTTCCCCGTGATTGGCTCCTTGAACGCCGTGCATATGTTTTCAGCCAATCACGACGCACTTCTTCAATCTACTACCACTGACGATGCCAGGATTGTGTGGAGAGAGTTCCATAACAGGTGAATAGAGAGGAAGTGCGAGAATGAAACAACTCTTTATCTTGTCCACTGACTCTACCAAGCGTCCAACACTCTACCTTGTCCACTGACTCTACCAAGCGTCCAACACTCTACCTTGTCCACTGACTCTACCCATCACCCAGCACCATATATTAAGAGCAACACTCTATCTTGTCCACTGACGCTACCCATACTCCAATACTCTATCTTGTCGACATACTCTACCCAGCCTACACAACACTCTGTCTTGTCCACTGACTCTACCCATCACCCACACCATATTTTAAGACAACACTATATCTTGTCCACTGACGCTACCCATACTCCAATACTCTATCTTGTCGACATACTCTACCCAGCCTACACAACACTCTGTCTTGTCCACTGACTCTACCCATCACCCACCACCATATTTTAAGAGCAACACTATATCCTTTCCGCTGACTCTACCCAGCCTGGTCCTTATCGCTGTGATGGGTCGTGATGGTGCAGCAGATGATGTACACATGGGTCAGCTCCTGGATAACGTCTTCGAGGCCATGGTGCTGCTGTACGGCCTGGATGACCTGACCAACATTAAAAATGTGGAGCGCTTCAAGAAAGAAATACGGGTAAGTTTAACCTGGGTGTAGTCTCGGAGGCTCTGGCTCGACCTGGTGACATTAGTCAGGGGTTCTCATCCATGTGTGATGTCACTCAAGGAGCCTCTATCCATAGCGCTTCTAAAGTTACAATTCCATACAGAATTACACAATATTGAAGGTTTATTTCAGCAAGTGTGCTTCGTCCATCATATGATCACAAAAACTATATATATATATATAAATGTCTGTATGTATGTATATGTATGTCCTGTATGCGCTCTCACACCATTCATGCCATTGCGATAAAGCTTTGGTGAATTGTTTTTCTGAGTCATTAAAACTGTGACATAATAAGTAGGTTTCTGAGTTAGTTACATCCATTTTACAATATTCCGTTTGGACAGCTGTGTGTGGCCTGCTCACTCTTTGAAAAACCATCTAATTTATTCGCGTTTGCACCAGACGGTTAAAAAAGTACTTCAAAAACATAATTAAAACACCAACACTTTATTTCTTTTTGTGGCATTGCAACGCATGCCAGGTACTTGCTAGCAAGTAAATAAAGTCTATGACATTTGAGCACATGTCAAAGTGCTATAGATGAAAGATTCCATCTCTGACGATTGAATCACACCACCCAAACACTCTCGCCTTTATTGGTCCTCACCCCCTCCCCCTCTCTCTCGAACCTACACCTTTTTTCCTGCATCTAAGCTGAATATTATGTCAACTGATTTTTTTTATATACATAATTTTTCTGGTTTTATATTTTATTAAGTCTGGGACTATGAACCTGGGCCATGAGCCGGAAAGTGTCTGGGACTGTGAGCTGGAAATTGCCTGGGACAGTGAGCCGGAAAGTGTCTGGACTGTGAGCCTAGGCCATGGGCCGGAAAGTGTATGGGACTGTGAGCCTGGGCCATGAGCCGGAGATAGTGTCTGAGACTGTTAGCCAGGGTCATGAGCCGGAAAGTGTCTGGAACTGTGAGCCTGGGCCATGAGCCGGAAAGTGTCTGGGACTTTGAACCTGGGCCATGAGCCGGAAAGTGTCTGGGCCTTTGAGCCTGGGCCATGAGCCGGAAAGTGTCTGGACCTTTGAGCCTGGGCCATGAGCCGGAAAGTGTCTGGACCTTTGAGCCTGGGCCATGAGCCGGAAAGTGTCTGGGACTGTGCCAGGGCCATGAGCTGGAAAGTGTCTGGGACTGTGAGCCTGGGCCATAAGCCGGAAAGTGTATGGGACTGTGAGCCTGGGCCATGAGCTGGAAAGTGTCTGGGACTGTGAGCCTGGGCCATGAACCGGAAAGTGTCTGGAACTGTGAGCCTGGGCCATGAGCTGGAAAGTGTCTGGGACTGTGAGCCTGGGCCATGAGCCGGAAAGTGTCTGGAACTGTGAGCCTGGGCCATGAGCCGGAAAGTGTCTGGGACTTTGAACCTGGGCCATGAGCCGGAAAGTGTCTGGGCCTTTGAGCCTGGGCCATGAGCCGGAAAGTGTCTGGACCTTTGAGCCTGGGCCATGAGCCGGAAAGTGTCTGGGACTGTGCCAGGGCCATGAGCTGGAAAGTGTCTGGGACTGTGAGCCTGGGCCATGAGCCGGAAAGTGTATGGGACTGTGAGCCTGGGCCAAGGGCCGGAAAGTGTCTGGGACTGTGAGCCTGGGCTATGGGCCGGAAAGTGTCAGGGACTGTGAGCCTGGGCCATGAGCCGGAAAGTGTCTGGGACTTTGCACCTGGGCCATGAGCCGGAAAGTGTCTGGGCCTTTGAGCCTGGGCCATGAGCCGGAAAGTGTCTGGGACTGGGCCATGAGCCGGAAAGTGTCTGGAACTGTGAGCCTGGGCCATGAGCCGGAAAGTGTCTGGGACTGTGAGCCATGGCCATGAGGCGGAAAGTATCTGGGACTGTGAGCCTGGGCCATTAGCCGGAAAGGGTCTGGAACTGTCAGCCTGGGCCATGAGCCGAAAAGTGTCTGGGACTGTGAGCCTGGGCCATGAGCCGGAAATTGTCTGGGACTTTGAGCTGGGCCATGAGCCGGAAATTGTCTGGGACTTTGAGCCTCGGCCATGAGCCGGAAAGTGTCTGGAACTGTCAGCCTGGGCCATGAGCCGAAAAGTGTCTGGGACTGTGAGCCTGGGCCATGAGCCGGAAATTGTCTGGGACTTTGAGCTGGGCCATGAGCCGGAAATTGTCTGGGACTTTGAGCCTCGGCCATGAGCCGGAAAGTGTCTGGGAATCTGAGCCATGAGCCGGAAAGTGTCTGGGACAGTCTACACATTTTAAGTCGGACGTTCAAACGTATTTTAACTTGAATAAAAAAGAAAAAAAAAAAGAAGAAGAAAAAAAGAATACAAGGCTTTGTGGATAGATGTCAATTTTCAAACTATTTATGAATAGAGAATGTGTGAAGCACACATTAGATTCGGTGTAAAGTTAGTTACTAATTTGTTGTTACAACCGCACTGCTCATCCCACTGTTACGGCTTTAGAGCTCACTAATCTTTCAAACGGGGAAATTGAAGTTTGTACTTTTTTTAAAATGACTTTTCTTCCCTTCTCTTCCTCCTTGTGTATCTGATCCAGGGCCGGCTGTTGGTTTGAACAGGGATAAATGACTGCGTTGTGCCCCGCAAAGGGTCACCCTATGTCATGATTGTGTTAGTATACCTAAAGGGAAGGGGTGGGGTAGGACACCGGTTCTCTTCCGGATGCCATCCTGGGAAGTTGGCGAGGCTCTGCAAAGATCGAACCGCGGGAAGACCAACAAAAATCTGTTGACATCAGACCCAGCGGAAAATGTTTTCTTGAACAGAAACGATTGAGGGGGGGGGGGGGAGGAAGGTGGGGTGGACATGTAACTCATGCCTTCTGGGGGGTCGTATGTTGGAATGTGGGGGAGTCTTGGAGATTGGCGCATTGACTGCAGGGGCGTCATCCCTGGTGTTTTCAGGGCTGGGGGGGGGGGACCAAAACTTGGCGTCACAGTAAATTGCAAATTAAATAAAACCTGCAAATTACGGGGGGGGGGGGGGGGGAAAGCCCCACCCCGCCCTACCAAAATGACGTCCCCGATTGCCTGGAGTCGCAGATGTAGGTCACTTGTAAATCGAGTTTGTATGATTTCATTCTTGATTAATGATTTTATTGTAAATTCGAAAACAACCCTTCAGTGACGTCACATTCTGTCAATGAGTCATGCACTTGTAAAGAATTCGATAAAAACAAAATTTGAACCATTTCTCAGTTTTATTTCCAAGACTTTTATTGCGTAATCATTTTTTATTTTTTTAGCTGTGCCACCAATCCGCTCGGCATGATGGATGAAACCATTTTATGGCAAGAGTTAGCGAATCCGAATCAGCTGCTCGCTGTTCCTGTGTTTGAACTCGGTAGCTACTGCTTATCGTGGCCCTGGTCCAAAATCATCAGTCTATCGTTTGTTCTCAAAGTGCCGGGCAAACGGCTTGGTAAACCGCGGTACGGCGTGGATATGTAAAGCAAGACTTGGGAACGGAGCAGTGAGAAATGTCTTTCTGTGGAGGGGGGGGGGGGGATGGGACCGGGGGGGGGGGGGCGGGGCGCCGATCGCCCTTGGGGGGGGGGGCGCTGTATTTGGTCAGAAATTCACACAGAGAAACAAAGAGCATATTTTTCCTGGCTTGTTTGCACGCGCCGTGCCCGCGGATCTTGCTTTCATGTACCGTGTTTGAGCGACATCCAGAGAGTTGCCAAGACTTGGAACTTAACCAGGTTTTTCTAACCTACGACTGCTGGTATTTGTCAACAGTGGTATTTGTAAATAGCGCTCTATTTACCGCGTCTTTCCTATGTCTGTTTCTCACCATCGTCAGAAACCCCCCCCCCCCCAGTAAGCCCCTATTTTTGGCACCCTGACCAGGAATGCGAATGTAACCCGCCCCAACTTCCGCCCAAATAACGCTAGACCCACTTAAATCACGTGATGTGAGGGGGGGATGGTATCATTTAAATTTCGTCTGCTTCTGCATTGTCATAAAGCAGCGGTTCTCAACCTTCCTGATGCCGCGACCCTTTAATACAGTTCCTCATGTTGTGGCGACCCGCAACCGGAAAATTATGTTCGTTGATACGTCATAACTGTAGAGTATATGTGTTTTCCGATGGTCCTAGGCGACCCTTGTGAAAAGGTCATTCGACCCCCTAAGGGGTCGCGACCCACAGATTGAGAACCGCTGTCATAAAGGCATCACATCACTGCTTTTTACTAGATTGAAGGCAATTAATATATATTTTTTTACAAATGAAGGGGTGGGAGGAAGAGTTTAAGAACCTTGGACTGCCACCATTCACTTTCAAATATTTGATTAACGCACCATACCAGTGAGAGAATTGAACTTACCGGTCTCATCACGTGATCGTCGGTCAAGTCTATCATTGACTACATTTCAGATCGTAATGAATGCACACGTGGCATGCCTTGATTCGTTAGCTCTCAGGAGGTCAGACCTATATTATGTCGGTCAAATACAATATGTGATTCACCGGTGGTGTGAATGACCAAGTCTCTGCTACTGTCCTTGACTTTGTGAGTGCTTGAAGTGTTGCTCTGTTACGCCCTGTTACAGACTTTATTACGCCCCTTGGCAGACTTTATTACCCTTTGACAGGCTTAATAACGCCCTACGACCGGCTTTATTACGCCATTTGACAGACTCTTTTATGCCCTTTTGTCAGGCTTAGGACGCCGTTTGACAGGTTCTTTTACGCCATTTGACAGGTTCTATTACGCCCTTTGACAGGGTTTATTAAGTTAAGCCCTTTGACGGGCTTTATTACGCCCTTTGACAGTGTTTTCTACGCCCTTTAACAATTGAAGAATTGATATGTTCGTTTCCTGTCTCATTTGACGGTGTACTTAAAGGCCCATTGAAGCGTAAGCTAAACTCACAGATTCCGTCAAGAATGGGTTCCTATTAATTGGTTGTAGCAGACCCTTAACCGACCGTAGGAGGTTTAAGAAACATTTAGCATTTAGGTCAATACACATTTAGCATCCAGGCAACAGTATAGTCTTTTAGTTCGGCAGTTAGTGTCACCAATGCGATAGTCATCTTTTTCTCAATTTAATAGTTATCTTCTATCAATTTGATAGTAATCCCTCTCATATTGATTGTTATCTTCTCTCAAATTTATAGTTATATTCTCTCAATTTGATAATTATCTTCTCTCAATTTGATTGTTATCTTCTCTCAAATTTATAGTTATATTCTCTCAATTTGACTGTTATATTCTCTAAATTTGATAATTACCTTCTCTCAATTTGATTGTTATCGTCTCTCAATTTGATAGTTATCTTCACTAAATTTCATAGTTATCTTCCCTCAAATTGATTGTTATCTTCACTCAATTTGATAATTATCTCTCTCAATTTGATTGTTATCTTCTCTCAAATTGATAGCTTCAACGGGAAGTGGGCCAATTAGTCGTCCGATGATTTTTGCCACCTTTAAACAAAAGTGAAGTTAAAAGGAAAGGATTCAAAAAAGATCTCCTTTTGTTTCACCAAATAGACAAATAGTTTTTGATTTAACAAATCAGCATTTCTGGCGTAGGTACTGATGTGCCGCACTCATAAAACATAAACTTATTATTGCAGACATGTCTTATACACGATTATCTTTTACCAAAAAATATAAACTTATTATTGCAGACATGTCTTATACACGATTATCTTTTACCATAAAACATAAACTTATTATTGCAGACATGTCTTATACACGATTATCTTTTACCATAAAACATAAACTTATTATTGCAGACATGTCTTATACACGATTATCTTTTACCATAAAACATAAACTTATTATTGCAGACATGTCTTATACACGATTATCTTTTACCATAAAACATAAACTTATTATTGCAGACATGTCTTATACACGATTATCTTTTACCATAAAACATAAACTTATTATTGCAGACATGTCTTATACACGATTATCTTTTACCATAAAACATAAACTTATTATTGCAGACATGTCTTATACACGATTATCTTTTACCATAAAACATAAACTTATTATTGCAGACATGTCTTATACACGATTATCTTTTACCATAAAACATAAACTTATTATTGCAGACATGTCTTATACACGATTATCTTTTACCATAAAACATAAACTTATTATTGCAGACATGTCTTATACACGATTATCTTTTACCATAAAACATAAACTTATTATTGCAGACATGTCTTATACACGATTATCTTTTACCATAAAACATAAACTTATTATTGCAGACATGTCTTATACACGATTATCTTTTACCATAAAACATAAACTTATGATTGTAGACATGTCTTATTACTCTTATAAACTAGAGGACTCAGTTGTTCGAATGCTGAAAATCACGCAATACAATCATAAATTTACATCGGTTACAAAGTCACCCAGTATTAAAGTGGTTTGATATCATTACGCATGAATAGCAATGATCATTTACATCGCCCCTCACTCCATAGGTCAGTGTTTCTCAACCTACGTAACGCCGCGACCCTCTAATACATTTCCTCATGTTGTGGTTACCCACAATGCAATTATTTTCGTTGCTGCTTCATAAATATGTGTAACCAGTGAAAGCATCGTAGGACACCCCCCCGCCCCCGCCCCCCCCCCCCCCAAAGCTGTCGCGACCCACAGGTTTAGAACCGCTGCCATATTCCTCATGTTGTGGTGACCACATTCTCCTAGATAACACAGCAACTTTTAACTGTACAATGGTTCTTAGTTTTCCCTGCGGCTACATGTTACATTCTCCAAGATAACACAACAGTGTTAGATTCTACAAAATGAAATCTTTCAATTGGTACATCTCTACTCTCGAAAATGACAAAACATAATTTATCATTCTACAGTTGAAAATACTTCATTTATTATTGGTACATACTCAATAGTTCAATTATTATTGGTACATACTCAATAGTTCAATTATTATTGGTACATAGTCAATAGTTCAATTATTATTGGTACATACTCAATAGTTCAATTATTATTGGTACATAGTCAATAGTTCAATTATTATTATTACATAGTCAATAGTTCAATTATTATTGGTACATACTCAATAGTTCAATTATTATTGGTACATACTCAATAGTTCAATTATTATTGGTACATAGTCAATAGTTCAATTATTATTGGTACATAGTCAATAGTTCAATTATTATTGGTACATACTCAATAGTTCAATTATTATTGGTACATACTCAATAGTTCAATTATTATTGGTACATACTCAATAGTTCAATTATTACTGGTACATACACAACGGTCCGATGTTAACAAAAACAATTCTCTACAACTCACCCCCCCCCAATCTCTTTCCCTCCCCTTCTATTCTTCTCCGCGCTGTCCTCCATGCCGCCCCCATTAAAAAGGCCTAACATTGTTTATGGTATAATATGAGTTGATAGATTGTTCAAGTGATTTCAGCGCGGCCAGATTACACAAGATCGATACTAGAAGATAGTCTTTCTAACAGTTTTACTCCCCGGAGACTGGGCGAGACTGTTCGATAAACTTGGCTCATAATTTACCCCCTTCTTCCTCCCTCCCAAACTTCTGACACCCCCACCAACGAACCATCCTCTCACAGTTTAATACAAAACTCCTTTTCTTTGTTGTTGTAGTTACTCAACACATGGGCATAGATTTACCCCCCCCCTCTTCCTTTTTCCTGTTTATATGGGCATAGAGTTACCCCCCCCCCCACACACACAGTTTGCATGGGCAGATTTGAAGCTGGTGAAAAATGCGACTGTTGTGTTGTGAGGATACTCGTGGGCTAATATGACTGTCACCGAGTGGAAGTGTGCCATCTTGGTTTAAGCCAGTCAGATCAAATAGCACGTTTTCCCCCCAGAAATTAGAGCATCTTATTTTGATGTTGCATTGATGGTAGAAGTGAAAAGAAAACGGGTGATTAGTTGCTGTAGCATCAAGACACAGACCACTGTCAACGTGGAGGGAGACATGTAACATCATAACACAAACCACTGTCAACGTGGAGGGAGACATGTAACATCAAGACACAAACCACTGTCAACGTGGAGGGAGACATGTAACATCAAGACACAAACCACTGTCAACGTGGAGGGAGACATGTAACATCAAGACACAGACCACTGTCAACGTGGAGGGAGACATGTAACATCATAACACAAACCACTGTCAACGTGGAGGGAGACATGTAACATCAAGACACAAACCACTGTCAACGTGGAGGGAGACATGTAACATCAAGACACAGACCACTGTCAACGTGGAGGGAGACATGTAACATCATGACACAAACCACTGTCAACGTGGAAGGAGACATGTAACATTTGAAAACAACCTACTGTCAACGTGGAGGGATACATGTAACATTTGAACACAACCTACTGTCAACGTGGAGGGATACATGTAACATTTGAACACAAACCACTGTCAACGTGGAAGGAGACATGTAACATTTGAAAACAACCTACTGTCAACGTGGAGGGATACATGTAACATTTGAACACAACCTACTGTCAACGTGGAGGGATACATGTAACATTTGAACACAACCTACTGTCAACGTGGAGGGATACATGTAACATTTGAACACAACCTACTGTCAACGTGGAGGGATACATGTAACATTTGAACACAACCTACTGTCAACGTGGAGGATACATGTAACATTTGAACACAACCTACTGTCAACGTGGATGCTTTGAACCAAGGATGTAAACGGGACCAAGAAATTTATGGGGGAAAAGAATTCTGTTATAAAAATAAATGTAACGTAAAGGGAAACGATTTGTATAAGAAGCGTAAAGGAGACAAAAGGGAGTAATTGGATTATATAGTCAAACGGGAACAACACGATTAAAATTAATCAGGCTACGTTACGGGATAAAAGGGATCAGTACTTAGGACTGGTATCGAGGTAAAACGTATAGATACAATAAGCAGTGTAAAGAAATGAGCGGGTAGTTGTAAGATGTACCAGGGATACATAATTGTAAACGCGCGAGAGTTGTATGTTCGCTGAAGAAGGCTTCTTGTCGACACGTTCGTTGTTTTGTTGCGAACTTTTTTTTCTTCGGGGTTTCCCCTAGCTTGTTAAGACATTCCTGATGCAGTTTTTCCCCACTAATGATCAATATATAAGAATAAGATGGAGTTGAAAACATAGAGATAAGGTGGAGTTGAAATCAGAGATAAGATGGGGTTGAAAACATAGAGATAAGGTGGAGTTGAAATCAGAGATAAGATGGAGTTGAAAACATAGAGATAAGGTGGAGTTGAAATCAGAGATAAGATGGGGTTGAAAACATAGAGATAAGGTGGAGTTGAAATCAGAGATAAGATGGAGTTGAAAACATAGAGATAAGGTGGAGTTGAAATCATAGAGATAAGATGGAGTTGAAATCAGAGATAAGATGGAGTTGAAAACTAGAGATAAGATGGAGTTGAAAACAAAGAGATAAGATGGAGTTGAAAACAAAGAGATAAGATGGAGTTGAAAACAAAGAGATAAGATGGAGTTGAAAACAAAGATATAAGATGGAGTTGAAAACAAAGAGATAAGATGGAGTTGAAAACAAAGAGATAAGATGGAGTTGAAAACAAAGCGATAAGATGGAGTTGAAAACAAAGAGATAAGATGGAGTTGAAAACAAAGAGATAAGATGGAGTTGAAAACAAAGAGATAAGATGGAGTTGAAAACATAGAGATAAGATGGAGTTGAAACCAAAGAGATAAGATGGAGTTGAAAACAAAGAGATAAGATGGAGTTGAAAACAAAGAGATAAGATGGAGTTGAAAACAAAGAGATAAGATGGAGTTGAAAACATAGAGATAAGGTGGAATGGAAAAGATAACATAAAGATAAGATGGAGTTGAAAACATAAAGATAAGATGGAGTTGAAAAAAATAGAGATAAGGTGGAGTTGAAATCATAGAGATAAGGTGGAGTTGAAAACAAAGAGATAAGATGGAGTTGAAAACAAAGAGATAAGATGGTGTTGAAAACAAAGAGATAAGATGGAGTTGAAAACAAAGAGATTAGATGGAGTTGAAAACAAAGAGATAAGATGGAGATGAAAACAAAGAGATAAGATGGAGTTGAAAACAAAGAGATAAGATGGAGTTGAAATCAGAGATAAGATGGTGTTGAAAACATAGAGATAAGGTGGAGTTGAAAACAAAGAGATAAGGTGGAGTTGAAAACAAAGAAATAAGATGGAGTTGAAAACAAAGAGATAAGATGGAGTTGAAAACAAAGAGATAAGATGGAGTTGAAAACAAAGAGATAAGATGGAGTTGAAAACAAAGAGATAAGATGGAGTTGAAAACAAAGAGATAAGATGGAGTTGAAAACATAGAGATAAGATGGAGTTAAAACAAAGAGATAAGATGGAGTTGAAAACAAAGAGATAAGATGGAGTTGAAAACAACGAGATAAGATGGAGTTGAAAACAAAGAGATAAGATGGTGTTGAAAACATAGAGATAAGGTGGAGTTGAAAAGATAACATAAAGATAAGATGGAGTTGAAAACAAGAGATAAGATGGGGCTCAAAACATAGAGATAAGATGGAGTTGGAAACATAATATAGAGATAAGATTGAGTAGAAAACAGAGATCATGTGTAGTTGAAAAATATGATATAGAGATAAGATGGAGAGATCAGTCAAGTAGTTGTAAAATATGTCTGGGATGAATTGGACACAGTGGCGTAGTTACGGCTAGTACCCCCTGGGGCGAAAGATGATTATTGCTGCCCATCCACGATCAAAATCTGCAGTTGGCCGAACATGCCTTCCCTCATTATAAAGGAAATAAGTGCCGCCCGGGGCGGACCGTCCCCTCTGTGCCCCCTTCCTACGTTACTTGTGCATTACTTTTGTTTTAGACATGAATTGAGAGTAGAGTATACAAGAATTGGAAGGAGAAAAGCATGTCCTTGGCTACTGTTATTATTTTTTTTAAATATTCATTATTATGTTTTAAACTTAAACTTATGAACCCATTTGGTTAACAAACCGGCACATGTCAAATTTTGCGATATGAAATGATTTTCAGTGTACACTAGTTGTGACGAAAGCAATTTAATTTGTTTCCCCCATAGTTTCAATGAACTCTTTATTTCCCGTGCGTCAAAGACCGCGTAGTGTCAAAGATCCTTTCGTGTCGTGTCAAATATGCTAAACTTTGACATTGTTTAGCCCGGGTGATGTCACGTGACGGTTACAAATCTATTCCACTTGGAAATAACGCCAGAGATTAATTAATACAATCATTTGAAAGTTGGTTCGGCTTATTTTTTTAAAAGGAGTTCGAAAGTAATTCCACTGATTTCAGCTGCGTTTGAGATGACATTTTCCCATGATACCACTGTCACCCACAGCTCGAGCCCACACGCACCATTCATTCATGACATCGTGGTTTTATTATACAATTAAATTGTGTACGGTAAACATGTGTCTGTCTTGGTCTCTGTATCATTTGGAGTTTCTCGGATGCAGTTCAACAAAAATACTGTAAGAAATTTTTAAAGACGAAGTTAATTGATATTTCTTATTAACCTTGCCACAAATAGATCTAGACCAGTGGTTTTCAACCTTCCTATGGCCGCGACCCTTTAATACGGTTCATCCTGTTGTGGCGACCCCCCAATCACAAAATTATTTTCGGTTATACTTCAAAACTATAGAGCATATGTGTTTTATGGTGGTCTTAGGCGACCCATGGGAAAGGGTCGTGCGACTCCCAAAGGGGTCGCGACCCACAGGTTGAGAACCGCTGATCTAGACGGCCATTTTATTTCTGATGACGTAGCTGTGAGTGAAGAGTCGTTTTTTTTTCTCAATGTAAATCTAGTTGCTCACCAAAGTCGTTGTTAACTACAGGATGTTCTGATGATGGGGGATCTATGCCATGTTGACATGTCACAGACAGCTGGGGGAGAATGCTGACAAAATAGTGTCACGTTATCAAGGGTGGTGTGTTTGGTGTTGGGGGCGGGCAGTCGGTGGTCTGGAAACGTTTGTTTTGTGTTTGTGGCAAGGGTTGGCTGCACGGGTAATCATGGGTCTATTTAATTTTTCAGGGATCTATTTAATTATCAAGGGTCTATTTAACCACCGGGGGTCTTTTCAAAATTCAGGTATCTATTCAAATGCATGATGAGGATATGGGCAAAAGAGTCTGAACATCGAGCCACCGAAAGGCCCTAAAGACGAATTCGGTGTTCCAAAGATAGGCCCCAACTGCATATGTCAGTCAAACGTGTACACGATAAGAACATAATCTTGTATTTAAAACGTCGGTACTTGGAAATGATGTGTTCTAGGTAAATGTCTAACCTGCATGAGGTGACAGTGACACAACGTGTCTATGTCTAACCTGCATGAGGTGACGGTGACACAACGTGTCTATGTCTAACCTGCATGAGGTGACGGTGACACAACGTGTCTATGTCTAACCTGCATGAGGTGAAGGTGACACAACGTGTCTATGTTTAACCTGCATGAGGTGACGGTAACACAACGTGTCTATGTCTAACCTGCATGAGGTGACGGTGACACAACGTGTCTATGTTTAACCTGCATGAGGTGACGGTGACACAACGTGTCTATGTCTAACCTGCATGAGGTGACGGTGACACAACGTGTCTATGTCTAACCTGCATGAGGTGACGGTGACACAACGTGTCTATGTCTAACCTGCATGAGGTGACGGTGACACAACGTGTCTATGTCTAACCTGCATGAGGTGACGGTGACACAACGTGTCTATGTCTAACCTGCATGAGGTGACGGTGACACAACGTGTCTATGTCTAACCTGCATGAGGTGACAGTGACACAACGTGTCTATGTCTAACCTGCATGAGGTGACGGTGACACAACGTGTCTATGTCTAACCTGCATGAGGTGACGGTGACACAACGTGTCTATGTCTAACCTGCATGAGGTGACGGTGACACAACGTGTCTATGTTTAACCTGCATGAGGTGACGGTGACACAACGTGTCTATGTTTAACCTGCATGAGGTGACAGTGACACAACGTGTCTATGTCTAACCTGCATGAGGTGACAGTGACACAACGTGTCTATGTCTAACCTGCTTGAGGTGACGGTGACACAACGTGTCTATGTCTAACCTGCATGAGGTGACGGTGACACAACGTGTCTATGTCTAACCTGCATGAGGTGACGGTGACACAACGTGTCTATGTCTAACCTGCATGAGGTGACGGTGACACAACGTGTCTATGTCTAACCTGCATGAGGTGACAGTGACACAACGTGTCTATGTCTAACCTGCATGAAGTGACGGGAACACAACGTGTCTATGTCTAACCTGCATGAAGTGACGGGAACACAACGTGTCTATGTTTAACCTGCTTGAGGTGACAGTAACACAACGTGTCTATGTCTAACCTGCATGAGGTGACAGTAACACAACGTGTCTATGTTTAACCTGCATGAGGTGACAGTAACACAACGTGTCTATGTCTAACCTGCATGAGGTGACAGTAACACAACGTGTCTATGTCTAACCTGCATGAGGTGACAGTAACACAACGTGTCTATGTCTAACCTGCATGAGGTGACAGTAACACAACGTGTCTATGTCTAACCTGCATGAGGTGACAGTAACACAACGTGTCTATGTCTGACCTGCAATGGATCACACTAATTCCAGTGCCGCTGATCAACAATTTCTAATTGAAAATTTGAAATACATCTAACCGAAAGAATACAGCACAAAGTCGCCATGTTGTGAGTCAGTAATGACCGGAGTCAGATGACTCAAAGCCGGGAGACGCTTTAGAAATATGACGCAAGCGTCCTGTCCTCATTATACCTGGGCATGGCCGTTTACTTACTGACACTCCAGCACTTCCGGTCGTTGGGTCGAGTAAGGTGATCAAGGTTAAACCTGAGCGACCCCCCTTTTGTTCTTACCATTTCCCGTGACAGAACCCTTGAACTGACGATACAATGTAGAGTTCACTTTTCGGTGTGGACATTGATTCGTGTGGGGGGTGGGGGCGCGAGGGCTGAGCTTGTGTTCAGAAAAGAATAATTGTGGGATGGCCGGCTTGAATATCCGAATAAATTGTTGGAACATGACAGGCCGACCAGATTCATTTATGCGGCATATGCCAGGCATTTCATTAAAGTCCTTATTTACTTTGGCAGATGAGTAAATGGGCCGGCTTCAAGGTCTATGGGGATAGACTAATATTGATTGAAGAAATATCACTCGGTTCGGGCCGGCTATTACCATGGAGACAAAACTCCACAAGCCCCCCCCCCCCCCCGCCCCAGGTTCCAGTGTGGCATTATTGTCTGTGGCGCGGGAGGGGGTTAAAATCTGTACATAGTAATGGGGCGCCATGTAGTGATCCCGATCCTGGCTTTGTGATGTCTATTCATCTCCGGAGAGATACAGGATGAGGTTAAAAACAATGGGTCAAATGATAAGGGGGGGGGGGGGGTTCAAGTGGGATTATATAGAGATGTCTGGGGAACGCTATGAACTCTTGTGGATGTTGCTTGCTTGGGACTCAAGTGTCTGCATCACGTGGTGCACAAGAAAAACGGCTTCTTAAGCGCTATATTTTCATTACATTATCAACATTTATAAAATCTCTTTGGTTTTAAACAAAAAGCTCGACATTCCAAAAATGATGAAATTGATAGCCGTTTCCATGGTGCCTCATGAAATTGATAGCCGTTTCCATGGTGCCTCATGAAATTGATAGCCGTTTCCATGGTGCCTCATGAAATTGATAGCCGTTTCCATGGCGCCTCATGAAATTGATAGCCTTTTCCATGGCGCCTCATGAAATTGATAGCCGTTTCCATGGCGCCTCATGAAATTGATAGCCTTTTCCATAGCGCCTCATGAAATTGATAGCCTTTTCCATGGCGCCTCATGAAATTGATAGCCGTTTCCATGGCGCCTCATACCAACCTCAGCAACTTTGCTCAACCGGATACTGAAAAGGGCAGACTTAAAACCAATGATCGGAGAATGAGCTTGAATCTCTTTTTCGAGCATCACGCATTAGTCGCGATGGAATGTTTGAACCTCCATGAAGCACTTCTATTTCTACATTTCTAAAACATTACGGCTATTTTAGTTTTTTTCCCCAGGTGTTCACAAAGCTCAGAATTTCAATGTTAGATGAAACTAAGTGTACGATGATGAACTCTGCGTAAGACAAGTATGGTTAAACAGTTGTAAAACAAGATATGTTACATACAATTACTTTGTGTCATTAAAACATTTTAGGTTTAACCTGCAGGTTCTGATACTGTATACCTGTTCGTATCATAGGATGGGGTTAGGGTACAAAGTGTATCCTGGCCAAAGTCCCAGAGACAGCAGGATCAAGGTCGTTGTTATGATAAACAATACAAATTCGGATGCGATCGGCTGCAATGTATTCTCAATTTCTACAATGTCCGATGTACAGTTCTACCGAGCAACCGGTCTCGTCGTCAGTCTTAAAATCCGGGGAATTCCGGACCTAGTGTATTATCACCCTTATGTCTCTGCCAGTTTATCCCCGATAAATAACATTAGGATTCTTTCTAAAGGTTCCTGGCCAATTCGGAATGACCTCATTGTCTTGTCTCATTGACATCGCCTTAACTTTGTCGTAATCTTCCATGCCATGAGTTGTTTATAGTTGCCTAGTTACCTCGACATTTAATCTTCTTGTGACCCCCCCCCACTCCCTCCCCCACCCCAAACCCCGTTGTTCGCTATCAGTTTACCAAATTACAAGTAAATTTTCGTTGCCAAGGAAATGGACATTTTTCTTTATTACGCACTTCTTCTCTATCTTTTCCATCTTAAGATAATACCTGGCACGAAGATAGGGTCTGCCATATTTATCGATGCTTGCATCTGTCACGGGAAAACCTGGTTGTCCAGTGTACACAGTACCACCGACCGCCGCCCCTTACATCAACCAATTACGCCGTGTATTTTACTTAAAGACTAGAAAAATCGATATTCGGTTGTCTATCGGTTACCCGATCCTTGATTGTTGCAATTTATGCGTCGTATAAACTGCCTCCCCCCCCCCACCACATGTCGTATGAACTGCGTCCCCCACCCCCCATGTCGTATGAACTAGAACCACCCCCACCCCACGTCCTGCTTAACGGCTGGTTGATAAATTCATACTCAAATTCTAATTTGGGTTTAGTTTAAATGTCTTTGGCCACCGGCCGACGTAGCACTGTCGGATTTGGCAGAAAAAATACGACATCGCTCCTATGTGACTTGAGACAGGGGCGTGAATGACAACTCAACGAACGTGACTTGAGACAGGGGCGTGAATGACAACTCAACCAAAGTGATTTGAGACAGGGGCGTGAATGACAACTCAACCAACGTGACTTGAGATAGGGTCGTGAATGACAACTCAACCAAAGTGACTTGAGACAGGGGCGTGAATGACAACTCAACCAAAGTGACTTGAGACAGGGGCGTGAAGGACAACTCAACCAACGTGACTTGAGGCAGGGGCGTGAATGACAACTCAACCAAAGTGACTTGAGACAGGGGCGTGAATGACAACTCAACCAAAGTGACTTGAGACAGGGGCGTGAATGACAACTCAACCAACATGACTTGAGATAGGGTCGTGAATGACAACTCACACAAAGTGACTTGAGACAGGGGCGTGAATGACAACTCAACCAAAGTGACTTGAGACAGGGGCGTGAATGACAACTCAACCAAAGTGACTTGAGACAGGGGCGTGAATGACAACTCAACCAAAGTGACTTGAGACAGGGGCGTGAAGGACAACTCAACCAACGTGACTTGAGACAGGGGCGTGAAGGACAACTCCATCAAAGGGGTCGCGACCCACAGGTTGAGAACCGATGTTATAGATTCTAAAGCAGTCCTCCTGTATTTCTAGAATAACGTTTTATTTGAAATGCGCGCACCAAGCAAATGGCACCGAAAAATGCCTTTTATAGATGTTTGCAAGCGCACCGTGCTGAATACAGGCTTATTATAAAGCCGTAAACTAAAAATAAATTGACTATAACGCCACTTCAAAGCAATTAACTGTAATATACATGTATATCGTCTACATTTAAAGATTTTTTTAATTACCACGTTTGTGATGAAGGGATTTTGAGCCAAGTTTCCGGGAACAATCTGTAGGTCAGTTGGTATGACCATGTTAAAGTTGGTTGCGATCCATTGTTTGGTTTTCTTGGCATAAATTATCAAACATACAACATACAAATATAACCACACTGAGCTTTATATTGTAGATGTGTCAAAGATCATAAAACATTCGATGATCTTCGTCAGATATCATGCAAACATTCTATACCTGTTAACTGTTCATGGTTACCATATATGTTAACTATAATTTTTACTATACATGTTTACTATACTTGCTTAAAATACCTGTCTTCTATACATGTTTACTATACATGTTTACTGTGTATGTTACTATAAATGTTTACTGTACATTTTTACGATACATGTTTAACACATGTATTCCTTTGGAAAGATTTAAAAATGGATATGGTCTATTTTTAAATCTTTTATAACAACTTCGCGTCTATTGCGTGGCTGGCTGGCAAAATCTTCGAAATGCTAATTGACCCTCTTCCCATCATCCCGTCGAGCGGAAACTTGTCACATAGACTCGTTGCCGATGACAACATATTCTATTAAAATTTCCCCGCCACCCCATCCCCCAAAATAAGTACGTTTGGTGCGTATGCCTCCATTTTTTTCTTTCTGAAACAGTTGGTGAAATAAATCTGCCTTGTAAAAGCGGATGGGTCATTAGAATATTAATATAGTTCAGGGGCGTGAGGGAAAAAATGCGTTTTGAATTCTTATAAAGTGCGTTATTTGTAAGTATGTTTTGTCAAATGTTCAGCCCCATCCCCTCCCTATTGCTCTATACTACATTTGATAAAGGATTTATATGGTACATGATGCTTCTAAGGGTTGTTGACTTATTCTTGGGTTTTAGAAAAGCAATTTTAAGTTGTGACAAGATCTGACAAGATCTGTAAAGATCTGACAAGATCTGTAAAGATCTTACAAGATATCGTAAACTTAGAACTAATTCTGAGACAACGCGAAGTTAAAGACAACCATTCACCTTTTTGTTTACGTTGACATAATCTCCAAAGTTTGTGGTTATTTGATCCACGGATCATGGACATTTGTAGTTTGATATAGTTTGATATACTTTGATATACTTTGATATAGTTTGATATAGTTTGATATAGTTTGATACAGTTTGATACAGTTTGATACAGTTTGATATAGTGTGACATAGTTTGATATAGTTTGATACAGTCTGATATAGTTTGATACAGTTTGATATAGTTTGATATAGTTTGATATAGTTTGATACAGTCTGATATAGTTTGATATAGTTTGATACCGTTTGATTTAGTTTGATATAGTGTGATATAGTTTGATATAGTGTGATATAGTTTGATATAGTCTGATATAGTTTGATATAGTGTGATTTAGTTTGATATAGTGTGATATAGTCTGATAAAATTTGATATAGTTTGTAATAGTCTGATGTAGTTTGATATAGTTTGTTTAGTTTGATATAGTCTGATATAGTTTGCTATAGTTTGAGGAGTTAGTCTTCAACAGCTACACAGTATTATCTCAGGATGATGCTGTCGGAATGTTGTGAGGGTTTTGAAAAGTAGGTTGGAACTATTTCTTAAGTGGTGTGCACCCAACAAAAATCACTGCGCCATGCTGTAAGGACTTTTTTCCCCCCTTCGTTAGTTTATCCATTATTGATTTTACCTTGCCAATCTCTGCAAAGTTACTGTAACTTATCTTCCAGACTTGCAAGTGCGTGTGTGACTGTGTGTGGAGTTCAGTGTGTGGATTGTGTGTGTGTGTGTGTGTGTGTGCGTGCTGTTTTAGCAGTTAATGACTGACCGCGTCCTGTGTTTACACATTGATCTGATGTGTGCGAACTTTGGACTGCAGCAACTCTTCCGTCTAGTCTCCGCCCCTGACGCCATGTAGGTCCTGCTGGGGTTTAGGGTTCAAGACAATCAACTGTCTCAATACAACTGTCTCAAGACAACTGTTCTCAATACAACTGTCTCAATACAACTGTCTCAATACAATTGTCTCAATACAACTGTCTTAATACAACTGTCTCAATACAACTGTCTCAGTACAATTGTCTCAATACAATTGTCCCAATACAATTGTCTCAATACAACTGTCTTCATGTATGTTATCACTCGTTTCACCACACATAATGTTGGATGGGGAAAATTATCATTTAGTCAATATGTTTTGACGAATACCATAGTCACGACAAATATATTATGACGGTATTACTTCTATAGTCATGACCAATATATTATGACGGTATTACTTCTATAGTCATGACCAATATATTATGAAGTTATTACTTCTATAGTCATGACCAATATATTTTGAAGGTATTACTTCCATAGTTATGACCAATATATTATGACGGGATTACTTTTATAGTCATGACCGTTATATAAGAAGGTATTACTTCCTAAGAAGGTATTACTTCCATAGTTATGACCGTTATATGAGAAGGTATTACTTCCATAGTCATGACCAATATATTATGTCGGGATTACTACGTATTAGACAAACACTTCTTATACCAGTATGTTTCTTAGCAAAATGGCTCATCTAAAAACGTCTCGATTCCTTGGTATTGCTCTAACACACAGGAAGCACTCTAATAGCTAGCACTGACGTGTTTGATGAACCTCGATGTTACAGGATGCTGCTGAAGCAGACCTCAAGATGCTCCCGCAGGATGGATGTGCATCGCACGTCCTCACCATTGTCGGCAAATACGCTCTTCCAATCGCTTGAATTTTATAGGGCGGCCGGCGTACCAACTGCTTTTGGTGAAGACGTCCACCAATCTAAATGTCTGCATTCTAAGAATGTAATTTTTACATTCGTTGACCTCGACTTGATCGCCCTCAGTCAGACGGATGTCTTTCCAGATTGGAATGAGTTCCAACAAGCTTACATCTCATAGACAATCTACAATAAACCAATACAATAGTAAAATACAACAATTAACACTTTTAACATCGCCACTTATTCTATATGATGTATAGTATAAAGGTGATAAGATATAAGGAACATCAAGACTAAACGGTACCGTATACCCTCGAGTAAAATACTATGATAACAGATGAACAACAAATTATACCTCTAGGAACTATAATATGTACCCGGAATCAGTGGCGTAGCGAGCTTAACTCGCGCCCGGGGCACAATACCTTTTTAGCGCCCCACCCCCCATTCGAAAAGCATACAATATTATATGTAAAATATACCATTTGGCGCCCCTTTGTGAGTAGCGCCCGGGGCATGATGCCCCCCTTGCCCACCCCTCGCTACGCCACTGCCCGGAATATAGTATATACCCAGATTAACAAATATATATATATACATATATATCTAATAACTACAGTTTATACCCAGAATAACATAACCTAGAAACTGCTTTAACCATGCAGACAAAACGATCTAGATTCTAGAGGCGGAGTGAGCGACCCTTTATCGCCAACCGACACGTTCGGTGAATGGACTTCTAGACTCTAGAGGTGGCTAGTATGTTTTGCCCATAAGAAATTAAAACAAAAACACCAAATAATGAAATACGGTAACTGTATGACAAATTAAAAAGTATTTCTAACCCATACGCTTTTCGCTTTTTTGGACAAATGTTCCCCACCCCTGCTACCAGAGAACACTTGGCCACATACATGGAATAAATCTAACCTTTTCATACACTGAATTATTTGTCGTCCCCCCATCTACACAAAAACTGCCCTAAGGTCCCTAATCTACCATTCACCACATCTTCCCCTCCCGCCCCCAAAGTGGGAGTTCCTTGGACGTCCAGGCCCTGGAAATTATGTGGTGTTATCAACAGTATTATGCGGCTGTCATCAGTCAGGCCGTCATCAGTCAAGCAGTCATCAGTCAGGCCGTCATCAGTCAGACAGGAATCATTCAGGCAGTCATCAGTCAGGCCGTCATCAGTCAGGCCGTCATCAGTCAGGCAGGAATCATTCAGGCAGTCATTAGTCAGGCCGTCATCAGTCAGGCCGTACTGTTGACATCGATTGGATACCACGGGTTTGTCCTGGCACCGACACTTGACATTCATGTTTCAGACAGTTTGTTTATGAATCCGAAGCCCGAAATAGAACAGAGATAGCGGTACAAATACATCAGGGACAGCGGTACAAATACATCAGGGATAACGGTACAAATACATCAGGGACAGCGGTACAAATACACCCGGGATGGCGGTACAAATCATCATCATCATCATCAGGTCCCGTAGTCCTTCGACCGTTGGAGCGCCACAGATGACATGTACACTATTCTTCTCCATTCCTCTCGGTCTTCTGCCCTACAAATACATCAGGGATAACGGTACAAATACATCAGGGACAGCGGTAAAAATACACCAGGGATGGCGGTACAAATACATCAGGCATACCGGTAAAAATACTCCAGGGATTAGGTATATTTATTTATCTTAAGCATGAAGGTCAAGTTTCATATATGTACTTACATATTTCATTTTTTTAAAACTATTTCCTAAAGTAGAAGTATCATTTCCATGAACTTTTCTTCAAATTATCACAACAATTGTATCAAGATATAAAAGAAAAGTCTGAGACTCTGGATACTTCATACTGTTAGGACGAAAATTAACGTTCCGCTCATGTAATATTTAGGTTTTCTTTTAGATATGTGATCATTAGTATTGGGAGTAGAGACCGACCGAAAGTTATTTGCTGATTTCGGCCGGAACCAGACTGAAAGTTAAAAATGACTTTCGGACGAAACCAAAAGCTAAACGAGACTTTTGGCCGACCCCGAAAGATTTAGATATTTCGAAACTCGTTCGCGCATACGTTTTGCCTACATCGAAAAATCATTGATATTGATTTTTAAAATAATTTTTAAAAAAATGAGATTATCTTGAGTTTTACCATTTGAATTTTAAAAAATAATTTAAAGTTGTTTAAATATATTTTACAGTAGTATGGTGAGAGAAAATATTGACTTTCGTTAGTGATGGTAACTGGGGGGGGGGGGGGGGGGTCAAAATTCATGCAAAATAGACCATTGGGTGCCCTTTGCTTTTATAATATAATTGCAACGCTACCTTGACATATTTGCTTTCCATCAAAAACTTAGCCTATGCATTTCATGGGTACGGCCCACTAAAATCTCCAGACATTAGCCTTGAATGAATTCTTTGTTCCGCTAAGCCAGTGGTCGGCGAACTCGTTAGTCAAAAGAGCCCAAAATCAGCAGCAGGACGATCAAAAAAAATTTTGAGCGCCAAATTTCATTTAAAGGACCTGTCAAGAACCATGTTTTCCGGAGTCAAAACCGATTTGTGGCCGAATAGCATAGCCACACTCAGGTCGCAAAGAGCCGCATGCGGCTCGGAAGCCGCGATTTTCCGACCACGGCCATAAACCATACACTATCGTCAAAACACGTTATCTTATTGCTCGACATTTTAATTGTTCGTTTATCCGCAATTATTATTTATCGGCTAATTTTAGATTTGACCCAGATTAAACAAAAGTCGAAGTCGAACAAATGATGAACTACGTTTAGCATGATAAAACAGTAGGCCTACTGCATAATTAGTATACGAAAACTGTGATACATTCACTCGAGTTATTTTGTCAGAAACACTGTTTATCGCCATGATGATGAAGTCCAATAAATGAATGAGTTGAAAAAAAGCTTAAGGTTCTTAAACAAAAATAAGTTTTAAAAATAACAATGGAAATGTTGCCATTCCCTAGGAATGTTGTTACACAATACAATTCACCTTTGGCTATGACAACATTTAATAGCATGATAATGATCAATCAAAATTGATGTCACGAATGAATGAATTGAATAAACCTAGGGTTCACAAATTTTATATTTAAAAAAAAAAAAAAAAAAAAAAAAAAAAAAAAAAAAAAAATAAAAATTATAATATAAATATTACCACCACAGTATTTTTGACATTTTTGTTTGTTCAAAAACTATTGACCTTTTCCTAAAACTAATTAACATTTTATTTTTGGAAATATTGAAGAAGTGGGTCATTATGCAGCTTTGCAAGTGCTCGCAGAGGATTAGTCACATATACAATGACAGCAAGACATATAGCAGTAATGAATATCAGATTACAGGCCGACAGACCGTCTGACTTCTAGTAAGCGACCGAAAGCTTCATTCACTTTCGGCTGAAACCGAAAATAAACTGAAAGTTAACTTTTCTAAGCCGAAATTCGGTCGGTCTCTAATTGGGGTGTCAAATGTCCGTTTCCAATTGAGTGTTTTTTAGTGGCAGCAGATTCATTAAATAACAAACATGTTACAGTCATGTTACGGTCAAGATATGTATTCGCCATTCTCAGATTTAAAAAACAAAAACGAATTTGTAATTATAGTATGTATGATGTCTCTCTGATGTCTCAATCTACATCTCATGATGTTCTTACAGACTTATACACCCGATGACGTCGATGACATTATAAACAACGTAGTAAACACAACATCAACTATGTTGTATTCAGCTTTCAATAACAATAACATATCCCCTGGGGAAGCAAGGGGTCGGGGTCCGACATTTAAGACAGTGTGTCATCACAGTCTCATCAAAAGTTTGTTTACTTGTCAACCGTCCAGTTTATTTGACGGACAGATTTAGGACGATTCTAATCTTTAAACTAAACTCTTGTCTTTTGGACTTTTAAGGAAAAAAAATAATTTGGTCCCAGAAATGGCCCCCACTAGAAGAATGAGTGAAAAGTTCTCAGTTTTGAGATGACACATTAGCCCAGCAACGAAAACATCGTCCCTTTTCTTTACGCATTTAACATCATACCCCCCCCCCCCCGGCCCCTTTGAACGGGCCTCTCCTCAAAGTCTTTGTCATATTTTCCCTGGCGTGTGCGGAGAGGGGGGTGGGGTGGAGGAGGGGGTAGGCACTCACCACGGGACACCGTAGTGCAATATAAAAATTATCGATCCGTTTTAACTTTAGGAAAGCCTGGATATGGGGCATATCTATTGATCACTGGAGCTACCACTCTGGTACTTCAGGCCAGGACTAAGTAACTTCCACCCTGCCCCTCTCGCCATTGTCAAAGCCAGCGGTTCTCACATAAGCGTGGGCGGATGGTGTACGGGGGGACAGTCAGAGTCACTTTGGCCAAGATAAATACAAATGCAAAGGCTACTTCTTGTTCCTTTTGGTTAATGTCATACAATATGTTAATTGTTGATGTAATATGCAAAACACCAACGTGATATGAAATACATTTTCCCTTTAAAATAATATGTGCTCCTCATAACTTTTGTCTGGTAGATGGAGTCATAAATATCCTCGTGGTGCGCTCCGAATCCAAAGCTCTGTAGTACCACACTGACGTGCTGAGGCATAGATGGGCCGGCCAGTTATCACGGTAGATTGTGTACGCGTTCCACGTCTTTAGAACCGCTGAACTAACCCGTTGCTTTGGTACCACAAATAAGATGTTAAAGTTGAGGGTACAGGCGGGTATGAACGCAGACTGAAAGATGAGGGTGGGGTGGTGGGGGCAAACATACGGGGTTTTGCACGTGTTTGTAAATTTATGTATAATCTTGTTTACGTTAGGGGCATACATCTGTTGTAAAGGGTTGCTGGAATGGGTTGCATTTATGTGCTAGGAGGAAGTTGTTACATTTAGGTGCTAGGAGGAAGTTGTTAGATTTAGGTGCTAGCGGAAGGCGTTGCATTTTGGTGCTAGTGGAAGGGGTTGGATCAAGTTGATAGTGGAAGGGGTTGGATATAGGCGCTAGTGGAAAGGGCTTGATTTAGGTGCTAGTGAAAGAGGGTTTTTGTTGATGGATGGTTGGGGGGGGGAGGTGAGTGAAATTTTGATGTGGATGATTGAATGATGTTTTTAGGGGGAATATTGAGATTTTGTGGAAGGGTAGTTTGAATTGATGTACTGCAGAGGTCTATACCAGTACTATAGAGGTCGATACCAGTACTGTATATATCGATACCAGTACTGTAGAGGTCGATACCAGTATAGTAGAGGTCGATACCACATATTGGTTGGAAGCTTTGAACACTCAAGGACTGGTACAATTATAGGATAGACTGAACAGCTGGTTTATATAAGTTAGCAAATCAGGGATAACGGTACGAATACATCAAGGATAGCTGTTCTAATGCATCTGGGATAGCGGTACAAATACATCAGGGATAACGGTACTAATACATTAGGGATAGCGATACTAATACATCAGGGATAGAGGTACAAATAAATCTGGGATAGTGGTACAAATACCTCAGGGATAACGGTACTAAGACATCAGGGATAGAGGTACAAATACATCAGGGATAACGGTACTAATACATCAGGTATACGGGAACAAATACATCAGGGATAGTGGTACAAATACATGCATGGTGCTAAGTGGGAAACTTTAAGACTCGCCTATTTTTTTGTTTCGGTCACTTGGTTTCATTTTTATAGGATTTATTTCAGGGAATATTATGTCCTGACTTATGACCTGTCATAGTGCTTTGAACTGCATGACATTTATCTTACTGGTCATTTGATCTACCGTTCTGTTAAAACTACTCAGATTACTGACATCAGGTCTCAAATGTACACCACAATATTACCACAACTAAGCAAATATTACCATCACTAACGAAATATTACCATCACTAACCACTGACCACTTACCACACCTTAACTCACATTTCTGTGTTCTTATTTCCAGTCCCATTATCGCGTCTGGTGCCAACTGTCCTCCAAGCATCCTTGTTCATATTCCAATTATTCCCCACAGTTGACCGGTTCTGATGCCAACAATATGAAGAACAAAAATCACCCACCCAAATCGTATGCCAAACCATTCAAATTGTTACTATATACCGATGCCAATATTCCCCAAAAAGCCACCCATATGTATGCTAATGAGTCTTATAAAAAGCCACCCATATGTATGCTAATGAGTCTTATTAAAAGATACCCATTTGCATGCTAATGAGTCTTATTAAAAACCACCCAGAAGTATGCTAATGAGTCTTATTAAAAGCCACCCAGAAGTATGCTAATGAGTACTATTAAGTACCATTTTATGAGTACAGTACCGGTAACTCCAAAATAGACAAGTCTTTATTTGATGTAAAATGAACGTGAATATTCCAATGTTCAATGTAACGAACCTATTACGGACCGTTATAGATGGAGAATTTAAGCTCTGTTGTTTTGTCTAGGGCTCGTTCTAAAAACAGTCCATAATAAAGGACGATACCAAAGGTTAAAAATAATAACAAATAAAACGACAATTAAGGCCAGAGCTAATTACAATTAATAGCTTGTTTAATTTGTGAACTTCAATTAAATAATAACAGCAAGAGAAAATATGATTAAAATTATAAACTTACAGATTTGCTGTTACCGGTACTGTATATAAAAATACAATGAGCACAAAATTGTACGAGGAAATAAAAATATCTACACACAACAAAGTATAATGACACATAGCATGCCTCGTAATCAAGGAAAGGAAAAATCTCTCCCGTCATTTATTCTTATCCCTTTTATACTCAGTTTCAGATGATCATTCTGGAAAAAGGAATACGCAGTCTTACTGCTTCTTGCATTCTCTAGATGGTTCGATCCTGTTCCACAGAAACGGACGATAGTAAACAAAAGTATCAACAAAGGGATATTTTTTTCTAGCCGCCCCAACACAGGACCGACTTGAAAGAGGTCATGCACGTGGAAGGCGGGCAAAGCGTCTCAAAATACGTCATCCCTTATAACAGAACCCCTTTGTTTTTATGTTGGCTTTAAATAAGACTACGTCTTCCCTCGACTTTTATGTTGGCTCTCAGTAAGACTACTTCTTTCCTCGACTTTTATGTTGGCTCTCAGTAAGACTACTTCTTCCCTCGACTTTTATGTTGGCTTTTAATAAGACTACTTCTTCCCTCGACTTTTATGTTGGCTCTCAGTAAGACTACTTCTTCCCTCGACTTTTATTTTGGCTTTCAATAAGACTACTTCTTCCCTCGACTTTTATTTTGGCTTTCAATAAGACTACTTCTTCCTTTATTTTTATGTTGGCTTTCAATAAGACTACTTCTTCCTTTGTTTTTATGCTGGCTTTCAATAAGACTACTTCTTGCCTCGACCATGTTAGCATGGCTGAACATCTGAGCACAGTATAATTTCGTCTCTATCTTCTGGCCAATATATATCACCAGGCTAAAAGGTTAACATTTGTTAAAATAAAAATTGTACAGTCACCTTATGTATAGCAAGTGGAACATGGTGTTATGTATTCCAGTTCTAATTAATTTGGCGTATCCGCATCCCACAACCCTCCCCTCTCCCTTATCCGAATTGTGTTCCATTGTTGACTACATTAGCTGCACCAGGGCAATTTACACTTAGGTCAAGTACTCAAAAACTCCAGGCTCCTGGTTCCGAAGAAGTTAATTCAGTAAAAGGGGAAGGAAAGGGGAGGGGGGATGTTCGAAACCTTTTCATCTCAGAGTGAAGAAAATGATTTTGTCTTAAGTCTGCCACGATGGCCGAAGTTAGTCTGATACTTACTTAACATTGACGGGAGTCTGTCACAATGGCCGAAGTTAGTCTGATACTTAACAGTGACAGGAGACTGTCACAATGGCCGAAGTTAGTCTGATACTTAACATTGACAGGACTCTGTCACAATGGCCGAAGTTAGTCTGATACTTAACATTGACAGGACTCTGTCACAATGCCCGAAGTTAGTCTGATACTTAACAGTGACAGGAGTCTGTCACAATGGCCGAAGTTAGTCTGATACTTAACAGTGACAGGAGTCTGTCACAATGGCCGAAGTTAGTCTGATACTTAACAGTGACGGGAGTCTGTCACGATGGCAGAGTTTCGTGAAGATGGTAGTCTCCGTGAGCGCTATTTACTTTGCATTAGGACAAAGGAGAGGCGATAGAAGCCACTGAGATGTGTGTCAATAGCATTGACAGAAATTGACCATTTAAGATCTAGTGCCACACGTAACAGGAGCGTGATATTCACCGTGTGTGTGTGTTTGTGAACGGGGGGGGGGGGGGGGCCCTGTTCATTTGGAGTTCTTTTATTAATTTTTGGTTTAACATACTAAGGGAGAGAACCGGTTACCATGTCTGGTGTCAGGCTGGTTTTCTCCCCCTGATCGTCATGCTATTTCAAGTGTTCCAGAAGTTGTAACGGGGATAACTCGCTGCGTGGATGATACTAGAAATCTCTTTTATCATCAGCTTATCCTTTATCCCGTGGTCATTTTCTGTTCAATATCCATGTTGTTGTTGTTTGGTAAGTTTTGCGTTTGTGATTGTTAATATGAGGGAATGCGTTCAGAGCTGTGTGATGTAAATAGTGGAACAAGATATGTTTAGGTTTGAAAGTAAATAGTAGAACAAGATATATTTAGGTTTGAAAATGAATAGTGGAACAAGATATGTTTAGGTTTGAAAATGAATAGTGGAACAAGATATGTTTAGGTTTGAAAATGAATAGTGGAACAAGATATGTTTAGGCTTAATAGGAAAGAGTGGAACAAGATATGTTTAGACTTGGCCCACATACGATGCTGTTGTCTAATCGTTGTTGTTTCTTGTTAAGTCTTGTCTGCTGAAGGAGGCATCTGGCCGAAACGTCCTTTTTAATTGTCCTGTCTTGTCACTTCAAGCAGGAACATATCCTGCTCCACTGTTTCGGACTGTTGTAGCGTTCATGAAATTGTTCTCAATCGAACTTGCCACACGTTCGCGAACACAGAACTCACAAAGTTGTTTAAATGCCAGAGAACCGTTATGCAATACAGCTTGATGCGTCAGCTAACGGGTTCATCCTGTTCCAAATTTGCATACGAACTCAATTCAGTGGTATGTGTCTAAACATTAGTGGTGCAAGTCTCTTACATACAAGTTTACTACATACTGTGGGTCTGTTAAAATGTGAAATATATTAACTATAAATATTTTGTTAACATGTAAAAGTCAGTTTTCCTCGGCCATTCTACTTCGAGACACACACATGTATTCGTCCATTCTACCACGAGACACACACATGTACTCGCCCATTCGACCATGAGACACACACATGTACTCGCCCATTCTACCACGAGACACACACATGTACTTTCCCATTCTGCCATGAGACACGTGTACTCGGCAATTCTATTATGAGACACACACATGTACTCGGCCATTCTACCACGAGACACACACATGCGCTTTCCCATTCTACCACGAGACACACCCATGTACTTTCCCATTCTAGCACGAGACACACACATGCACTCGGCCATTCCAAGGGTCGGTGCCTGGTAACACGCATTTAGACAAGACTTTACACTATTACACTTTTTTTTTACAATGACACTATTCAAGAGGAGATGTATTTGATATACTTTGTAAGTGACGTACATGCTTGTCTGTACCTTGCCATGTTGCCTAAGTTTCCACATCACGGTTTCTGCCTTTGTGTGTTACTTCAATGGATTGGATTGATGAATGCAACATCCACGTCATATCGATACCGCCCTGGCATTATTCCGGGGGTCCTGCAGCCTGCATCGCTTCGTCACCAGGGCCTGTTGTATCGATTCCCTGCAGAATAATAATGAGATAAGCGCCATACAGGCCGGCTTATCTTTCATACGGACGCTTAATTGTTTCAATAAATGGACGGGCGGCAGGAAAATAAGCTCGGAGAGGCGAAATTGGGCGATCGAAAGGGCTGGGGTGGACTTACAACGAGAACCGGGGCGGGGGGTGCTATAAATAATGAGCTGCCGGTTGGAACCCATCTTTGTGTTTGCCTCGGTTAGTTTCTGCAAACGACAGGACAGCCATCTTTATTTACCTCGGCGCTTTTATCGCATGCAAATGAAGTCTTCCCAGCGCGCCAGCATTTGATCTATGGTCACGGTTTTACATACGTTATTCCAAGTCAACAGAGAAAAGTTGTAGGCAAGAATGGCCGCCCTGTGATGCACTGATAATTCTAATGGCTGTAAATATACGAGGTTTTTTAATCCATTATTTATCTTTATTTTGCTTTGTATACGGTGGAACTGATGGCTGGGAACAATACGATGGAACTGGTGGCTGGGAACAATACGATGGAACTGATGGCTGGGAACAATGCGGTGGAACTGATGGGTGGGAGCAATGCGGTGGAACTAATGGCTGGTAACAATACGATGGAACTGATGGCTGGGAACAATACGATGGAACTGATGGCTGGGAACAAAACGCGTTAATTCAAAAATGATGTTTTTGTTGGTTTGCAATCTTACAAAATGCGTTTAAGTAACCCAGACATGGTTGCACTTGTTTTAGATGGACGACGGTTGTGCGGTACATAACGGCAATATATGCAGGTTGTGCGGTACATCACGGCAATATATGCAGGTTGTGCGGTACATCACGGCAATATATGCAGGTTGTGCGGTACATCACGGAAATATATGCAGGTTGTGCGGTACATCACGGCAATATATGCAGGTTGTGCGGTACATCACGGCAATATATGCAGGTTGTGCGGTACATCACGGCAATATATGCAGGTTTTGCGGTACATCACGGCAATATATGCAGGTTGTGCAGTACATCACGGCAATATATGCAGGTTGTGCGGTACATCACGGCAATATATGCAGGTTGTGCGGTACATCATGGAAATATATGCAGGTTGTGCAGTACATAACGACAATACATACAGGTTGTGCGGTACATAACGACAATACATACAGGTTGTGCGGTACATAACGACAATACATACAGGTTGTGCGGTACATAACGACAATACATACAGGTTGTGCGGTACATAACGACAATACATACAGGTTGTGCGGTACATAACGACAATACATACAGGTTGTGCGGTACATAACGACAATACATACAGACGTATTTGCTGAATGAGGCGCGGTCGGGGATTTTGTGATAATTGAAGAAGAAGAAGAAAAAAAAAGGTTATGTTGCATTTCTTGAAATGGTATCAGGGTGGATGGCGGTGTGCTGTGAGTGGGCGTTACCTTATACAGACGCCATAGCCGGAAGTGATCACACGTCACGGGTACTAAAATAGCTCTAGCTTTTCCAAGTTAAACCTTCTTTCTTTGCTATAGCAACTAGAAGAGTGGATTAGAATATATATTATATTTATAATATTATTCATATAAATTATGTTATGTATTTCAAATGCTATGATAGACACATTGAATATGTTGCATTTTAAAATCAGTATAGAAATGTTAATCAAATGTACTTAAGAATTATTATTAGAGACAACCTAATCTGATTAGGTAACAATTATGCTGACTTGTATAGAATGCAATTTATATTTCATCATCTTTTAATCATTTAATATACCATCGATGTAATCTTTGATTACCTCGATTTAATCTTTGATTACCTCGATTTAATCATTGATTACCTCCATTTAATCTTTGATTACCTCGATTTAATCATTGTATAGATCCTAGATTGCAAACAGACAAAATTATATAGAACCCACGATACGCCCTTTTCCAAAAAGTGATACATGTGGACTGATAAGTTATATGGCAAGATGTTCTGATAAGTTATATGGCAAGATGTTCTGATAAGTTATATGGTAAGATGTTCTGATAAGTTATATGGCAAGAATTTCTGATAAGTTATATGGCAAGATGCTCTGATAAGTTATATGGCAAGATGTTCTGAAAAGTTATATGGCAAGAATTTCTGACAAGTTATATGACGTGTTGTCCTGATGAGTTATATGGCAAGAAGCTATGAGAGAAACAAATGACAACATATTATACCAGCTTATTGTGAAACCATAAATATGTTTGTGCAGAAAAAATATGTGGGGGCAAGTTTATGATCTAAATATGTTATGCCATTCTTTGCTTCACTTGAACACCCAGTATGTTATTGTAGACAACCAGCTATAGAGAAGACCAGTATTACATTGTGTTATACCAGGTATAGAGAAAACCAGTATGACTTTGTAGACAACCAGCTATATAGAAAAGCATAGTATGACATTAACTACCAGATATATAGAAAAGACCTGTATGACACTTTAGACTACCAGCTATGGAGAAGATCAGTATGAAATTAACTACTATAGCTATAGAAAAGACCAGTATTACATTGTGTTTATGCCAGCTATAGAGAAGACCAGTATAGCATTGTTGACTACCAGCTAAAGAGAAGACCATAATAAAACGTCATCTGATAACACACTTATATCTGCCCATGTTAAGTATGCTGATTGAGACTACTAAAGTGCCTTATGTTGTTGACACTAAGTAGTCGCCAGATTTAGACCAGTGGCACTTGCTAGGATTGTGTTTGGTGCTACCATCTTCTCTTCCATAGAGCGAGGCTCTCCCCACCACACTGCACCCTATAGAGGAGGCTGTCGGCGAGTGAGGTCCTTGTGAGGTCCATTGTCGGGAGTTTTGTGGGTGCTACACTGTGGTTGTGTGGGTGCTACACTGGTTGTGTGGGTGCTACACTGTGGTTGTGTGGGTGTTAAACTGTGGTTGTGTGATGTGTTGACGTCAAGCGTTAGTTTTTGTCAAAATAATCTCCAAACATCTTGTGTGAACCTTTAGAGACAAGTCAACGATGAAATTTAACTTGTTACGTATCCAATTTGATTGATGGCTTTGGCGAGTGAAGGTCTTACACTACACTCATATCGATTGCTATGTTGAGTGAAGGCCTTACACTACACTCTTATTGATTGCTATGTTGAGTGAAGGTCTTACACTACACTATATATATATATATATATATATATATATATATTGAGTGTAACAGACATAGAGATCAATTTTTTTAAAGGTTTTTGAAGAAAAAAATATATATTTAAAAAATATGAAGAAGAATAAAAAAGTAGATGTCCAGACACTGATGTGGTTCTACATCGCAACAAAACATTTATTTAACTTGACATAACTTTACGTTGCATTCTCTGTCTTCCAGGCGGCAGACATATTTTTAAACTTTCAAATATTAACACATTTAGAGTGGATCGAATATCAAATTTAACCCCAATTTCCATCACCGCCAGCGTACTTCAGATAACAAACTTCTGTCGTTTGGGACTGACCCTTCACAACTGAAATATCTCATTAGGAAATGGCATCAGCGGGCCGTCGAGCTATTGCTCCTTTTTGCCCTCCCCAAAGCAACCCCCTAAGTCCGAGTATCGGGCCGCGAAGGGGCACGTTAGAGATGTCCCTTTGCCAGGACGGCCCCAACCGGACTCCGCTCGATCGGGGGGGTTTCTGCTGGAGGCCGCCCAAATCCAAGGACACCCGGTCGATCCGACACTGCGCATACAGTGGCGCATACACTCAGTGGCGCATACACACAGTGGCGCATACACACAGTGCACACGATCGACTTTCCTAGGAGTCGGGATGGTAAATTTACGTCCTAACATCTTCCTCCACCCATCCCGTGGAAGCGTCGGACGCCCTTTAAGATGGGTTCTACAGTGGGTTTCCACCCCGCAACTAGTTTGCGAAGTAGCTGTGAAGAAACGGTTGCCTAAGAGCAGCTTTCTCAGGGCTGCATATTTAGAATCATCTGCCAGAGACTTCCACCACAGCCTCCCGCCTCATATCCTTTAACGACAACTTGTAATCATGATCCCTACCCTGTCTCTACCTTTTCCCACTACCGTGAAAACATCAAAGCTGGCAGCCCTGTAGGAGCTGTTTATTCCGGCAGGTACCATGCACGCCCTTGTCTGCCCACGCGGGACACGCAATGGTGGTCCTGTTCCCCGGGTAAACGTTGAGGGGGTCCGGTGGCCAACGATTTCATATTGTCAAGATACCTCAGACTTGTCGACCGGAATCCCTTCACAACTAAATCCTTTGTATGCCATTACAACTTTGGCGAGAATCACTTTTGGGGGTGATTTGGGCGTCCACTGAAATAACCTCAATATTACCAACGACTAACCTGAGTATCACCACACACCTTCGCTGCTTCCATCAAACACCGCCTCGCGTCTTCCGACACCACACCAGTAATCAACACCACACATCCACTTCATACCTCAACGTCATACCTCGAAGTCATACCTCAACTTCATACCTCAACGCCATACCTCAACTTCATACCTCAACTTCATACCTCAACTTCATACCTCAACTTCATACCTCAATGTCATACCTCAACTTCATACCTCAACTTCATACCTCAACTTCATACCTCAACGTCATACCTCAACTTCATACCTCAACTTCATACCTCAACTTCATACCTCAACTTCATACCTCAACTTCATACCTCAACTTCATACCTCAACTTCATACCTCAACTTCATACCTCAACTTCATACCTCAACTTCATACCTCAACTTCATACCTCAACTTCATACCTCAACTTCATACCTCAACTTCATACCTCAACTTCATATCAACACCATGTATCCTACTTCAACCCCGGATATCCACCTGACCCCCCCTCCCCTCCCCCAATAGGCCCAACCCTGTGGTCAGGCTAATTACTCCCCCGGCCCAAGCACGTCATTATCCACAAAACAAATGTCTCTTGTCTTCTTTAATTTCGCTTATGCCTGGCTTCGTCTTCCTCTTAGCATCCACTCCAACCCTACTCAAAGTTTTGGTATGGATAGAAAAAAAAATCATTATTAAAATTTAGTTTCATAGTTTCTCGTTTTTTCTAGGGCAACATTTCCATTCTTACAAAAGCGGTTGGAGGTGAGACGGATATTTAAAAATGTACTAAAATATTTTTTATTATTTAAAAAAAATAATTAAAAAATACGTTTCGTTTTTCTTTCCTCGCGAGTTCTTAGGTTTCCAAGATCTAGTTGTTCTATTTGGACCAGTGTTAACCAACAAATATTGTTTGTCCCCCCCCCCCCCCCCCATCTTAGTCGCCTGATGATTCCATTGTTGGCCATGTTGACATCTTGTCTCTGCCGATGCCTTTTGTACTTAGCTTTTCTGGGAATAAAAACCGCCACCGGAAACGCAAGTGTCATTAGGAAGGGGTTGCGTCGTCTGCTAATGGTCTGGCGCTTTGTGGCGCGGCTGGTCGTCCTCATAATTATTATCATTATTGCTACACAGTTATGTACTTCTTCATGGGAGAGACAACATCAGGTTTTTTTTACCTCCCTTTGTTCTCGGTCTTATAATAATTGTTGCTTTCCTCCCCTCCCTTTCGCCCCCCCCCCAACCCAAACAAATCCTCTTTCGGAACTTAAAAAAAAACCTAATAATTCCAAACATGTGGCCTTTTGCAGAGGCGTATCTGAGATAGAATGTCGGTGCGGGGAATCTTTCATACAATAGCTAATTGGGTGTCGGATTAAAGGGTTAGACCTGCTCTAAACAACGTTTCTAGATATTATTACTACGAATTCACCTCCCTGCCCCCCTCACCACCCGCTCTCCCCTGCTCTCCTCACCACCAGCTCTCCCCCTGCTCTCTTCACCACCAGCTCTCCCCTACTCTCCTCACCACCAGCTCTCCCCCTGCTCTCCTCACCACCAGCTTCCCCCCTGCTCTCCTTACCACCAGCTCTCCTCATCACCAGCTCTCCCCACCACCAGCTCTCCCCCTGCTCTCCTCACACCAGCTCTCCCCTGCTCTCCTCATCCCGTTACTTAGGCCTTATATCAAGTGGGGTGGCTGGAGTTTGTGACGCGCTAGGTTGTCCTTATTTTGCCGCACGTAATTAACGAAAACCAAATACAAAAATATATTAAGAGGACAAATAATGACGCCCCAAAATGTTTGCGCGCTACCCTCTACCCTCTTCCTGTGTCCATGCATAAATCCTCCTCAGTCCACCAGGCGCCGTTTTGAAGACCTTGAAGACGGTCCGCTAATGAAAGAACATCTTATTCCGTTCTTACCGCATATCTTTCCGTGCATCGCTCCGGCTTGTTTTTCCGGCTTGTTTTGCCGGCTTGTTTACCCATCCGGCCAAATCACGTCTATTGACTTTACATCTGATGTCAGAATTTGTTGGCTGAAAATATTAAACTTTACTTGCGTCCTTATTAAGGTAATAGCAGTGGGCTGGCATTGTCTGCCCGTGTTTGTCCCTCCGGTGTTTACACTTGTGCCTAAGACCCCGGCAGCCCGGTCCGGCCAAACCGCACGTTGAAATCTTATTTACCATTCCCGTGTTTGAGACATTAAACTAACATCGGCCCCTTTATTTGCCCGCCTGTAGGTTTCTGCTTATTGAAAGTCTGTGGTCTCGTCTGAAAGACGAGCCGAGAGCTTACCTCTGATTGGTCAATATTGGTGATCCTTTTTCTGCCACAATCACTTACCTATTACGTCTAATTGGTCCGCTTCTGGTAGGTTGAAGGTAGTTAATCTTCCCTTGTCCTTGTAATTGCTTGGTAATGATAAGCTGTCTTTGTAAGGATAAGTTGTGTTTTTTAATGGTGAGCCCTACAGAAAACGCTGGTTTTATGATTTCAAATATGTTCTTTAAAGTATTAAATCTTTTATGATCATTTTTTGTTGTTGCTTTTGTGGTTTTTTTAAATTTATACAATTGTTTATTAGAACAATTTGTTTTGTTTTTGATAATATTAATTCTCAACACAAGGATAATTTTTTAGTTTGTTTGTTTTAAATACCGCCCCCACCCCCCCAAACCAAAACACAAGAAAACAAACCACAATACATTGATGAGTTTCGACTCTACGGTTGATCTGACAACATGCTATTTTACTTTTGGACTCTCCGCTCTTCTTCCGTTTTGTTTGGAGCTCAATGGGAACATATAACATATCATCCAATCATGCTTCCTGCTTTGTAAAACCACATCTTCGATATCAATGATGACGAAGCTTGTACACTCCACTTTTCCAACACTCGGAAAAATAATGATTTTAATTTTTCCTATAAACAACATGTAACTATCCCTTATATTTTATGCAAATAAATACCCACGTCACATTATCCAACGATCCCCTTCACATTATCAACTATACCCTTCACATTATCCAACTATATATACCCCTTCACATAATCCAACTTTTTCCGCCACTTTATCCAACTTTTCCCATATTATTATCCTTCTTCCCCGTCCTACTATCCAACCACTCATGTCCCATTGCCCAACTATCCACGTCATATTAAACAACTTTCCCCGTCACAGTATTCAACTGTCCCGGCCATAATATCCAGCTATCCCGGTCATAATATCCAGCTATCCCGGTCATAATATCCAGCTATCCCGGTCATAATATCCAACTATCCCGGTCATAATATCCAGCTATCCCGGCCATAATATCCAACTATCCCGGTCATAATATCCAGCTATCCCGGTCATAATATCCAGCTATCCCGGTCATAATATCCAGCTATCCCGGTCATAATATCCAGCTCTCCCGGTCATAATATCCAGCTCTCCCGGTCATAATATCCAACTATCCCGGTCATAATATCCAACTATCCCGGTCATAATATCCAACTATCCCGGTCATAATATCCAAAAATTCCCGTCACAACTTTCCCTTGGCCCATACAGTAGAACTAGCATCACTTCAGAGACCCATTGAAGATAGTATCTCCCAACACTTTGGTTGGTCTCGACAAACAATTTAAGGAGACAACAGATGTGTCTCTTGCCGACCATGGACACACCCAGTGTTGATGGGACAAGCTGCATACACGCCTAAGGAGACAACAGCTGTGTCTCTTGCCGACCATGGACACACCCAGTGTTGATGGGACAAGCTGCATACACGCCTAAGGAGACAACAGCTGCGTCTCTTGCCGACCATGGACACACCCAGTGTTGATGGGACAAGCTGCATACACGCCTAAGGAGACAACAGCTGCGTCTCTTGCCGACCATGGACACACCCAGTGTTGATGGGACAAGCTGCATACACGCCTAAGGAGACAACAGCTGCGTCTCTTGCCGACCATGGACACACCCAGTGTTGATGGGACAAGCTGCATACACGCCTAAGGAGACAACAGCTGTGTCTCTTGCCGACCATGGACACACCCAGTGTTGATGGGACAAGCTGCATACACGCCTGGACATTTTGTTTTGTTTGTGTTTGTCAATTGACTGTTCCTGGGCGCAACAACAAATGACCATCTGCAACAAACATAAATATTCATGGCAATGCTGCAGAATCCTTTGATTGGCCTAAACGTAAACACTCACCTCGTAATGTTTGTGTGCATAAATGAAACATTGGTTGAACTTTGTTTGGGTTGTCATTTTGTCTCATAATTAGGAACTGCTATGAAAATGCAGCTACTGACTTGATTCCCAACCACTGACTTATAGTGAACGTTTTCTAACGACGCATTGAACTGTTTTTGCCGTGTAGCCAAATATTAAGCCCTTTAAGATAGTCCGTAATGCCCACCAAAAAAGCAACAGTACCGTATTGTACATATTTTTTGCGAAATTATTTTCTTACAAAGTGGCCAAGCCTTCCCCAAACTTTCCCCCCTTTTAGCCCTCTTACATCATTGTATCACTAAACCCTTCCTTTGCTTAGCCCTCTTACATCATTGTGTCCCCAAACTCTTCCTTTGCTTAGCCCTCTTACATCATTGTGTCTCCAAACTCTCCCTCTACTTAGCACTCTTACATCATTGTGTCACCAAACTCTTCCTTTGCATAGCCTTCTTACATCATTGTGTCCCCAACACTTCCTTTGCATAGCCCGCTTACATCATTGTGTCCCAAACTCTTCCTTTGCATAGCCCTCTTACATCATTGTGTCCCCCAACACTTCCTTTGCATAGCCCTCTTACATCATTGTGTCCCCAAACACTTCCTTTGCATAGCCCTCTCACATCATTGTGTCCCCCAACACTTCCTTTGCATAGCCCTCTTACATCATTGTGTCCCCAAACACTTCCTTTGCATATCCCTCTTACATCCTTGTGTCCCCCAACACTTCCTTTGCATAGCTCTCTTACATCATTGTGTCCCCCAAAACTTCCTTTGCATAGCCCTCTTACATCATTGTATCCCAAAACTCTTCCTTTGCATAGCCCTCTTCGTGATATCAAGAAATGACTGATGCAGTGATATGATATCAAGAAATGACTTATGACTGATGTAGATATATGATATCAAGAAATGACTGATGACTGATGTAGTGATATGATATCAAGAAATGACTTATGACTGATGTAGTGATATGATATCAAAATGACTTATGGCTGATGCAGTGATATGATATAAAATGACTTATGCCTGATGTAGTGATATGATATCAAGAAATGACTTATAACTCATGCAGTGATATGATATCAAGAAATGACATATGACTGATGCAGAGATATGATATCAAAAAATGACTTATGACTGATGTAGTGATATGATATAAAAAATGACTTATGGCTGATGCAGTGATATGATATCAAAAATGACTTATGGATGATGCAGTGATATGATATCAATAAATGACTGATGACTGATGCAGTGATGATATAGAATGACTTATGACTGATGTAGTGATATGATATCAAGAAATGACTTATAACTCATGCAGTGATATGATATCAAAAAATGACTAATGACTGATGTAGAGATATGATATCAAAAATTGACTTGTGACTGATGCAGCTATATGAAAGCAAGTCCTTTCGGTTGTACGTTTATTGGGGGTGGGGGCCTGGAATGGTTGTTCCCAGTGAATCCAAGAGTCCATATTTATTTTAGGGCTACCCATGAAATACGCCAAAGCCGGTTGCGGGCCAGTCTCGCGCGGCAGGCTTTGAGAACCCCTGCCGTAGACCATTGAGTCCGTATCATGTGCACACCTTAGAAATGCACAACACCCTTACCACCATGCAAAATATCAATGATACAGTATGGCTATACCTCTTAATTTAACATTCCGAATCCGTCATGTGGCGTCACACTTTCTAATATTTAAATTGTCCACAATAATTCATACTTTTTTCTGACAAATTTTGGTCATTTATTGTTGGACTCAACATCTGACACATCAAGATGTCCCTAGCACTTTGGTGTAACACTGGGACTTATCGTGAAGATGTCCCTAGCATTTTGGTGTAACACTGGTACGTGGCATCAAGATGTCCCTAGAACTTTGGTGTAACACTGGGACCTGTCATCAAGATGCCCCTAGCACTTTGGTGTAACACTGGGACCTGTCATCAAGATGTCCCTAGAACTTTGGTGTAACACTGGGCACCTGTCATCAAGATGTCCCTAGAACTTTGGTGTAACACTGGGCACCTGTCACCAAGATGTTCCTAACACTTTTGGTGTAACACTGGGACCCGTCATGAAGGGTCCCAACACTTTGGTGTAACACTGGGACCAGTCATCAAAGGTTACCGCCAATAACATGTACCGGTATCATGGACTGAACACAATCATTGGTTACTTCCTGAACTGTTGAATTTTTTTCTTTCTAGTGAACAGTTTCTCAGCTTTCTGGTGTTCAGAATATCGCAACTGTTCGCTACCCACCGGCTGTATCGATACCAGGACACCTCTTGAATTACATGTATCGATCTGAAGGCATCAAGAAATATTCCCGACATTTAAAATGTAAGGATTATTGTGATGCCCAATTGAATCATATTATCCCAACAATACGCATGTATTACAACTCCACGTTTTTCTTGTCTCTTTTCGTTCCGTTCATCGGATACAATTCTCCATTTTGTTTCTTCGATTTATTTTGAATTCTCGCGGATTGTGATATTTTATTATTTCCTTTTTTAAATCCTTCGTTTACTTTGTTCTCACAATCATACGCTGGCTTTCAAGTTACAATCATGCGCTGGCTTTCAAGATACAATCATCAAACTCTGGCTTTCTTCAAGATACAATCATACGCTGGCTTTCAAGATACAATCATGCGCTGGCTTTCAAGATACAATCATCAAACTCTGGCTTTCTTCAAGATACAATCATACGCTGGCTTTCAAGATACAATCATACACTGGCTTTCAAGATACATTCATACACTGGCTTTCAAGATACATTCATACACTGGCTTTTAAGATAACACCATACGCTGGCTTTCAAGATACAATCATACGCTGGCTTTCAAGATACAATCATATGCTGGCTTTCAAGATACAATCATACGCTGGCTTTCAAGATAAATTTATACGCTGGCTTTCAAGATACAATCATATGCTGCTTTTGAGATACAATCATACGCTGGCTTTTGAGATACAATCATATACAGGCTTTCAAGATACAATCATCAAACTCTGGCTTTCAAGATACAATCATACGCTGGCTTTCAAGATACAATCATACACTGGCTTTCAAGATACAATCATACGCCGGCTTTCAAGATATAATCATATGCTGGCTTTCAAGATACAATCATATGCTAGCTTTCAAGATACAATCATACGCTGGCTTTCAAGATACAACCATATGCCAGCTTTCAAGATACAATCATACGCCGGCTTTCAAGATACAATCATATGCTGGCTTTCAAGATACAATCATACGCTGGCTTTCAACTTACAATCATATGCTTAAAAATATATATTTAAAGTATTATCATTATTATCATCTTATTAGTTTCCTTATTATTATTATTACTATTTGACAACTTTACACTGTGATTTAGATTTGTACAGTTAATTTTCCTGCAGGTATTGATTGTGGTTCGGATTGAACATGTCAGCGGGCTGCAATCTGTGAGTCGGATTGAACATGTCAGCGGGCTGCAACCTTCCCCGGCGTCAACCTTATGTGTTTGTTAGTGTGTTTGTTTAAGGCAATATCTTTGGACGGCTAATAGGCCCACTTCCCGTCATCATATCGAGCTGAAACGTGGCACATTGGCTTGTTGTCGGTGACAACACATTCTTTCAAATTTTCAGACAATTACCTCCAACCCCTAACCTCCACAAATCAGTTTTGACGCTACCAGATGCCATATTCCAGCTACCAGATGCCAGCTACCAGATGCCAGATGCCAGCTACCAGATGCCAGTTACCAGATGCAAGAAACCAGATGCCAGCTACCAGATACCAGATGCCAACTACCAGATGCCAGCTACCAGATGTCAGATGCCAGCTACCAGATGCCAGATGCCAGCTACCAGCTACCAGATGCCAGATGCTAGCTACCAGATGCCAGATACCAGCTGCCAGATGCCAGTTGTCAGCTACCAGATGCCAGCTACCAGATACCAGATGACAGCTACCAGACGCCAGATACCAGATGCCAGAAGCCAGCTACCAGATGCCACTGATTTCACGAGATTCTTACAAATATTTTCATAAAGTGCATGTTTTGTCAAATTCCCCCCCCCCCCCCAATCCCCCCAATGCTCTATATGACATTTTATCAAGGATTTTAACGACTTTGTTTTTAGGATTTGTTTAATTTAAACGCAAATTTCATGATCAACTTTAAATATATAGGTTTGGTGACACATTGTTACTGAGTGAGAATCACTGTAGTTGCGAGATTCAATCCTTTAATATCTATCTATACGATAAAGCCTTTTTTTTCCAATACTGCGACACACAAATTCAGTATTAAAACATTAGCAGCTGCTTTGGTGCGAAGTAGCTTTGGACCACTAGTTATCATGTGCTTATTACAATTTGATGTAGTATAATATTGGTTGCACTACTTTCTTTAGGGGAAAGCCCCTATATATAATCAATATCTCCTAGCTAGCTATTAATCGATATATCCTAGCTAGGTATTAATCAATATATCCTAACTAGGCCACACATTATTTATCGCAGTCAGTCTTTGTTTTTAACCCAAATCCCCCCCCCCCCCCCATTTTTTTTGGACTCAATCCCCGAAGTTGAGTACAAAGGAAAAACAAGGCCGCCTAGGTAGTGAGAAAATATGGTAAATCTCAGCTTACTAATACCACATGTATCAGCAACGTCATTTCCTCGTGATCATCCCCTTGGCAGCCATTTGTTGTATCACAGTACATTCTAACCACTAATAAGGGTGATTTTGTTCACCAAAACCTCATTCCATAAAAATATAATGTTTTACAGTATAACTTATTACCATCCACATTTTTATTTCTGGTTTCCTATAAGAGGGGGTGGGGGCAAAGGGTGGCGTGGTGTGTTGGATCAACGAGTTTGATTTATACTCATTGCCGCTGTTTAACGAGCTTGTTGTGAAGGGTAAGTGTTGACAAGTTGATGACATTAACATCTTTCCAGACTATTGCGGCCCCCATCAATGGCATCCATTTTGTCATCCCAAATGACAGTCTTTCATCCGACATTTTTACACTGCATCTGTCAGAGGCTGGAGACGGATTCATTTCGGTGTACGGATTTCTCGATAATGAGATGCGTATAGATACTCTTCGGTTTCCATTGGAGGGTTGCTGTTGTTAAACATAGGATTACAGGAAACGAAATCTAACACCCGTTAATAATTATGTACACTATGCATCACCTAAGATAACGTGCATTTAAATATTAGATACCGCTAACGACATGGTGTAGCATTGTGAGACGTTGGTGTAGCTTTTGTATTGTTTACACCTTTTCCCGAGTAGCTTATAACGTCAGCTCCTGGCCTGCCGTACGCTTCTGCGCCTCTCGCAGGACATTTACTGCTGGTTGCCCTGGCCGTCCATATTTCTCTTTTTGCTGCAAGTACAAGGGCGCATTCGCTGCTTTCTGGGTCCCCATGTTCACTGCTGTACCCCATACATAAGCAATCTCTGCTTGCTGGGTCCCCATGTTAACTGCTGTACCCCATACATTACAGTTAGTCATTACCGTTAGACTCTATATTTAACTATTAGATTAGAGCCCTAAAACACTGAAGCCACTCGTCACCTGATACCCTCTGGCACCCCCTATTTCTGGCGCCTCACCACCACCCCCAACTCATCTCGGGTGACCTACCACTCACCCTCACCCCCACACACAGACAAACACTCACACACGCGGAGAAGCTGGCATGTTATCCCATCAATAAAGGTAATTATACCGCCATACTGTCCGTGCCTAGTCCGATCAATATGTTTTAAGCCCTGTACACAAAAATTGTGTGGCGTAATTAAAATGGTTTCATAAATTATGTCGGTAAGAGGGAGGCGGAGCAGGACATGGTGGTCACGCTGCGCGTTCGAAATGAGATCTTCAATGACTAGGGCGCAGAGGCGTTACCTGACAATGGGAGTGCGAGCCTGTGGCTGACTTGTCATATAGGTGGAGATGGATGGGCGTGGCTATGGCTGGCTTGATGGGCGTGGCCGTGGCTGACTTGTCATATAGGTGGAGATGGATGGGTGTGGCTATGGCTGGCTTGATGGGCGTGGCCGTGGCTGACTTGATGGGCGTGGCTGTGGCTGATTTGTCATATAGGTGGAGATGGATGGTATGGCTGTGGCGGACTTGTCTCATAGGTGGAGATGGATGGGGGTGTCTGTGGCTGACTTGTCATATAGGTGGAGATGGATGGTATGGCTGTGGCGGACTTGTCTCATAGGTGGAGATGGATGGGCGTGGCTGTGGCTGATTTGTCATTTTGGTGGAGATGGATGGGCGTGTCTGTGGCTGACTTGTCATTCAGGTGGAGATGGATGGTATGGCTGTGGCGGACTTGTCTCATAGGTGGAGATGGATGGGCGTGGCTGTGGCTGACTTGTCATATAGGTGGAGATGGATGGGCGTGGCTGTGGCTGACTTGTCATATAGGTGGAGATGGATCTGTGGCAGACGTGTCATTCAGGTGGAGATGGATGGTATGGCTGTGACTGACTTGTCATATAGGTGGAGATGGATGGACGTGGCTATGGCTGACTTGTCATATAGGTGGAGATGGATGGGCGTGGCTGTGGCTGACTTGTCATTCAGGTGGAGATGGATGGTATGGCTGTGACTGACTTGTCTCATAGGTGGAGATGGATGAGCGTGTCTGTGGCTGACTTGCCATTTAGGTGGAGATGGATGGTATGGCTGTGACTGACTTGTTATATAAGTGGAGATGGATGGTATGGCTTTGACTGACTTGTCTCATATGTGTAGATGGATGGTATGGCTGTGACTGACTTGTCATTTAGGTGGAGATGGATGGTATGGCTGTGATTGACTTCATTTAGGTGGAGATTGATGGTATGTCTGTGGTTGACTTTATTTAGATGGAGATAGATGGTATGGCTGTAGGAAAAATGACTGACGAATTCGGGGACAAAATGACCGTAGGGGAGACAACACAACCCGATGATTAATTTGCTGCGTTACATCCCTTGTTACGATATATTTAACTCTTTGTATGGCTCGGTCGAGTGTGGATCTACAACACAAAGTGGACATGACGATGTGTGGGTGGGGCGATGGTGTGGGTGGGACGGTAGGGTGGATGGGACGTGGGGTGGGTGGGCGGTGGTGTGGGTGGGGCGGTGGTGTGGGTGGGGCGTTGGTGTGGGTGGGACGGTGGGGTTTATGGGACGGTGGGTGGGTGGGATGGTGGGGTGGGTGGGACGGAGGGGTGGGTGGGACTTAATGGGGTTGGTAATTTGTGTGTTGGTCTTAGAGGTGGGGCTTCTTTGTGGGTTGGTCTTAGAGGTGGGACTTAGGGTTGGGTTGAGACTTAGTGGGAACATCTTAGAGGGATTTGGACTTAGTGGGTTTTGGGTCTTTGGAGGAGGGTCTTTATGAGGTGGTGTTTAGGGGGTTAACACATCTTGCCCGTGATAGAAGCGCCAACTTTCTATATGTTGATCTGTAGGTTAAAAATGTTTGTAAACATGTCTTCCTTTCGTTAATAAGTCTATGTTGTTCTATATGTCACTATATTGTGTTTCCCCCTGTCTTCCTACAGTTATGCTTCCAGCTAGTGGACACGCTAATTCAGCAGTCAGCCTTGTCCACATTTTCTGACATCACACATGCAGTGGACGTTATGGTAACAACGGAGGCATCCATTTTACAGGTAGTGTTGGTGGTGTTGGTGGTGGTGTTGGTGGTGGTGTAGATCTGAAAGCTTGAGTTGCATTCTTTATAAAACTCTCATCGCAAAAATTCATAACTTATTTCAGCTAAACACCAAGAAGACCATAATGTGTGACGTTCAGAAGGCAATCACCATAATACTTTATCTCTAACTGCTGTAAACATGTTTTGAAAAGACAAAATATTCGAATTAAAATGTTTTATTTAAAAAAAATAGAATTTCCTTGTTACCAGATCCACTAAAGCAATAAATAGTGGCTGCCCGGGACATATATTATTTGAGGTACTGCGGCTCCACGGTGCTATAAACGAGCCGGTTGCTGCCCGCCAGTTCCACAAAAGCCGCCCCTGACAATTAAAATTTTCTGCGATCCACCCTTTCACCCACCTCTGTCCGCCCAACACACCCTTTCACCCACCTCTGTCCGCCTAACCCTTTCTTCTTTTCAAACCAGATAAAGTTAAACGCACATGGCCAGACTTTCCCTTGCATAGTATCAATAGCTATAGAAACCTCATAGTATCAATAGCTACAGAACCCCTCATAGTATCAATAGCTACAGAACCCCTCATAGTATCAATAGCTATAGAACCCCTCATAGTATCAATAGTTATAGAACCCTCATAGTCATAGTATCAATAGCTACATAACCCCTCATAGTATCAATAGCTATAGAACCCCTCATAGTATCAATAGCTATAGAACCCCTCATAGTATCAATAGCTATAGAACCCCTCATAGTATCAATAGTTATAGAATCCCTCATAGTATCAATAGCTATAGAAACCTCATAGTATCAATAGCTGTAGAAGCCCTCATAGTATCAATAGTTATAGAACCCTCATAGTATCAATAGCTACAGAACCCCTCATAGTATCAATAGCTATAGAACCCCTCATAGTATCAATAGTTATAGAAGCCCTCATAGTATCAATAGCTATAGAAACCTCATAGTATCAATAGTTATAGAACCACTCATAGTATCAATAGCTGTAGAAGCCCTCATAGTATCAATAGCTGTAGAAGCCCTCATAGTATCAATAGCTGCAGAAGCCCTCATAGTATCAATAGCTGTAGAAGCCCTCATAGTATCAATAGCTGTAGAAGCCCTCATAGTATAATTAGCTGTAGAAGCCCTCATAGTATCAATAGCCGTAGAAGCCTCATAGTATCAATAGCTGTAGAAGCCTCATAGTATCAATAGCTGTAGAAGCCCTCATAGTATCAATAGCTGTAGAAACCTCATAGTATCAATAGCTGTAGAAGCCGCATAGTATCAATAGCTATAGAACCCATCATAGTATCAATAGCTATAGAACCCATCATAGTATCAATAGCTATAGAACCCATCATAGTATCAATAGCTATAGAACCCATCATAGTATCAATAGCTATAGAACCCATCATAGTATCAATAGCTACAGAACCCATCATAGTATCAATAGCTATAGAACCCATCATAGTAGTATCAATAGCTATAGAACCCATCATAGTAGTATCAATAGCTATAGAACCCATCATAGTATCTATAGCTGTAAAAGCCAGGTATTGCAAATTTCACTCTGTATTTTTATAGTGCCTCGTGGTGTTTTTTAAATCGGCACAAGCAGTTTAAAAAAAACATTATTATGATTACCCAGTACAAGTCTAATACAACACTTTTTTAAAAAAATATATCTTCAAAGTAACATTAATTGTAACATACTACATCAGATTGGACGATCCTTGGAGAGAAAACATTGCTAGCAATCGATTTAATTTTGTCGATAGCTTTGGAAACTTTAAAATGTAAGAGAAATCTTTTACAGCGTATAGTTCTGTGGTTTAAGATCTTAAGATAATATATATAAAAAAAAAGATTAATATAAAATGTTATATAAAAAATCGATTATGTATTACATACTATAAAAAAGTAAGAATAATTTGTTAGACACTATAATATAGTAAGATTACTGTAATATGTACTACGAAAAAGTAAGATTAATGTATAACATAGAAGAAGAAGTACCATAGAAATAGAAAGTACCATAAAATAAAGAAGAAGGAGTACCATAATATAAAGAAGAAGAAATAACATCCAAAGAAGGTGTACCAGTTAAAGACACCAAACGAAGATAAATAGTAATTTATAGTAATCGTCGCTTGACTACTATTTCAGATTCCTGTTTCATCACATTTAAAAATAAGTTAAAAGTAAGAGATACGTTAATACCTTTTAAAATGTTAACGCAGTCCTTGGTCAAAGGGACGCTACTCATTAAACTTCAGATTTCAAGGGAAATAACTCAGACAAATGTTCTATAAATGCAGTTCTCAATTATTTTTTTTTTTTTTGTAAATGTTTTTTGGGGTGGGTGGATGATTTATTAGAGTACCCGTTAATCAGACCTATATTAGTAACTAGTTAAATTATTTATCGTAAATACCACAAGCAATTTGTTTGTAAAGATTTTATTTGTTAGGGCCTACTTGGCTTATATTTTTCTATATCCATAAAAGTATTTTTTTGTTGTTTACCAGAATTTTCTAGATACATTTGTCGAGGCAGCTGATAGTCCTTATGGCTGCTTGATTGCACAAGGCAGGATCATTGTAGCAACAAGCAAGTGGTGGGAGTTGAAAGCCTCCGAATTAGTGCTGCTCTCCCTTTTAATTGCCTCTTTCCCACAATGCTCTTCCAGAGATGTACCTATTTATTTGCCTCATGGAAGTCCTACAGTAGGTCGAACTCGTATATCATTATTATATTATTTAAAGAATGTGTTTTATTTTCAAATATTTTTTTCATAATTTCAAAAATAATTTATAACTTACTATTTATTTAATACGTTTTAAGCTTGTAAGATTTGTTAGGAGTGATTTCCCTTAGTAATTCTATTTTTCATTTTGTATTTAATTTTCTAGATTACTTAATATAAATTATTGAAAAAATTGTCTTGTAAAATAAGACAACAAACGTATTCCTAATAAGAAAATAAAATGTTTATTGAAATGTGATTCTTAATTAATTTAAATCTTGTTAGTAAAATCTGTACATAAAAACTATAAGAATAATTCGTTGTTGTTTTGAAGGCTTCCTGGCCTAACCTTTTAAACGTTAGCTTTGCGCAGTGGCGGTACCATAGTCGATGAGGTTTTACCGAGACGTGGTTATTGCTAGTTGAAAACTATTCCCAATACCCCGCACGGACGACCCTCACAGGTCGGCCAGTGCAATTTTTTACGGCTCTTACGGGAGCTTAATAATTGAAAGTATGAATGGGATAATATTAAATTGCAGATCCCTACGTCTCAAATTCATTGTGTGGGAGGCATCCTAAATATAACTCATGAAAAAATACTTTGCGGGCTGTATATTATGAATGACTGGTTTAAACCTTGGACATATTTAAAAATGAGCAAAAGCATCCATATAAGCTATATCAAATCTATTTAATTGCTTGTAGCCTAATAGAAATACATTTAAAGAAATAGTTGAATAATTATTTTTTTTCTCCAGAATTTGAAAGTTTAAATTATGAATTTATTTTTTATTATCAATAATGATCATCTGTGTAATACTGTTATTAATATGTAATCACATTTGTCGGAATGCCCACATCTATGTTTTTATTGTGTTTCTAAGGTTGAAGATCAAATTTTAATCTGTGCTATACAAATGAAAATGTCTTCAAACAATAACAAACTAAAATTTTTGATTGCGCAGAAACAATGAAATATTAGAATATTTTCGTAGGAGCTAAATTTAAACTCGCAAATCAGAAACTTAAATTTTTCTTCAGTTAATAATCGTGTGTGACAAAACTGATAATGCTGTTCCCCTTTTTTAAAAATAACATTAATAAATATAATTGATTGCTTTTTAAATTGTTAAATACACCAGACTTTTAGCTCTGTCTTTTCAACATTGAATATGTTTTACGTGAGTACATTCACATAAGTATACCCATACCTTAAATAAACCTTTTAAAAGTCAAATAATTTTACTCATGTGAAAATGTATTCTTAAAAATAAAGCCATATATTTTTTCCCTTTACAATTCATGAGCGTGACCAAAGTGGGTTAAGATTTTATTTCAAAATATGAACACATATATATGTCTCCACTTTGTGACAAGTAAAGTTGGTGTACATTTTTTATGCGATTAATAATATTTCTTTAAAAAAAAAACTCAAGGCTGTAACAGGTACAGATGTGAAAATGGGTTAAAAGATTCTTCTTGAGATAAAAAAAAACTACTGTGTTTTACGATTTTATGATAATATAGTAGAAAAACCATGCAAATGTTTGATTAATTTTTTTATGAATATACCAATGTATCAAATTCAATTAATATAAAAGATATTTAAAATGGAATATAGATTTTTTTTTGTACATTTAAGGTCATGTTTTTACAAATGTGAGAGAAAAAAAATTGTAGATTATATATTATATAACTGATACATATTTCTTCAAACTTAATGATGTTAGAAATGTAAACATCATAACATAGATACTTCCTTTTAAACCAGGAATTCTGATGATTTTTCGCAATAGCAGTTAGAAAGTATGTCTAAATGCCTACCATTATTATCCCGGTAACATCAGGTCATATACTTTACCACCAGACAGCATATATTCTGTCATACTTTACCACCAGACAGCATATATTCTGTCATACTTTACCACCAGACAGCATATATTCTGTCATACTTTACCACCAGACAGCATATATTCTGTCATACTTTACCACCAGAAAGCATATATTCTGTCATACTTTACCACCAGACAGCATATATTCTGTCATACTTTACCACCAGACAGCATATATTCTGTCATACTTTACCACCAGACAGCGCCTTGTGGTGATCAACACGATAAGCCTTTCATTCTAAAATCGGTTCTTCTTTGTTTAGATTCCACATCGTCTGCTCACATTTGAACTTCTGCGTCACGTGGAGCTGTGTGTTATATGCGGACCCACACCAAGGTTAGCAGAGTTGGAGAGAGAGGTAATAAATAGTACTGTCAGGCAGTTATGTTATATCTCCGAACTTAGCCTCATTTCCTGCTGCATTTATTTGAATCACAAGATTTAACAAGGAGTGTGATAGCAAATATTAGGCTAACACATTCCTAGTTTTATTTCCATCTTCTGCAGTTAAAAATTGGCCTGTGTTGTATTTTAAAATATTTTTTATTATTATATTGTTGTACTTTGAAGCTGCGGGAATGTTTAGCTCAGTTATTGGGATGTTCCCCTCATGTTCCCCTTGAAAAACAGAAAAAAACTGATTTTTCAAAGGATTTTTTTTTTAAAATAAGAATTTGATCATTTTAAAAATCTTTCAAAAAAATTATGTGAATGTTTCAATTAGTTTACAGTGATCACTTGATACATTTGATTCATGGAAATATACAAGCCATTTATTGAAATATTTAAACCATAAACTTGTTATAAACAAACATCGTCCACCAGAGCGGGATGCCCCCAGAGCAGGGTCCTACCAGAGCACCTGAATAATGTGACACAAGAACTGGGTGTCCCCAGAGTGGGGTACCACCAGAGCAGGCAGACTTTGAGGGAGTTTGTGGGGGAAGTCCAGACGGGGTGAAGAAAATGGTAGGGTAACAATCAAGAGACGCCGGAGTCAGTTTGCAAGTAGAAAACAATAGGACATGGCTTGAGTGTACATGGCCTGAGTGTACATGGCTTGAGTGTACATGGCTTGAGTGTAGTGGTTGGTTTCATTCTGAACGTCAGATGAAAAGCCATCAAGGAAGTAGCAGTTAATTATGTTTGAGGCTGTTCAAACTCATCCTCAACTATTGGTGATTGAAAGCGAGGTAATGGTGTCCATTCACAAACTGAGAGTGAATTTTTATTTGAAATACCAAGGCAGCAAAGGCAGCAAAAATAAATTCAACGAAGCCAAAAATTGGTCAAAATTTGAAGTTTTGAAGTGCATCATGGTAGCTGAATGGGACTTCTTGGAATCCCTCTTTTGTTTTCAATAAGCCAACAATTACGAATTATTTATGACTATCTGTGTGTCTATGGCTTCATGTGAGAGGACCTTTTCAAAACTGAAACATTTAAAAAGACTAATGGCAACAGTCAGGTTATCATGGCAACAGTCCAGGCTACCATGGTAACAGTCCAGGCTACCATGGCAGGCCTTAGGCCACTGCAACCTATGCGGCCGCATTGGGCCCCGCACTTTATTTTCTAATACAAAATCTTAATTTTCACTTATTATCCTTATCCCTACCCAGACTGGGCCCCGCAAATACCATTTTGCATAGGGCCCAGCAATTGTTAGGCCCGGCCCTGCATGGCAGCAGTCCAGGCTACCATGGCAACAGTCAGGTTTATCTGGTCTTGCCATTTTTTCAATTGAAATTGACAAGGGGAAGGATGTTGATGACATGATTGAAATGTTTGCATCTTTGAAGACCAGGAAACAAAGTCTTAACTGCAAAGTTCAATGTCTTAACTGCAAAGTTCAAGGTTTTAACTGCAAAGTTCAAGGTCTTAACTGCAAAGTTCAATGTCTTAACTGCAAAGTTCAAGGTCTTAACTGCAAAGTTCAAGGTCTTAACTGCAAAGTTCAAGGTTTTAACTGCAAAGTTCAAGGTTTTAATAAAAAGTAATTTTTTTTGCATTTTGTAAATGCTGTTTCTTCAGATTCTTTGTTTTCTTCTGTCTCTCATTTCTTTAGGACTTAATCTACAAACAAAACTATAAGCGCAGACCTGTTTACTCTTACGATTTTGGCGTACAATGTACGATTTTGAGAAGTATACATTCTATATACTGTGTGTTTTTTTACTTTTAAGATAATGTATTGAATGATTTTTGTGATGATATTGTACAATTTTAAGTTTACGGGTAAACAGGTCTGTAAGCGGCTTGTATGATCTGGTTAAGATACGGGGGAAGGATTATGACACCATGACTTTACTGCACCCGGTTCACCAACCCTAGTGACGCGACTTACAAACATTTTAAAAATATTTTCTATTTTATCCTTTTTATATATTAATTATTTTCTTATAGCTTATTAATCTTGAAAATGTATTACTTTTTACCCTTCTGACCAGTAAATATAGTACCATCTACTCATCTCCTCAGTAAGTACATGATCTTGACACATTCATTCACCCTCCAGGTGCCCAGATTCTGGCAGGCAGCAGTGGATACTCTGAGGTCAGCAAGTCAGACTTTCCCTCGCAACTTTCCAGCCTCACTGGATGTTGACAGCAGCATTCTTGGGTAAAGTAACTAGCAAAGCTGTGTTACCAATGCCAACAATTCTAACCAATATTTAACCTCTATTTGAACAATTTATTTTATTCTAGGGAGAAGTTTTCACATATGAATCCACAGCAATCCTAACTAGAAGTAGGCTTACATTAGCTTGTAAGACAATGGAGATAACGGAAGATTAAAAAAAAAATTAAGTATATAAATTGGTAAATTTACTGGATACTGCCCAAAACATCATATAATCTTTTAAATAAGTAAAGATGTAAATCTGTCTCCGTGAACAATAAATGACAGTGTGAACATAATCTACTGAATGTTTAAGGTCAATTTTGAATTGTAAGAGTTCGCATGAACAATATGTGATCTAATTAAGAATCGTCTCGTTTCAGGTTCCTCCTGGTCAATAAAAAATCCAACAGATGTTTGAGTTCTGTGAATCTAACGAGAGAACGTGACGAGCCCGCCAAGCATGAGAAGAGAAGGGCAGTACTGAGGTCATTCTTCAAATATGTCGTTGGTACTTACTTTGCCAGCAGCATCAAGGGGACAGAGAAAGGTTGGTAGCCATCCAGACTGGGGTAATGTACCATGATGGTTTGGAATAAAGTAATAGAAGATGTTTATTTCAAAGGTGAGAGATAATGTTCGAATAATAAAATAGACTTTTAAAATAGGTCATTGAAAAAAAATTGCATATGAAAAAAATAGGTAAGCTAATTAGGGCATCAGGCTGATGTGGATAAGATCCCAAAAACAAATCCATTTTTTTTAAAATGGTATATTTGTTTTATAAAGAGTAATAAAAGAATTATTATGAAGAAATTACATTTAAACAAAAAAATTCAATTAAGATCCAATCAGAGTTAGCAAATTTGAAATTAAATGTAATATCACAGACAATAAAAACAACTAAAATGCAGCAATGATAAATAGCAAAAGACAAACAAAACATTCCCAGTGTTGTGAGAAAGTAGTTCCTGCCCTTCCTGTCCCACTGAACTTTTTTCTGTCTATTCACCCCTTTTGACAGCTTCGTTCCTCCGCAGAAACATGGAATTCTCTCCCATTACACATCCGAAATATACCGACCATCCAAGCCTTCAAAAATTGCCCTCACGAACTCTACAAATTCCAACTCAACCTTCCATGGCTAGACAGGGGTAAACAGTACTTGGGTGGGCGAGGCCAATCTTTTTATAAAACTCTTTTTTAATAATTTTATGTAACTGTTTTTTTAATGTCATGTATCTTTTATTCTTTTTGCTGATTTTCCTGTTAAGTAAGTACTTTTAAACACGCTATATAAGACCACTTTAATAATAATTATAATAATAATAATAATAAAAATATTGCAACGGGTTGGCTATTGAAGAGGTTTGAGATGAGTTTATCTTTCATGAAATGGACAACACTTTTTTTTTTAATACTCTGGGATATTTTGATATAATATCAAAGAACTGTAATGATTAGTGTTGGTGGGTTGTAAAATAAAATTTAAAATATTAACTATAATAAAGTATTTCATGAACGCTGTTAAAATAATTTGGCCATCATATAATGTCAGCATTTTACTTTCTGTTAACATTCTTACAAAGTTCTTCATCCAAGAGTAGAGACATTATTTTTTAAAAGATTTTGTATGAACTATTTAATTGTGTTTAATTGCATTCCAGGGCCGGCAGAATTCAGCCACCAGGCCACTGATACATATATTGTATGTTCAGGTCATAAATGCTATGCCCATATGTCTGGAAATCATCAAATATTTGTGATGTTTGCTGGGAAAACTCCAACGTTTGCAATGAGGTGGTACTCTTGGACTGACTGTTTTTTGTTCTTTAGCTCAACACTAAACAAATCATATCAAAGCTTGACCAGCTATCACTAAACAATAGGGATAAGTTGACCTTTGTGTCAAACATGAAGTACTACTGCAATCTGTGCATGTTCCATGAAAAATGTTGTTTGTTTTAGCCTAATCATGTTAATGTTGTTGTTTTAGCCTAATCATGTCGATGTTGTTGTTTTAGCCTAATCATGTTAATGTTGTTTTAGCCTAATCATGTTAATGTTGTTGTTTTAGCCTAATCATGTTAATGTTTTTGTTTTAAGCTTAATCATGTCAATGTTGTTTTAGCCTAATCATGTTAATGTTGTTTGTTTTAGCCTAATCATGTTAATGTTTTTGTTTTAGCCTAATCATGTCAATGTTGTTTTAGCCTAATCATGTTAATGTTGTTTGTTTTAGCCTAATCATGTTAATGTTTTTGTTTTAGCCTAATCATGTCAATGTTGTTTTAGCCTAATCATGTTAATTTTTTTGTTTTAGCCTAATCATGTCATTGTTGTTTTAGCCTAATCATGTCAATGTTGTTGTTTGATTGAATTTTTTCTATTTTAAACAGATCAGTGAGTCAGAAAACATTAAATCTGTTTATCAAGGATAAAAACATTCAGATCTAGACATCAAACATCTGTACAGTAGGGAAATCTGACATCAAACATCTGTACAGTAGGGAAATCTGACATCAAACATCTGTACAGTAGGGAAATCTGACATCAAACATCTGTACAGTAGGGAAATCTGACATCAAACATCTGTACAGTAGGGAAATCTGACATCACAGGATCTGTGTGACAATGATGGACTTCAGACAAAGATTACAGATGAAATTGTGAACACACCCCACCAACATCCCCACCAATTTGTTTGTGGTCATGTCACTCAGCATATGCAGAGAGATTCACCAAAGATATTCAGAGTCTTACGTCATTGATCTGAACAGAGTCTTACGTCATTGCTCTGAACAGAGTCTTACGTCATTGCTCTGACTAGGACACAGCAATCTGAACTTAACAACATGCTATGTGCTCCTCATTACGTGAAGCTTTCCACAAGCCGGGATTCTTCTGTGTTGGAGTCATGACGTGTACATATGAATGATCCCCTCATCCTACCGGGAGTTACAGCGTAATATTCAAGGGCTTTTTCCAGTGAATCTTCCCGTATAGCATAATGAACGTCGCACATATGCTAAAAGTGATACTAAGTCAATTTTTAAAAAATCATGTCTAAAAGAAAGTGCCCTTTAAGGCAGATATGCCCAGATATTCACATTTTCTTTCTGAAATTATGGGGAATTGTAAAATAGCAAATACCCACCTCAGTATGTCAAACTATGTTTGTTTTCTATGGGTTATGACAGGATAATTGACCCAGAACTGGTGTAATGGTCAGACTATTTGATACAATAAATATGCGAACTTATATTCCAAGTAACCCAAATATTACCTCTCTATATAACTATCGTAGGCGGATAACATTGGTACAATGAAACATTCTGACAACTCTAGTGACAGTAGTCCATACACAGCTGGTTCTGAATGTCAGAAGTCATTCAGTCCATACATAACTCATTCTGAATGTCAGAACTCTTTCAGTCCAGACACAGCTAGTTCTGATTACCAGAAGTCATTCATTCCAGACACAGCTAGTTCTGATTACCAGAAGTCATTCAGCCCAGACACAGCTGGTTCTGAATGTCAGAACTCATTCAGTCGAGACACAGCTGGTTCTGAATGTCAGATCTAACCATGTACTGCTGACTGCATCACTCTATGACAGCGGTTCTCAACCTGTGGGTCGTGACCCCTTTGGGGGTCGCTAGACCCTTTCACAGGGGTCGCCTAAGATCATCTGAAAACACATATACTCTACAGTTATAAAGTAGCAACAAAAATAATTTTGTCGTTGGGGGTCGCCACAACATGAGGAACGGTATGAAAGGGTCGCGGCATTAGAAAGGTTGAGAACCGCTGCTCTATGAGCATGTTCATGTGAACTTGTTGACAAATTTACTACCCCAGTTGACAGCACTATAAGCTACTGTGTATCCTTCCTTCCATCCATGGTGGCAGTATGGCCTTCCATCCATGGTGCCAGTATGGCCTTCCATCCATGGTGCCAGTATGGCCTTCCATCCATGGTGCCAGTATGGCCTTCCATCCATGGTGCCAGTATGGCCTTCCATCCATGGTGCCAGTATGGCCTTCCATCCATGGTGCCAGTATGGCCTTCCATCCACGGTACCAGTATGGCCTTCCATCCACGGTGCCAGTATGGCCTTCCATCCACTGTGCCAGTATGGCCTTCCATCCATGGTACCAGTATGGCCTTCCATCCACGGTGCCAGTATGGCCTTCCATCCACGGTGCCAGTATGGCCTTCCATCCACGGTGCCAGTATGGCCTTCCATCCACGGTGCCAGTATGGCCTTCCATCCACGGTGCCAATATGGCCTTCCATCCACGGTGCCAATATGGCCTTCCATCCACGGTGCCAGTATGGCCTTCCATCCACGGTGCCAGTATGGCCATTTAGTATGTAGATCAGCTTCTTTTTTTATTAATAATCTTTTGATTTTATCACTGCTACATTCCACACGTGTGATTGTTGTTATTTTATTTGGCTGGTTTCCTTGTTATTTTATATGGCTGGTTTGTTTATTTTATTTGGCTGGCTGATTTGTTGTTTATATTAATGTTGCATTATTTTGTGTTGATTATTTTATAAAGCGTTGTTTTTTTACTTTTATATGTCTTGATGTTAATGTTAGAACATTCTCGTATTGGTCTTAATGAAAATTTAAATTGTGCTAACTTTGAGATATGCTCAAACATTATAAATATAATCACCTAAAAGTTGATAGTTTTACATTGAACAACAGACTTTACATTTGTATGGGTTGCAGTTTCTTCAACCATCAACTCTTAAATTAAAAGTGTCATTTATCAACTCTTAAATTAAAAGTGTTAATTATCAGCTCTGGAATTAAAAGTATCATTTATCAACACTTAAATTAAAAGTGTTAATTATCAACTCTTGAATTAAAAGTGTCATTTATCAACTCTTAAATTAAAAGTGTCAATTATCAACTCTTGAATTAAAAGTGTCATTTATCAACTCTTGAATTAAAAGTGTCATTTATCAACTCTTAATTAAAAGTGTCATTTATCAACTCTTGAATTAAAAGTGTCATTTATCAACTCTTGAATTAAAAGTGTCATTTATCAACTCTTGAATTAAAAGTGTCATTTATCAACTCTTAATTAAAAGTGTCATTTATCAACTCTTAATTAAAATTGTCATTTATCAACTCTTGAATTAAAAGTGTCATTTATCAACTCTTAATTAAAAGTGTCATGATCAATTCTTAATTAAAAGTGACTTTGATCAACTCTTGACAAAGCATGCATTCAAGTAATACACTTTATAAGAATCCCAATTAGTGCTCACCCCCCCCCCCCTTTTTTTTTTTCCACTCTGGGATGCCACTGCACACCTTTTTTTTCATGTCCCAGAACTATATTTTAATGCCCCCACCCCGTTTTATACAGCAGATTTATTACATCATGTTTACATGAGACTATTTCCATGAAAGCAAAGACAACACTATGCACCAAAGCAAAGACAACACTATGCACCAAAGCAAAGACAACACTATGCACCAAAGCAAAGACAACACTATGCACCAAAGCAAAGACAACACTATGCACCAAAGCAAAGACAACACTATGCACCAAAGCAAAGACAACACTATGCACCAAAGCAAAGACAACACTATGCACCAAAGGCACTTCCAGTATTTTTTTAAGATCTTATTTAATTTAAGTTATCGGGGTTGTTTTTTTTTTTTTTTTTTTTTTGTGCTATTGAACTCACCATTAGTTCATACTTTGATAACTAGAGATGTCTATGTATTGATGTTAGCTTTCCATTTAATCCTGTTAACTTTCCATTTAATCCAGTGTGTTTAGTTCCTAAAAGTTCAATAACCGCAAGAAGGACCAGAAGGACTTGGAAGGTTTGTGAGCCCTGAGCGAGTCGACGTTGATCCATTCCATGGCTCTGTACGGAGACAAGAGTTTACAGTAGAAGTCGCCAGGGAAGAGGATGCTGTGCACAGGGATATTTAGAGCGATGGACTGCACGTGGAGACCTGCATCGTCTTCAGTCATCTTTAGGGGCGTTGTGGTCCACGTGAAGCCATTCTTGTAAACCACATCCTCCTCAAATAGGATGGGTCGCCCATGGGCTTTGTATCTCTCCTGAGCTTGTGAGGTGCTGTTGGTGAAAGCTGCACCAAAGGCCAACTGAGGACAAGATGTGGAGAGATTAGATATGAAAAAATAAAATGGGGAGAGATTAGTTGTGGGTAGATAAAGATGTGGAGAGATGAGATGTGGAGAAATTAGATGTGGTGAGATTAGATGTGGGGAGATTAGATGTGGGGAGATTAGATGTGGAGAGATTAGATGTGAGGAGATTAGATGTGGATCAATTAGATGTGGAGAAATTAGATGTGGGGAGATTATATGTGGAGAGATTAGATGTAGAGAGATTAGATTGTTGAGATTAGATGTGGAGAAATTAGATGTGGGGAGATTAGATGTGGAGAAATTAGATGTGGGGAGATTAGATGTGGAGAAATTAGATGTGGGGAGATTAGATGTGGAGAGATTAGATGTAAAGAGATTAGATTGTTGAGATTAGATGTGGGGAGATTAGATGTGGAGAGATTAGATGTGGGGAGATTAGATTTCTGCTACTTGAAAGATGTAATAATTTGACATTGACAATTGTAGAATAAGACCGATGTAGTGTTTCCTCTGGATTGACATTGCGTAGAATATAAATTGTTTCAGTCATTCTGTTTTCTAACACTCTTGTTTTAAACGCGCAGGGAATGTTACTACATAAACCAGGTGTATCAAACAAAACAGCTAACTAACTTGATCAGAGACCACGAGTAGTGCCTTTGAATTTAACCAGGGCACAGGGCAGGCATACCAATGGATATAAGGTATATATAGGTGACTATGGTGTTAGGTCGTTCATGAAGTTCTATAGGTGACTATGGTGTTAGGTCGTTCATGAAGTTCTATAGGTGACTATGGTGTTAGGTCGTTCATGAAGTTCTATAGGTGACTATGGTGTTAGGTCGTTCATGAAGTTCTATAGGTGACTATGGTGTTAGGTCGTTCATGAAGTTCTATAGGTGACTATGGTGTTAGGTCGTTCATGAAGTTCTATAGGTGACTATGGTGTTAGGTCGTCCATGAAGTTCTATAGGTGACTATGTTGTTAGGTCGTTCATGAAGTTCTATAGGTGACTATGTTGTTAGGCCGTTCATGAAGTATTATTAACAATATTTAGTGTGGGGGTTGATGTTGTTTTTGTGCAAGAATTGAAGTGTTTGTGTGAGAGCTACTTAAAAAATATTTCATTAAAGTTAATTTAAAGTTGTGTACACTTCCGATTTATGTTTTTAAAAACAAATCACATGGGACATAGACAGGGACTGGCCAGATCAGGGGTGGCCAGCGTGCAGCCAGCCACATCAAATCCTGCGGCCTATGGTTGCAGATGCCTGATTAATCTCAAATAAGCGTATTTGTTATTTGTTCAATAGATCAAGAAATCCTTTTAGTTAAAGAAGATAAGTGAGATGAAAGATAAATGACGTCACATAAGTTTGATTCTGTTTGTTACTTGGCATTTTATCATGTGCATCAAGAATAGTTCAACATTTCTATACAACAATTAGGGGGGGGTGTTATATACATATTTTATATAAGGCTTAAAGACATGCGACAAACATATGAATTACTGAATACTGACTAGTCTTGGGTTGTCCACCCCTGGGTTAGAAGGAATGTTCACCTTGTCTAGGAGCCATATTTATGAATAAAGATGTTCGCAACCTATTTAGTCAATTATATAATCTCACTTATTTAATCAGCTACATAATCTCACTAGTTTATTCAGTAAGATAATCCCACTTATTTATTTAGTTAAAAATCGCACTTAGTCAGTAAACAATCTCACCTATTTAGTCAGTGAACTATTTCACCTATTTAGCCAGTTAATTAATATAAACCTATTTAGTCAGTAAACACTCACCTATTTAGTCAGTAAATTAATATAAACCTATTTAGTCTGTAAACAATCTCATCTTTTTAGTCAGTAAATTAATATAAACCTATTTAGTCAGTAAATTAATATAAACCTATTTAGTCAGTAAAAATGATCTCACCTGTTCAATCAGTAAAATAGCAAAATCTTATTTAGCCGATAAAATCATATGACCTATTTAGTCATTGACAAAATCTCACCCAATAATTAGTCATAAAGACTGACCTATTTAGTCAGTTCCTATGTTAAAACTTAGCCAATGTTTTTGACATTAAAGTGTGGCCTGTATCAACAACTTGAGACAACATTCAACTGAAAAATTAACTGCATTGTTTTCCTGACCTCGTTCAGCAATCTACAGGAAGTGGCGTTGTGGCCGACAGATTCATGGGGGCCCAGTTTCTGGCCGACAGATTCATGGGGGCCCAGTTTCTGGCCGACAGATTCATGGGGGCCCAGTTTCTGGGCATCCTTGGGGCTGAGCGTCAGGGCCTTGTGAGAGCCCAGCCCCAGGGCCTCCTGGATGGCCTCGTAAGATTTGAATTTGATGTCCACCTCCTTGGGGCTCTCCGGTATGGTGGAGATGTCCAGTGTGTTTGTCTCGTACTTCAAGAATGTCGTTGTCTTGATTATGATGTCATTCCCAGATTTCTCCAAAGACGGTCGGGATGATAGGAACACCGATTCGGAGTCAATTCTGTTTTCTGTCTGTGATGAATGCATAAGTATAAAATACATTAATCATTTATGAGATATATTCTCTGACACTTTTAAAAACTCATACTCACTTACATAGGTTTTTAATCTTTTTTTAAATTTTAAATTACCATAGACCAGTGATTCCCAAAGTGGTCTGTATTGACTCCCCATGCAAGGGGGTCCATGGAATGAAAATGGGAGACAACGATAGTGGATCTCATGTAAGCAGGTTGTGACTTCTATTCTAGCATTCCATGAATGGAATAATCCACATACACAGATAGTACCTATGAACTTATATAATATTACCTTATAATATAAAAACATATAACTTCCTACATAAAGTATAAAAGTACCGATGAAGTAAAAATCCCGTATTATGGAATATCGCAAGAAAGTTCTGAATTGCTTTTCCATCTTTATACCTAGTGGAAAGGGGTTTCAGCACAGTTCCCAATCTCCTAAAAAATAAAAAGTAACAAACTGGACATCATTAACCGAGGAGATTTGAAATTAAACCTAACTAAATTGATGCCGAGGAGATTTGAAATTAAACCTAACTAAATTGATGCCGAGGAGATTTGAAATTAAACCTAACTAAATTGATGCCGAGGAGATTTGAAATTAAACCTAACTAAATTGATGCCGAGGAGATTTGAAATTAAACCTAACTAAATTGATGCCGAGGAGATTTGAAATTAAACCTAACTAAATTGATGCCGAGGAGATTTGAAATTAAACCTAACTAAATTGATGCCGAGGAGATTTGAAATTAAACCTAACTAAATTGATGCCGAGGAGATTTGAAATTAAACCTAACTAAATTGATGCCGAGGAGATTTGAAATTAAACCTAACTAAATTGATGCCGAGGAGATTTGAAATTAAACCTAACTAAATTGATGCCGAGGAGATTTGAAATTAAACCTAACTAAATTGATGCCGAGGAGATTTGAAATTAAACCTAACTAAATTGATGCCGAGGAGATTTGAAATTAAACCTAACTAAATTGATGCCGAGGAGATTTGAAATTAAACCTAACTAAATTGATGCCGAGGAGATTTGAAATTAAACCTAACTAAATTAATGCCGAGGAGATTTGAAATTAAACCTAACTAAATTAATGCCAAATGTTGAAAATTTATCATTAAAGCATCTGGTTCATCCCTCACACTAAAAGCATGTATTTTTTGCTTAGTTATTTTATGTAATAGAAAGTAAAATTTAATTTGGTTCGTTTTAATTTGAATTTAATTAATAAACGTTATACATTTAAATCTTTCAAAATGAGTCGCACTATACCGGCTGTCAAAAATACATTTGAAGTTAATGAATTTGCACGAAATCAATATCAGTGAAGCAGGGGGTCTACCTAAAACCGAAAAACATGGCAAGTGGTCTACGAGACAAAAACGTTGGGGACATCTGCCATAGACCATGCGTTGCTCTTCTTATTATATATAAGAACTGCTACTGCCCCTGGCTACATACAAAACTTAAATTCAGCATTACGTCCCTTACCTTGGTCCTCTCTACCAAATCTCCAGCAATGAATTCCTGTGCTAAAATAGCCCACGGGGAAGACTGGCCGTCTGAGTCTAGTCCTTTTATGTTTAGTAGTGGCTGGGAATGGTGTATGTAATACATAATGTAATGTCAGATGTATATTATACGTAGCTGAATTTGTACAGGACTGATGTGTTATGATGTATATATAGAATGATGTGTTATGATATATATAGAGAGAGACTGATGTGTTATGATATATATATATAGAAGGTTGTTTCATGATATATATATAGACTGATGTGTTATGATATATATATAGAGTAATGTGTTATGATATATATATAGACTGATGTGTTATGATATATAAAAAGAGAGACTGATGTGTTATGATATATATATATATATAGAAGGTTGTTTTATGATATATATATAGACTGATGTGTTATGATATATATATAGAGTAATGTGTTATGATATATATATATATATCTGTTGTATTCAATGTGCATCTTTTCTTTTTTTCTTTTATATCACAGGGACAAATCGCCACCATATGTTCTCTAATTTATCCTTTAATAACGATAATAACATAGCATAATTGTTAATGTGACAAAAATTGCAGTTGTTCGTTGATCCATTTGCTTTAAAGTAAGTTCTTTTCGGAGCATCGGCCAAGTGGTTCATATATCCAGGCCACGTGAGGCAAGACGTGCTCCGGCAAAAGCCCTTATAAACCTCAGTCTACACTCCGCCCCTGATTAAGTAGGTCTTCGTCTTCTCCCTACCTGAAACCTTGTACCCGAATCGGTGAAGCTTTTGTTGAGTGCCGCCTTGGCGTCACTAACAGCTGCTGCTGTGGGGCTGTTGAAGGTGACGGTCAAGAAGTTGCTCACGTGCGTACCTATCAACGTATGCGCCACGTCATCGGACACTTCCGGCTTCAAGTCGTACTTGGTCACAGACGGTGGCATAGGACCGGACGCGAACTGCGCATGACTCAGTCCTGGTATATTGATGACAGGGATTCGAAATACGGCTTCCGGTGACTTTTTGACCTCGTTTTGAAGCTGTCTAGAGACAATTTGTTCCAATTCAGACACGTTTAAATAATAATATCTAAGTTTATATTACGAATAAATAATTTTTTAAAAAACAACAATAAAGTGAAAGCCGTAGTCTGTATAAAGTTCATGAACAATTAAATCGATGTAGAGATTCATAAAAAAAATCACAGAACGTGAACATTGTTTACATTTATAAATTAGTTATTGTTCTAATTCCTTCAGGGACCACAACCGTGTAAATATTTTTATCGTCATAATCTCTCCTGGGTCCACCCCTTTATAAATATTGTTATTGTCCTAGTGTCTTCAGGAACCACTTCAATATAAATGCAATTATTGTCCTGACATCTTCTGGGACCAACCCAGTAAAATAAATACAGTAATTGTCGTAGTCTCAGCAGTTGTAGACCCAGACTTACTCATATTCCACGGCGATTCTTGAGATCCGAGCTTGGCCATCTAACTCACCGGACAGTGTCAGGATCGGTAAAGGGTAGTCACTCAGAGATTTACTCCTGGACAAGTAAGAACCAAGTAGGATGACCGCCTTTAAGTGTAAAGCGGCTGCCGAGGGCGCCAGAAACACGCCTGAAGAGGGCAAGTTTATTAAATAAGCTGATCTGTTGAAATGATTTCGTCTTGCCACGGAAACGCCAGTACAGAGAAAGTATGGTCACTGAGGTCAACTTTTGGGCTAGGGTGAGATTTACTGGCTGGTAATTTGGAGCGCTTTGGAATACGATTGTATCATATCTGAGCAGACTTCAGGCATATTGATAGCAAACGTATCGTTATTTGGACCCATTACTATAACTTTTTACAAGAACAGGTAGTGAGTGACCTAGCCTAAGACTGATGATTTTGAATACATCACAAACTTTACCAGTAGCACAATAACACCACACCCCCCCCCCCCAAAAAAAAAAAACAACAACAACAAACAAACAACAACAAAAACACAAACAAACAACAACAAACAAACAACAACAAAAAAACACCCAACTCTTTATCTGACAAGACGCACACGCAAATTTAATTATTTTGTGTGCGGTGGGGGTCACAATTTGATATATAATTTCATCTCTCGGTAATGATTATTAGAATGTTAGAATCCGATGACTCACCGCCAAGACTATGAGCTATGCCAGTGTAGTTGTCCCCTTTCATACCAGCCTTGTGTAAAGCTGATATGGCGTCCATGACAGCAGTGGCCAGCTCTATAGGATTTGGCGTATTCAGTGAGTAATTCCCGGTTAGGGCCACCCATAGGCGTAGCTGGCTGGCCTTCTGTATGGCAACAGCTGCAAATTGGATTCGTATTATTACAAAGTCTGCAAACAGAACTATTAACCATGGTTATTGGAAATTGTCATTTTTTAAATCACGATTAAATTAATATTCACAACACACCACCAACCCCTCACCCCCACCCACCCCTCACCTGTATCTAAGTAAGCCTCTCCCTTGATATTCGCCCCTGGTATAAATATAACCGCCGCCTCATCTCCCTTTACTTTGGTTGGTGGGATAATGCGTGACGTCACTGCGCAACTTCCAGTGAATTGTACCATCAAAATGGCGACCAGTGTTAAGGTCCTCATTACCGGAGGAGTGATTTTTACTTTATATCTGAAAAAAGTATGCATACGGTATATTATTACTAACAATTATTGTTAGTTTTATTATTACTCTTTCATTTCCCGCTAGGCTACGACACACACAGTGATAAATGATTTTTTTTAGACATACTCAAAAGTTAAATGAGTGCGATCGAAATAAAACAACTTTTTGTACAACTTACCATTTGAATTACGAACTTCTAAACCCAGCAGCGAAACAACAAAATAATTTGGAACAGTTGTGGGATGTAACTCTTTGTCTTCTAATTCACAAAACAAACTAGGTCATGCGTTCTCAGTCTACACGACGCTGGGGTCAGAATGTGAAACTCACGATTAGCCCTGTGGTCTACTAAAAACATGTTGGTCATATTTCCAAATCTTTCAATAAGGGCGTGGCACTGACTTTGACGTCAGCAAAATCTGTGGAACTGGGGAATAACATGAAAGGAATGTCGACGAATATTTTGTCACTTTAAAACTCTTCATTTTGAGAACACCCGAATACTCAGTTCGCTGGTCGAATTTGCCGATAACGACGGTCAATATGTCCGTTCTCACCGCTAGACTACATCGTGCAGCACATGGGCTAATCTTACCAAACCTTGGTATTCTGCTTTCACAAAATATTCGTAGTGTCTTGACACATTTTTACAGACACTTCGTGTGTCCTACTTGAAACATTTGCGTCTGCTGCCACCGGCCTTCCACCCGCCCCCCCCCCCCCCAAAAAAAAACCACCAGTTCCTGATACCCTCACTGAGTAAGCAACCAGTGAAATATGCTCTTCCATACCAGGCACAGAAACATCTCGAACCAGAGTGATCACTACATTGATCGTGGGTCCTCAAGATATAGAAGAAGAAGATAAAAACTCCACATGTTACCCCCCCCCTCCCATATAATTATAATATTTCTATATTTTAAATCTGGCCAAAGTGTTTTGGTGTCTTTTAAACTATTTTTATTTTAAAAAACACCAACACGTCATCCACACGTCATCCTTACGTCATCCACACGTCATCCTTACGCCGTCCACACGTCATCCGCACGTCATCCACAAGTCCTCCACACGTCGTCCACACGTTATCAAACTACATCATCCACACGTCCTCCACACGTCAAATAGTGGATAGTGGGGCAAAGGATATCTATATTTGTTGATTTAAAGAGCGCCTCGTTAAATTGTTGTGTTTGTTTATATAATGTTCACGTAGAATTCTCATCAAAGCTGTCATGGTCGTTGACATGATATTTTCAAACAAGCTTCCCAATGTTATCACTTATTACTTATTTACTAAACTATTTATAGAACTTTTTTTTTTGTTTAAAGTTTATTTAAATTTGTGTGACAGAGTAAATTATAGTTTGTATCTGTCGCGGAAAGAGTTCAAGGTCCAAGGTTATGTACTGTAAAAATGTTATGAATTTATGAATGTTTATATTTCATCTGGATAGGATGTGTCGACGTACTTTTTAGCTCTCAAAAACGTAGTTTGAAGCTCTAAAGAGTAGATTGGTCAAAAAGGAGTGGGGTTGGGGGTCTGGTTTGCAATAAAAATACAAGTTGTCTAAGGAACTCCACTCAACTGCTTAATGTAAGTTAACTCAAATAAATTTACAATATATGGTCTTCAAATTCGTTTCTTAAGGGTGAGAAAATGTCTTATGCAAGCACATTGGCAGTTAAGTGTTAAGTATTAACAACGCAATTTAAAAAAAAAGATAATATTCTTGTTAGTTTAATTGAGATGGAGACCGCAAAGGCCAATCACTCTCATCCTTATACGATTGCATACGGTGTTAACACAACAAATGCGGTAATTTTTTACTGAAAACACCCGAATTATTTATTTTATTATTAAAAATAAATGAAATGAAAAAACTCCCCAAAACGTACGGTAGTTTTTTTTTTTTTGCTCGTGGTAGAGCCGTAATCTTTAAAAACGTAGTCACTGAGGCGAAAGCGTAGACGTAAACAGGTCTCAGAGCCGTAGTCATAGTCATAGGTTCAAAAACGTAGTTACTAAGGTGAAAGCGTAGATGGGTCGTAGAGCCGTAGTCTTAGGTTTAAAAACGTAGTTACTGAGGCGAAAGGGTAAATGTAAACAGGTCTATATAATACTGTATTTATTTTTGCCAGTGATGAGAAAGCCAGCATCCGACTCTTCTTCTTCTTCTTCTATATATTAAGGACTCACGATCAATTTAACGATCATTATGGCTCCTATGAATGTAGATGGAATTTGCAATGTTTCTGTGCCTGGTGTTGATGAGGATATTTCACTTGTTACAAGAGTAACTGCGTGAGGGTATCATGCACTGGGGGTTGGAAGGCCTGAGGCAATAGACGCAAATGAGTCAAGTGTTGTCGCCTCAACTGTTCCTTTTGAAAGATTGTTCCAGTCCCTGATTGTCTTTGGTAGGAATGAGCAGTTCCTATACTGGCTTCTCGCTGGTATGAGCCGGAACTGCCTGTCATGGCCTCGTCGTTGTCTATGGGGGAGAGGGACGAGTTTCTGTTTAATGCCAGAACAGTGGACTAGCCCATTATTTATCTTGTAAATCATGGAGAGCCTGGATAGTCGTCGTCGTTCCTCCAATAGTGACCAGCCCAGTGTTTCCAGCATGCTGCCAACACTAGAGGTATTCCTGTAGCGGTTCAGGACAAAGCGTGCTGCCCGTCGTTGTACTGCCTACAACCTGTCGATGCTCTTCTGAGTGAATGGGTCCCAGACCGAAGATGCATAATCTAAAAGCGGCCGGACAAAGGCTTTATAGGCTCTTTCACACCGGATTTGCTGATCTATATTTATGAATTGCCTTGTTCGTCCACGAGTATGCCACAGCTTCCGCCTAAGTCCATGCAGCGCCGGTCCTGAGTTTGAGGGGGTGGGGAGGTTATTATAAAACAGAGGTTGATAGAAGGAGGCTAAATGTAAATGGAGGTTGATAAAAAAAGACGACTAAAATAAAATGATATAAAGTTGTCAACCATACAAAATACAACCACGATACATTTATCAGACAGACGGACGGACACATTGACACACCAAACACAAACATGGTTTGAGTCACGTGACGTTAAACATCATGAAATAGTTTTTTAGACGGACATGATATGGTTCAGATAGAACAAACATATCACAAATACTTTTTTTTTTTTTGCTGGCATCCGTCAGTCACAAGGTGACGATGGTGTGAATTCGCAGGACGAAATCCACATGGCCTAGGATTATAAGCTGGTTCCCAACAGCAAATCGCCTCTCTCCACGCCGCTGGATAACCCCAAGGGACCATCATGTGGATGATGCAGCTTGGCACCAGTGGCGTCGCAGGAGTTGCCGGAATGTTTCATTGTATCAATGTTATCCGCCTACGGGACTCCATCTCCGGGTTTGAATTCAGAGTTTCCTTCTCTTTGATGAGTTTCCGTCCAAGGTTAACGAGTCCCATCTCTTAGATGAGTTTCCGTCCAAGGTTAACGAGTCCCATCTCTTACTCTTAGATGAGTTGCCGTCCAAGGTTAACGAGTCCCATCTCTTAGATGAGTTGCCGTCCAAGGTTAACGAGTCCCATCTCTTAGATGAGTTGCCGTCCAAGGTTAACGAGTCCCATCTCTTAGATGAGTTGCCGTCCAAGGTTAACGAGTCCCATCTCTTAGATGAGTTTCCGTCCAAGGTTAACGAGTCCCATCCACCCGGGGTGCTGGTGGTGTTTTTGCTTGATTGGGCTTTGGCGGGGATTGAACTCCAGACCATCAACTTGAGATTTGCTCAGTTTAGACTACTCGGCCACTCTGCAGAAATACTTAATGTCATATTAAACAGTGAACAGATAGGATAGTGTTCATAAACTGATCATATTAAACAACAAACAAATAAAATAGACCCTACAATCAAACAGAGCAGACAGATGAGCAAGACCTCCTCTACCAGATACAGTAGACAGATGAGAATGACCTCCTCTACCAGATACAGTAGACAGATGAGCAAGACCTCCTCTACCAGATACAGTAGACAGATGAGAAAGACCTCCTCTACCAGATACAGTAGACAGATGAGAAAGACCTTCACTCCCAGATACAGTAGACAGATGAGAAAGAACTCCTCTACCAGATACAGTAGACAGATGAGAAAGATCTTCTCTACCAGATAAAGCAAATAGATGAGAAAGACCTCATCTACCAGATACAGGAGACAGATGAGAAAGACCTCATCTACCAGATACAGTAGACAGATGAGAAAGACATTCTCTACCAGATACAGTAGACAGTTGAGAAAGACCTCCTCTACCAGATACAGCAGACAGTTGAGAAAGACCTCCTTTACCAGATAAAATAGACAGATGAGAAAGACCTCCTCTACCAGATACAGTAGACAGATGAGAAAGACCTCCTCTACCAGATACAGTAGTTAGATGAGAAAGACCTTCACTACCAGATACAGGAAACAGATAAGAAAGACCTCATCTACCAGATACCGTAGACAGATGAGAAAGCCCTCCTCTACCAGATACAGTAGACAGATGAGAAAGACGTTCTCTACCAGATACCGTAGACAGATGAGAAAGACCTCCTCTACCAGATAAAGCAAATAGATGAGAAAGACCTTCTCTATCAGATACAGTAGACATATGAGAAAGACCGTCTCTACCAGATACAGGAGAAAGATGAGAAAGACCTTCTCTACCAGATACAGCAGACAATTGAGAAAGACCTCCTCCACCAGATACAGGAGACAGATGAGATGAAACTCTATAAGCCAGATACAAAAGTCTTAACAATTTGAAACGCTTCCAATTCTTGTATTTTTTAATGGGCCCAAAGAAGAGATCCTTACCCCTCCGAATCCTGACATAAAAACCACAACTATTTTTATAATGTGTAACGTGTCATATTTCCAAAATCTTTGTTGGATTTCAGACGACATGTTTCTAAAGGTGTTTTTTTTATTCACTGGTCTGGTGGCCTCTGTACAGTCGGGTAAGTCTTTTTCTGGTGGCCTCTGTACAGTCGGGTAAGTCTTTTTCTGGTGGCCTCTGTACAGTCGGGTAAGTCTTTTTCTGATTGCCTCCGTACAATCGGGTAAGTCTTTTTCTGGCGGATCCGTACAGTCAGATAAGTGATCCTTTGGTGGTCCCCGTACAGTCAGATAAGTGATCCTTTGGTGGTCCCCGTACAGTCAGATAAGTGATCTTATGGTGGTCCCCGTACAGTCAGATAAGTCATCCTATGGTGGTCCCCGTACAGTTAGATAAGTCATCCCATGGTGGTCCCCGTACAGTTAGATAAGTGATCCTATGGTGGTCCCCGTACAGTCAGATAAGTGATCCTATGGTGGTCCCCGTACAGTCAGATAAGTGATCCTATGGTGGTCCCTGTACAGTCAGATAAGTCATCCTATGGTGGTCCCCGTACAGTCAGATAAGTGATCCTATGGTGGCATCTGTGCAATCACTTTAAGTAGTATTAAGTGTAATACGAGCGTTCGGGATAATCCGCTGTTTAGCTGGTCAGTGAATGTTTATCACTGTCTTTGACCAGCAGAATTGCTCAGTCTCCAGCATTAATCAAACAAACAAACAAAATTATTCACAACAAAAACTTTGTTTTTAAAATCTAAATCGACCAAATCTTTTATGAAACAAAAGAAAACAAAAAAAAAAACAAATAGAAAATATCCCCAAAAATTTATCTCTTTAAATTGTGAGATACTTGGTTTACAACAACTCAAATTGGTCCACGCACATGACATAGACAAAGATATAGACCATGTTGAGTTAAGTTTTATTTGTAGTAAAAGATATAAATATTCGGAAAATCATAATAGACTGTGGCGAACATAAGGGGTGCGAAGGAGTTGTTCATGTGTTTAGGTTGCGCACTTGTAGGACTCGCCCGGGCGCAATTTTGTCAAAGTACGCCACTGATAAGACATACTATAATCCTCAAACATATAGACGCCACCATGGCCAACTACACAATATTTATTCATATTTAAGTACCATTAAACTAAAAATATTTTGATAACCAAAATTAATTGAGTTCATGCATGAATGTTTTGTTGTTGTTTTTTTGTGAATCCCAGCATGCAGTGCAGGCCGTACCAAACGTGAACTCAGGGGCGCCTGGATAGCCACCGTGAGTAACATTGACTGGCCAAAGTCCAGCACCCGTACGACAAGTCAGAACGAGGCTGACCTCAAGGCTTTGTTAGACTCGCTCCATTCTCAAACGATCAACGCCGTCTTCTTTCAGGTAAGTCATGGAATAGCACATTACATTTACTCATTAGATAACAGGTCAAATAGAACTGGTCAAATAGAACTGGTCAAATAGAACTGGTCAAATAGAACTGATATAGAATTGGTCAAATAGAACTGATATCTAATAGGTCAAAAAGAACTAATATAGAATAGGTCAAATAGAACTTATATAGAATAGGTCAAATGGAACTAATATAGAATTGGTCAAATGGAACTAATATAGAATAGGCCAAATGGAACTAATATATAATAGGTCAAATGGAACTAATATAGAATAGGTCAAATGGAACTGATATAGAATAGGTCAAATGGAATTGATATAGAATAGGTCAAATGGAACTAATATAGAATAGGTCAAATGGAACTAATATAGAATAGGTCAAATGGAACTGATATAGAATAGGTCAAATGGAACTAATATAGAATAGGTCAAATGGAACTAATATAGAATAGGTCAAATGGAACTGATATAGAATAGGTCAAATGGAACTAATATAGAAGAGGTCAAATGGAACTGATATAGAATAGGTCAAATAAAACTAATATAGAATAGGTCAAATATAAATGGAAGAATATAAAAAAATAGTATCTAACTAATATAGAATAGGTCAAATGGAACTGATATAGAATAGGTCAAATGGAACTAATATATAATAGGTCAAATGGAACTAATATAGAATAGGTCAAATGGAGCTAATATAGAATAGGTCAAATGGAACTAATATAGAATAGGTCAAATGGAACTGATATAGAATAGGTCAAATGGAACTGATATAGAATAGGTCAAATGGAACTGATATAGAATAGGTCAAATGGAACTGATATAGAATAGGTCGAATGGAACTAATATAGAATATGTCAAATGGAACTAATATAGAAGAGGTCAAATATAAATGGAAGAATATAAAAAAATAGTATCTAAGACATCGGTTAACAACCTGTGGGTTGCGACCCCTTAGGGGGACGAACGACCCTTACACAGGGGTGTAAGATCATCTGAAAACACATATTTATGGAATAGCAACGAAAATAATTTTATGGTTGGGGGTCACCACAACATAAGGAGCGGTTTAGAAGGGTGGCGGCATTAGGAAGATTGAGAACCACTGATCTAAGAGGAATAATATCACCAATATTTTTTACATGTAGAATTTGATAGATTTCCAATTCAACACATTGGGTACAACACGTTGGGTGCAACACGTGGGGTACAGCACATGGGTACAGCGAATTGGGTACAACACGTTGGGTACAACACTTTGAGTACAGCACATTAGGAACAACACGTTGGGTACAGCACATTGGGTACAGCACGTTGGGTACAGCACACTTGTTACAGAACTTTGGGTACAACACGTTGGGTACAGCACGCTGGGTACAACACGTTGGGTACAGCACGTTGGGTACAGCACGTTGGGTACAGCACGTTGGGTACAGCACGTTGGGTACAACACATTGGGTACAGCACGTTGGGTACAGCACGTTAGGTACAAGATGTTTGGTACAGCACACTTTTATTAAATACAACTAGTGGGGAAATAACCCCTAGAACACAGGGGTAATGTTGATCAATTCAGAGGGTAGAGTAAAACTGTACTGTTGTAGTAATCTTAAAGGCTAGAGTAAAACTGTACCGTTGTAGTAATCTTAAAGGCTAGAGTAAAACTGTACCGTTGTAGTAATCTTAAAGGCTAGAGTAAAACTGTACCGTTGTAGTAATCTTAAAGGCACTAGTAATCGTAAAACTGTACACTGTACTGTTGTAGTAATCTTAAAGGCTAGAGTAAAACTGTAAACTGTACTGTTGGATTAATCTTAAAGGCTAGAGTAAAACTGTACTGTTGTAGTAATCTTAAAGGCTAGAGTAAAACTGTACTTTTGTAGTAATCTTAAACAAGAATTTGATCTGCATTTAATCCGGTCAAATATTCTTTTGGCTTGGTGGCTTCAATGACACCATGACATCCATTGGTGGCACCAATGACACCATGAAATCCATTGGTGGCATCAATGACACCATGACCTTCATTGGGGGCTCCAATGACACCATGACATCCATTGGTGGCATCAATGACACTATGACATGCATCAGTGGCACCAATGACACCATGACATTCATTGGTGGCACCAATGACACCATGACATTCATTGGTGGCACCAATGACACCATGACATTCGTTGGTGGCACCAATAACACCATGACACCCAGTCGTTTGTAGCTGGTAATGAAGACTTATTGAGAGATGGCTGGGGAATTGTCCATAATTAATTGTGCACGTCTTAAACGTACAGACATGTATCAAACAAAGAGCCCCACCTTTGACCCCCTAGGTGCGACCTGCTGGGGACGCCTTCTACCACTCGACCATCGAGCCATGGAGCACATGGCTGACCGGACATCAGGGGACGGCCCCAAGTCCAGCCTGGGATCCACTCCAGTTCTTGGTGACCGAGGCACATTCCAGAAATATCGAAGTCCACGCTTGGTTTAATCCATATAGGTAAGTCTCACCTATTCATGTAGGTAAGTCTCACTAATCCATATATGGGTAGGCTATAAAGGCAAGTCTCACTAATTCGTTACTAAGTAGTTTATAAAAGTAAGTCTCACTAATTCATATAGGTAGGTTATAAAGTTATGTCTCACTAATTCATACATGATACAGGTAAGTCTCACTAATTCTTATAGGAATGTCTTGCAAATAGTACTAATATATACAGGTGTTTCTTTCCAATCAGTAATGCTACACAATCTAACTGGTGATCATCAGTCTCTGAATGAATTCATCAATTTCAAATTACATTTTCTTACCGTTGTTACGTAGCCTCGTTATTATCGTCCATCAGGGCGCGATCTGGATCAACATCCACAACTGGACTGGCGGCCAATCACATGGCTAGGGCTATCCCCGCGCATGCGCACCCATACGGCGGCAATCTGTGGATGGATCCAGGGAGTAAAGAAGTTCAGGTACAAAGTCCAAGGAGGGTATATTGACCAACTGCAGGGGATCACTGCATGCTAAAAAAAAATGTGAAGCTTTTCTCAAAGAAATTCAATGAATTTTTTCATTGACACCCCGTGGGCACTCTTTATGACTAGTAACTAAATGTTAAATAAAACCCTGACCTTGTAACGTGATCATGTTTAAACACATTGCCTTCACTGCCCACTCTAGGACGGAGTTAACGCCGTTATCATGTTTAAACACTTTGTCTTCACTGTCCACTCTAGGACAGAGTTAATGCCGTGATCATGTTTAAACGCATTGTCTTCACTGTCCACTCTAGGACAGTGTTAACGCCGTTAACATGTTTAAACACTTTGTCTTCACTGTCCACTCTAGGACAGACATTTACGCCGTGATCATGTTTAAACACATTGTCTTCACTGCCCACTCTAGGACAGAGTTAATGCCGTGATCATGGATGTTGTCACGAGATACGACATTGATGGTGTCCACTTTGATGACTATTTTTATCCATACCCAACAGCTGACCCATTCCCTGACACCACAACATGGAACGCTTACAAGGTGAGTAACAACAAAGTCCTGATGTCCTCGCAGCTTAGGACATACACTTTACCTTAGTCGCTAGTGTTGTACTTATATCTCCTTCATAAACTTTACCTTAGGCGACAATGTTGTACTTGTATCTCCTTCATAAACTATACCTTAGGCGATAATGTTGTACTTATATCTCCTTCCACTTAAGAACAAATGTTCAACGCATTTAATTATTGCTAATAAATAGGACTTAAAATCACTTTCTTTCATTACAGCGAGAGAGTCAGATGTGAGGTTGAACATATCTCTACTTGAACTTAGGAGTTACAATTGATGTTCAAACTCCCTTAGAGCTTAGATGGCCAAACTCTCTTAAAGCTTAGATGGCCAAACTCTATTAAAGCTTAGATGGCCAAACTCCCTTAGAGCTTATATGGCCAAACTCTCTTAGAGCTTAGATGGCCAAACTCCCTTAAAGCTTAGATGGCCAAACTCCCTTAGAGCTTATATGGCCAAACTCGCTTAAAGCTTAGATGGCCAAACTCTCTTAAAGCTTAGATGACCAAACTCTCTTAGAGCTTAGATGGCCAAACTCTCTTAGAGCTTAGATGGCCAAACTCCATTAGGGCTTAGATGGCCAAACTCTCTTAGAGCTTAGATGACCAAACTCTCTTAGAGCTTAGATGGCCAAACTCACTTAGAGCTTAGATGGCCAAACTCACTTAGAACTTAGATGGCCAAACTCACTTAGAGCTTAGATGACCAAACTCTCTTAGAGCTTAGATGGCCAAACTCACTTAGAGCTTAGATGACCAAACTCTCTTAGAGCTTAGATGGCCAAACTCACTTAGAGCTTAGATGGCCAAACTCACTTAGAACTTAGATGGCCAAACTCACTTAGAGCTTAGATGACCAAACTCTCTTAGAGCTTAGATGGCCAAACTCACTTAGAGCTTAGATGGCCAAACTCACTTAAAGCTTAGATGGCCAAACTCTCTTAGAGCTTAGATGGCTAAACTCTCTTAGAGCTTAGATGACCAAACTCTCTTAGAGCTTAGATGACCAAACTCTCTTAAAGCTTAGATGACCAAACTCCCTTAGAGCTTAGATGACCAAACTCCCTTAGAGCTTAGATGACCAAACTCCATTTGGGCTTAGATGGACAAACTCCCTAAGGGCTTAGATGGCCAAACTCTCTTAGGGCTTAGATGGCCAAACTCCATAAAGCTTAGATAGTAAAACTCCCTTACGGGAAATATAAAAACATTTATAATACTGAACTATACAAATGTAAGGTTATCATAGTAATTGTAACTGATTCCTCTCCAAATAAAGAAATAGGACTTAATCTAATCTAGCGTATTTTTAACATTCCTGAATTTAGTCGTGGATTTTGCAACTTAAAAGTGACAGGTTTTAAATTTTTTTATAAAGTTAACAATATAAGATGTTGGCATGGTTTTATATTTCATTATAACTCTGTATGACATGCTTTAATATGTGTTTTTAACCTTTGAACCAACCACGACTGACACACCTATGACGTCATTTCCTCCTGTATTCTCTCGAATCACAGAACGCCGGCGGTCAGCTGTCACATGCAGACTGGAGACGTGACAATGTCAACAAACTCATAGAGCGGCTCTCAACAAAGTAAGCTCTCGGACAACTTCATTTGACAAGTGTTACATCAGTTAAGACATGGCCGGAGTTTTGGGGAACATTTATAAAAGTTAAAATCACTTTCAGAACAAAAAAAGATGGCGTCGCCATGCAGTAGGCCCCGTAACTCTGCTAAATTACTTTGATATATTTTGTTATTATTAAATACTAAATTGGAAAGGCAAATTTGCTGCTTAATTGCTCCATATCTCTGATGAAAGCTAAGTACAACTTTAAAACTTTAGGGTTGGGGGGGGGGGGGGACAGTGTAATATTTTTTTATTAGGGTGGTCCAAATATTTTGAAAATAGTCTCTCTTAGTTTGGTAGCAGAGAGAGGTGTGTCTCTAATGAAGAAGTTTAACAGCATAGAAAGGTGTGTCTCTCTTACATGAGTTTAATAGCAGAGAGAGGTGTGTCTCCCATGCAGGAGTTAAACTGCAGACACAGGTGTGTCTCTTATGCAGGAGTTCAACGGCAGACAAAGGTGTGTCTCTTATGCAGCAGTTTAACTGCAGACAAAGGTGTGTCTCTCATGGATGAGTTTATCAGCATTTTAACTCAGGAGGGGTAACAGAACCAATACTTGGTATAGGTAGTTCAGGAGAGTCGTCGACGTTCACCTGACCCTAAGAAAACACCACTGACCACAGATGTCACTTTGGACTTGAAAAGATAGCCACTGAACACTGACTCACATATCATGAGTCCATTCTTAATGTGTGTGCCAAGTCTTGTGTTGTGTATCTACAATTCTATGTAATACAAAGGGTTTGATCTAGGTTGCAATGGTCAGCACTATAGAACACTATACTAATTAACTCATTCGTTGAGCTACCTGAAAACGCTCATAAAAACCCACGATATTTTGCAGATCTTCATTTTGTATATAGCAGTGCATACTGGGTGGGCCAGTCCATTGAAAATGTAAAGTTAGTTTATTTACTAAATATTGAGGACCAGCGCAATGTTTCTGGGTTTCATTTTGCTCAAGGGTAGATATCCATTGTAGAAAATATCAATGATAGAAAATGTCAATGATATAAAATATCCAGCGAAGAAAAATAACTATCAATAATTTTATATTTTACAACATGAAAAATCAAGCATAGATTGCAACAGGTGTGTGTTCTTCTCTAACCAGCATGCACCAGGCTAAGCCATGGATTAAGTTCGGAGTCAGTCCTTTTGGAATATGGAAATCTGGCCAACCGGCCGGCGTTGTGGGTGAGCAATAGTTTCTGTACATACATTACTATATGTACATTCCTACTTTATGTACATTCATACTTTATGTGCATTCCTACTTTATGTACATTCCTACTTTATGTACATTCCTACTTTATGTACATTCCTACTTTATGTACATTCCTACTTTATGTACATTCCTACTTTATGTACATTCCTACTTTATGTACATTCATACTTTATGTGCATTCCTACTTATGTACATTCCTACTTTATGTACATTCCTACTTTATGTACATTCCTACTTTATGTACATTCCTACTTTATGTACATTCCTACTTTATGTACATTCCTACTTTATGAACAGTCCTACTTTATGAACAGTCCTACTTTAAGAACAGTCCTACTTTATGAACAGTCCTACTTTATGAACAGTCCTACTTTATGAACAGTCCTACTTTATGTACATTCATACTTTATGTGCATTCCTACTTTATGTGCATTCCTACTTTATGTACATTCCTACTTTATGTACATTCCTACTTTATGTACATTCCTACTTTATGAACAGTACTACTTTATGAACAGTCCTACTTTAAGAACATTCCTACTTTATGAACAGTCCTACTTTATGAACAGTCCTACTTTATGTACATTCATACTTTATGTGCATTCCTACTTTATGTACATTCCTACTTTATGTACATTCCTACTTTATGTACATTCCTACTTTATGTGCATTCATACTTTATGTACATTCCTACTTATGTACATTCCTACTTTATGTACATTCCTACTTTATGTACATTCCTACTTTATGTACATTCCTACTTTATGTACATTCCCACTTTATGAACAGTCCTACTTTATGAACAGTCCTACTTTAAGAACAGTCCTACTTTATGAACAGTCCTACTTTATGAACAGTCCTACTTTATGAACAGTCCTACTTTAAGAACAGTCCTACTTTAAGAACAGTCCTACTTTATGAACAGTCCTACTTTATGAACAGTCCTACTTTATGAACAGTCCTACTTTATGAACAGTCCTACTTTATGAACAGTCCTACTTTATGAACAGTCCTACTTTATGAACAGTCCTACTTTTAGAACAGTCCTACTTTAAGAACAGTCCTTCTTTATGAACAGTCCTACTTTATGAACAGTCCTACTTTATGAACAGTCCTACTTTAAGAACAGTCCTACTTTAAGAACAGTCCTTCTTTATGAACAGTCCTACTTTATGAACGGTCCTACTTTAAGAACAGTCCTACTTTATGAACAGTCCTTCTTTATGAAAAGTCCTACTTTATGAACGGTCCTACTTTAAGAACAGTCCTACTTTAAGAACAGTCCTTCTTTATGAACAGTCCTACTTTATGAACGGTCCTACTTTAAGAACAGTCCTACTTTAAGAACAGTCCTTCTTTATGAACAGTCCTACTTTATGAACGGTCCTACTTTAAGAACAGTCCTACTTTATGAACAGTCCTACTTTATGAACAGTCCTACTTTATGAACAGTGCTACTTTAAGAACAGTCCTACTTTAAGAACAGTCCTACTTTATGAACAGTCCTACTTTATGAACAGTCCTACTTTATGAACAGTCCTACTTTATGAACAGTCCTACTTTTAGAACAGTCCTACTTTAAGAACAGTCCTTCTTAATGAACAGTCCTACTTTATGAGCAGTCCTACTTTATGAACAGTCCTACTTTAAGAACAGTCCTACTTTAAGAACAGTCCTTCTTTATGAACAGTCCTACTTTATGAACAGTCCTACTTTAAGAACAGTCCTACTTTAAGAACAGTCCTTCTTTATGAACAGTCCTACTTTATGAACGGTCCTACTTTAAGAACAGTCCTACTTTATGAACAGTCCTACTTTATGAACAGTCCTACTTTATGAACAGTCCTACTTTAAGAACAGTCCTACTTTAAGAACAGTCCTACTTTATGAACAGTCCTACTTTATGAACAGTCCTACTTTATGAACAGTCCTACTTTATGAACAGTCCTACTTTTAGAACAGTCCTACTTTAAGAACAGTCCTTCTTTATGAACAGTCCTACTTTATGAGCAGTCCTACTTTATGAACAGTCCTACTTTAAGAACAGTCCTACTTTAAGAACAGTCCTTCTTTATGAACAGTCCTACTTTATGAACAGTCCTACTTTATGAACAGTCCTACTTTATAGAGCCGAATCTTGGAGAAAAACAACGAGTATTACAGAGAAAGCACAGACCTTTATAAAAACATGCCTTAGAAAGATCCTGAACATCAAATGGCCAAACACCATCACCAACAATGACTTACTAGAAAGGACTTACAATGAGCATATTGCTGAAGACGTCATAAGGAAAAGATGGAGGTGGATATGGCACACTCTTCGTAAACCCCAGGTAACATCACTCGACAATCCCTAACATGGAATCCACAGGGACAAAGAAAGCCAGGAAGACCTAAGAATACTTGGACATCCGATCTGGAGGCAGACACACACAGTATGGGATAGACCTGGAAGCAACGGGAAAGGACATCACAGGACTGAGATGAAAGGATAATTCTTGTAGAAAGTCTATTCCCCAGATGCCATAATGTAAGAATATCAATTAGATGAATTTCACCACATGAATTTAGTACACCGGGACAGCAGTAGGAGTTGTCATCCTTTATCAACAACCTAAAAACATTTGGAACTCCAAACAGAATTTGTGACGCACTAAACGGACCGACTTCTCCCCACGCAACTGACAACAACTACACAAAACATTCGGGCCAAACTTAACAAATCTAAACTTGGTGTGAGTGGTTGCGGCGTTGCAGTCAAACAGATCAGACATAATTGTAACAGTTGTCGATGGTTTGTCTTAGCAGACATTACAATATATATATATGAACAGTTTGTCTGGTCAGATATTGCAACACACCATTAAGGACCCAGGGCCGCGACGAAGAAATGATTTTTGTAGGAGAAAAAGAGTGAATTAAACGTCAGGGGATCTCACCTCTCGTTGTTTAGGTACCTCAAGCGTGGACGCCCTCTACGCCGACTCCAGGCACTGGCTACAGAAGGGATGGATTGATTACATCGCCCCGCAACTGTACTGGGTCATTGACGGACCACAAAGTTTTACCAAACTCATTGATTGGTGGTCTGACCCGGCCCAGAACCCGTTACATCGTCATGTGTATGCGGGCTTGGCGGATTACAGGTTTGAGAGCTGATGTTTGTTTTGTTTGATAGTGGCTGATGTGGAGGTGGAGGTGAAGGTGGATTTGGGGGTAAAGGTGGAGGTGAAGGTGGAGTCGAGGGGGGGAAGGTGAAGATGAAAGTGAGGGTGAAGGTGGAGGTGAAGGTGGACTTGGAGGTGAAGGTGGAAGTGGAGGTGAGGTGGAAGGTGAAGGTGGATGTGAAGTACGTCGACTCCGTGGACTTCGCCTTCAGGATAAGCAAGGCCGAGAAGTCAATTGGTCTCATCCATCATCATTACTTTTGGCGATAACAAATTGTTACTTATTGTATTTAAAGCCATTTTTTTACATTGATGAAACATCCTTGTATCGACCTTAACCAGCTCCATGGTGAAACACCCTTGTATCGACCTTAACCAGCACCACTATGAAACACCCTTGTATCAACCTTAAACAGCGCCATGATGAAACATCCTTGTATCGACCTTAACCAGCACCACGATGAAACACCATTGTATCAACCTTAAGCCATGCCATGATGAAACACCCTTGTATGTGCCATGTAGTATTTAGATGTAAATCAACTGATGTTCCATTTTTTGTATATGTGTCCCATGCTAACAGAATCCTTGCCAACAACTGGAGCCCTAATGAGATCCTCCACCAGATCCAACTGACCCAGGCCAGGACCAATCACAACGTCTGGGGAGTCATACACTACAGCGCCAAACATGTGGACACGAACGTGCATGTAAGTAGCACTCTCTCCTCGGCTGGGGCGTCATACACTACAGCACCAAACACGTGGACATGAACGTGCATGTAAGTAGCACTCTCTCCTCGGCTCGGGCGTCATACACTACAGCACCAAACACGTGGACACGAACGTGCATGTAAGTAGCCCTCTCTCCTCGGCTGGGGCGTCATACACTACAGCACCAAACACGTGGACATGAACATGCATGTAAGTAGCACTCTCTCCTCGGCTGGGGAGTCATACACTACAGCACCAAACACGTGGACATGAACATGCATGTAAGTAGCACTCTCTCCTCGAGTTGAAGTCCTTACCTACGTCTATTTGGGGGCGTGATGTGTTTACTTCATCATCTAATGGTGACGTCATTACAGGCGACTTCAGCATCATCTCCAGATCGACACATCCCGGGGACGTAATCATTTCAATCTCCCTCCCCACCCCCTTCCCGGTGACGTCATCATCATGTCATGGTGACTTTTTAAACCAAATCATGGACTTATCCAAACTAACCTTTTCGAAAAGCGTTTGCGCAATGTAGACAGAAATAATTAGCCACATTCCACCTGATTTTAAAAGGTTAACGGATGGTGCTGTCTTTAAGCAGCAGGATTTTCAAATGTCAGGCTTCGTTTTGTACAACTTTAAGCCTGGTTTACTGCGTTAGATCCGTTTTGCATCGACATAAAACATGGGAACTTGTTTCAATAGATGATTAGTGTGTCAAGCTAAGTGGTGGGGCAGGCCAGGACCCTACATGGGCTGTAGCGCCTCTGATGATGATATCTGTCCAACTAAAACTCTCTCACCTATGTTTCTATCCCCCAGGGGCTTTTCACGACTCTCAAATCATCGGTCTACCAACACCCAGCGCTCCCGGATGCTTACACCTATAGAAGTGGTGTCGCCGCCCCTGCCGCCCCGGTAGTTAAAGCCAACGGGGCCACCCTCGACTGGAGCGCGAGTAAGAAAGACGATGTGCGGTCGTGGGCCGTGTACCACAGCGCCGCCAACGCCTGCACGCTGGTCAGGGTCGTCCACGCTGCAACCACGTCCCTGGCGGTCAGTGGGACCGGGGTCTATGTGGTGACCGCCATCAACAGGCTCGGCGCGGAGACAGACGGCAACCCGGTGACAGTTGAAACTGTTGTGGGATAGAACCGTCCGGTGAAGGTCATGAGCTGCCTCATCCCGCCATGATACTTGAACTGTTGTGGGATAGAACTGTCTGGTGTAGGGGATGAGCTGCCTCATCTGCCCGTTGTTATCAAGCTTTTTAATGTTTGTTGATTTGTGTACGTTATGGAAACTGCATTAATTTACATTAATAAAATTAAATGTACAATTTAATGCAACTTGAAGCTATAGATATTGTTTTTTTCTTGACAACATTGAAATAAACACGTGTGAGAGTATCATTGTCATAGTGAGCATTGTTATTGATCAAGGTTCTAAAAATCTGCGATTAAAAAAAATTATTTAAATTTAAACCTGAGAAGAACTGAGTTTTAACATAAACAGTTCATTTCATTACATAAATTAATAAATAAATAAAATGAAAACAAACAATTTATACGTATATTTTAAACCTACCCTGAAAGGCTGTAAGTATTTGCAATACGCTGCGCATGAGTTGCTCCAACTAATTTATTTCCGCTCCGTTGATTATTATGTAATTTTGTTCTGTCAGTCCGTCATTCTGTCAGTCCGTCACTCTGTCAGTCCGTCATTCTGTCAGTCCGTCATTCTGTCAGTCCGTCATTCTGTCAGTCCGTCATTCTGTCAGTCCGTCATTCTGTCAGTCCGTCATTCTGTCAGTCCGTCATTCTGTACGGAGTTAAAGGTTGTGGTTTTTATTGCGAAGAAATTGAAATTAAAACAACTGCATATTCTGAACATTCAGAGCTATTCCAAGGGCAGTCTCGCTTAGCGTTAGTTCCAGATACGTCTAGTGATAGGGGCAGCTGTGACAGGGGTGACTGCGACAGGGGTGACTGCGACAGAGGTGACTGTGACAGAGGCGACTATAAAATGGGTGATTGTGACAAGGGTGACTGCGACAGGGGTGAATGTGAAAGGGGCGACTGTGACAGGGGCAACTGTGACAGGGGCAACTGTGACAGGGGGTGTGTGTGACAGGGGCAACTGTGACAGGGGTGTGACAGGGGCAACTGTGACAGAGGTGACTGCTACAAGGGGGACTGCGACAGGTGCGACTGTGACAGGGGCGACTATGAAAGGGGTGATTGTTACAAGGGTGACTATGACAGGGGTGATTGTGACAGGGGTGACTGTGACAAGGGCGACTATGACAAGAGTGATTGTGACATGGGCGGTTCCTGTCAGCACCTTGACATTCGATCACCTTTCGTGTGTTTATGAGAACAAAAGTTGGCTGCAACGTATCATGACTATTTAAACAATGTTCCACCAAGCCTGCCCCACACCTGACGCAAGCCCGTGGTTAGCGGCTCTTCTGGTTTAACTCTATTTAACACACCACTGAATAGAATAAAAAACGTTCCTCTACGAGTACGACACAATATTAAAATCGTTATCTGCTCCTGTCAGACTTCTCAAATGTAAAATGTCATCACAAAACACCAAATAATTTATAAGGCGGGGGCCAAGAGACATGGTAATCCAGGCTGGATTAAGTTTAACGATAAAAGGTATCCACGGATGAGGAGGTCGGGGTAGTAGGCTGTAACAGCAAGTTATTTATATCTCATGGTGCAGTATGACCCTGAACAAGGGAACAATTCTTTGGGTGCATAGTATGAGGGCAATAAATATGGGAAATAAATGCATGATGTCGTCAATAGTATGGTGATTAACGTCTTAAGTTTTGGGATGTTTGACGTCACAGGCCAGGTGATGCCAGAAGTCAAAAGTAAGGTCCATCCACAGCAGCACAGTAAAGACGACTATATAATTAACTTCTGAAAGATCTACCCCGTTGACAGGAACCGAAACTTACAAATTTAGCAGACGAAAAGGACACGGGTTTTTCCACACATGTAAATTTCCGCAAATTCCCCCCCCCCCTTTTTTTCTTTTCTACGTGTGCAATAAACCCACTTTAGAATAACCCCACTTTACACCAGTGCCGCACTGTTAGAATATATTCTAATTTAAGATCATTTAAATGAGGTCCACCCCGGTAAGTAGATAGATTGTTTATGGCACAGACTTAGTTGGTTCATTTTAGTTGACATCCTACAGATACTGGGGGGGGGGGGGACGACAACGGGAATGGGCACCCAGGCATCTGTTAACATGTTGTCACGAACCGTTTTTTGCAAATGTAATATGTTTTAAGATTTGTCTCGTTAGATGACCAATATGTAACAAAGGACTGAACAACCAGACTACAACGAGAAACGATACCAACGCTAGCGATACTAGAGTCTAACAATGTTCAACTTAATCTTGCTGTTAAATTTATATAAAAATACAAAATCAAATATACAGAAATGAAAACTATATTAACTTATATTTGTACACACACATTCACACACACATATTCACACACACATTCACACACATTTACACACACACATTAACACACATTCGCACTTATATACACACACAAACACATACACATTCACATACATTCACATACATTCACATACATTCACATACACACATATTCACACACATTCGCACACACATTCACACACAAATTCACACACATTCACACACCAAAATCACACACACACACATACACACACATTCGTACACACATTCACACAAAAATCCACACACATGCACACATACACATTCACACACACAAACACAAACACGCAAGAAGAGTACAATCTTGTTAGGATCCTATCAGTATTTTAAATCTCGCAAATACATCGTGAAATTAGCAGATAAGAAATGCTAGAAGTTGCACCATTCGATATCATTATTCAGAACATATGGAAAGTTAGCAACCGTTTCTCAATCAAGAGAGGGGAGGGTGTGGTACAGCGCTACACATTTAATCACACATTTTATTGGTGAAGTCAATATGAATGGAAAAAAAAAATAATAATATAAAAAAGCAGAGGAGACAAGTGGTTGGAGCAAAATTAAATCAACACACATGCTATAACAATGTCTTTTATCACCGTAATGTATATTTAGTAATGTAAAATTGATTTGAAGAAGAAAAAAATCGTTATATTAGCTTCACCTTTGTTCGTGGCTGCGTGGCTAGCTGGCAAAAATCTTCGGAGGTTAATTGATCCACTTCCCGTGTACCTATCGAGCTGAAACTTGACACATAGACTCGTTGCTAACAACAATGCATTCTAACAAATTTGACAGCCTCAACCCCCAAAAATCAGCTTTTCGTTGTTTTTCAAGGGGAGGATGAAGGAAACTTCATTTTACGAAATAAAATTCCATATAACTACGCTAAATGAGATTCTTTTTTTTTTGTTTGTTTTTTAAATATCACAAGCGCGTTTAGTGCGTAAAAATTTCTTTTCTTTTTTTAAAAAATTATGGATGAAATAAATCTATGGTATAAAAGCGGGTGGGAAATTAGAATTTAATGTAGTTCATGGGCGTGAAAAAAAATTTACGATTACGCGCCTTGAAAAGTTGGGGGGGGGGGGGGTCTCTAATTGGGATTCTTATAAATTACGTTACTTGTATGCATTTATTGTCTAATGTTCAGCCCCACGCCCATCGCTCGATATTACATGTTATAAAGGATCGATACCAAACCTTTGTTGTTAACAGCTGTTTAATTTATGTTAAGGTTAGCGTAATGTGATACAATTTTAATAAACTCGTCTTTATATGAAACAAATTTATAAAAAAAATCATAAGTCAGTCTGATCATCCTGACCATTACATTGAACATTACATTGAACATTACATGGAACATTACATTGAACATTACATGGAACATTACATGGAACATTACATTGAACATTACACTGAACATTACATGGAACATTACACTGAACATTACATGGAACATTACATTAAACATTATATTGAACATTACATTGAACATTATATTGAACATTACATTGAACATTACACTGACCCATGAAAAACAAACATTTGAAAGCTCCAACTTTATCTCGCCCCAAACCGCAAATCCAGCCCAAGTCAAATCACCAACAAAAAGACTTAATCCACCTTTTAAAAAAACAACTAATAATATTATAATTGTTAAGAAACTATCAATTACCACAAGATAAAGTAAGAAAGGCTTTTACAATATGGGAAACTATTACAATGCCTTTCATTAGAAAAGATAAGAAACATTTTAAAACAATGTTTGGAAAGTTCACGAAGTAACTCTATTGCATTGTGTTGGAAATTGCAACCAATGGCAGGCAATGATGAGGCAATGGCAGGCAATGGCAGGCAATGACAGGCAATGACAGGCAATGACAGGCAATGACAGGACAATGACAGATCAATGACAGGGCTATGGCAGGCAATGACAGGCAATGACAGGAAATGATGAGGCAATTGTAGGCAATGGCAGGCAATGATGAAGCAATGACAGGCAATGATGAGGCAATGGCAGGGAATGACAGGCAATGGCAGGCAATGACAAGCAATCACAGGCAATCACAGGAAATGACGAGGCTTTTCAATTACTTTCTTTATCATTTCAATAAGCAGTTTACAAAATATTCCGTTCCAAAAATATAAACATGTGAATCCAATACGCCAGAAAAGACTGTTAAGATTTTTTTTTCATTTTAATGAAATCATGATATAATTTATACATTACTGATGACAGAAGTCACTAAATCATGATACAAGTAATACGTCACTGATGATAGAAGTCACTAAATCATGATGCAAGTTCTAGTATTACATTTTGTCTCGTCATGAGCTCACTGTTTATAATTGCCAAGTCATTTTAATTCACATCCTGGTACAAATTGGCGTGTGTACAAACACATGTTAAAGTCCGGTATACGGTATTAAAGTTAGAAAATTTTATAAGCGTTACAAAATAGATATTTCGAACCTAAACTGTACAATTCACAACAGAAATAGATCATTTTGTTCTACAGAAAAGCAGGAAATAGTACAAATAATATTTTTTTAAAACTCAAAATATTTAGCAGATGAGCTACATTCTGTTCTCAGTCTCTAGCATGACCCTATCAGGAACTAACATGACCCTAACAAGACACTAACATGAATCTAACATGACTTTATCCACTCAAACGTGAATGTTCCTATTTCACAAAATAGACTGAAACATCATCACTTAGAAATGTTTAGAATAAACTCGAAAATCAAATGGATTTTCCCCTTATCGCCCTGTTAAGATTGTGAACCAGGTTCTAAACAGAATTTGGTTGTAACATACACTTTCACAAAGGGTATTGGGGTAAAAAAATTATGTACTAGGCATGATTTTACCAGACTTTTTTGGGCTGTAAGAGGATTTCCTCCAAAGTTATTGGCCAGTACGATTTTTTTCCCCAAAGATATTGGTCTGTAAAATGTTTTTCCCCAAAGTTATTTGTCTGTGAGATGCTTTTCCCCAAAGTTATTGGTCTGTAAGATGTTTTTTCCCAAAGTTATTTGTCTGTAAGATGTTTTTCCCCAAAGGTATTGGTCTGTAAGATGTTTTTTCCCCAAGTTATTGGTCTCTAAAAAAATGTTCCCCAAGGGTATTGGTCTGTAAAATGTTTTTCCCCAAAGTTATTGGTCAGTAATATGTTTTTTCCCAAAGTTATTTGTCTGTAAGATGTTTTTTCCATAACTTATTTGTCAGTAAGATGTTTTTTCCCAAACTTATTTGTCAGTAAGATGTTTTTCCCCAAAGGTATTGGTCTGTAAAATGTTTTTCCCCAAAGGTATTGTGGCTGTAACATGAATACCAAAAAACGAGCTTTATGTTTAACATGAAGCTTCCAAAAGGTATTGGGGTATCACGCTTTAATATAATCAATTAGATCAATTGAGTTCTCTCCCCATCACATATTTGTTTTATATTTCAGATAAACCATTTACCGGTCAACTGAAATGCTGTGTGATTTGTCTGCCCTTGGGAAGAAGACAGCAGTCGTCTGTAATGAAGCGTTCTTGACCTACTAAAAACTCTTTCGCCACTTTAATCTGTAGTGTTGCCTGTCATCAGGAGTTCCGTTTTTGCCGTAAGTTAACCAGAATTATGTTACCCGAACATACATGATCACTTTTAATACTTGATGTTATTAGAACATACATGATCACTTCTAATACTTGATGTTATTAGAACATACATGATCACTTTTAATACTTGATGTTATTAGAACATACATGATCACTTTTAATACTTGATGTTACCAGAACATACATGATCACGTTTAATACTTGATGTTACCAGAACATACATGATCACGTTTAATACTTGATGTTACCAGAACATACATGATCACGTTTAATACTTGATGTTACCAGAGCATACATGATCACGTTTAATACTTGATGTTACCAGAGCATACATGATCACGTTTAATACTTGATGTTACCAGAGCATACATGATCACTTTTAATACTTGATGTTACCAGAGCATACATGATCACGTTTAATACTTGATGTTACCAGAGCATACATGATCACGTTTAATACTTGATGTTACCACAACATACATGATCACGTTTAATACTTGATGTTACCAGAGCATACATGATCACGTTTAATACTTGATGTTACCAGAGCATACATGATCACGTTTAATACTTGATGTTACCAGAACATACATGATCACATTTTAAAACTAAAATAAACACCAATTTGAAGTTTGTTCATAAATGCAAAATTTCTGATAAGCTTAGAAATGATACATTTGTAGCCAGAGAATAGTTTAGTTAAGCTATTATTAGAATGTTCTCATTCTCTGGCTGTAGTCCCATTCTCTGACTATAACATTCTCTGACTGTAGACTCAATCTCTGGCTGTAGTGTCACTCTTTGGCGGTAGTCTCATTCTCTGGCTGTAGTCTCACTCTCTGGCTGTAGTCCCATTCTCTGGATGTAATTCCATTCTCTGACTGTATTCCCATCCTCTGACTGTAGTCCCATTCTCTGACTGTAGTCCCATTCTCTGACTGTAGTCCCATTCTCTGACTGTAGTCCCAACATCTGACTGTAGTCCCATTCTCTGGCTGTAGTCTCTTTTGTGTAATTCATTGAAGTCGGGTTGTTAATTGTAGTGGGAATTACTAAACACAAATAATGTGAGGAAGTTAACAATATTTTTCAAGATAACAGTATAATGTTAAGTTTCTTAATAATATAGTGAGCATAGTTAGGATTTAATCAATAGAACAAATATCAACGTTTCGGCCACATGCCTACATTTTAAAAAAAAATTACCGGTAATTAAATCATTTGCTACTTTTTCAAATTGTTTGTGTTTTAATCTACTAAAGCAGGGGTCTCCAAACTACGGCCCTCGGGCCGGATCCGGCCCGCGAGGCCAGTTCAACCGGCCCGCCGACGGTACTTGAAATTTCGTTCTGGCTTGAAATTATTGTACGTAAACATTATCCGGCCCACGCTCGACATTTTTTTTTTTTTGTTGTTTGTTTGTTATCCGGCCCGCCGTGAAAAAAGTTTGGAGACCCCTGTACTAAAGCATAATCTAAAAAGAACTTCGTGATAATTCGTATCCGGAAATTTGATCGAAAGAAATTTCGTCGACGGAAAATTGATCGATGGAAATTTGATCGAACGGAAATTTGGTCGAATCGTTTTTTTAGTTTATACGTTAAAATTTTGCGTCAAATTTCTTTTTGAACGCATTATTTTGTTTTACTATATAGCATAGTGCGTTCAAAAAGAACTTTGACGAACATTTTAACGTCTGAACTGAAAAAAAGATTCGACCAAATTTCCGTTCGATCAAATTACAGTCGATCAATTTTCCGTCGATGAAATTTCTTTCGATCAAATTTCTGGTAACCGTGATAATTATATGCATTGAATTAATCAACAAGCCCATCAGATGCTGACAATGATGTGTCATTAGGGAGACAGAAGGGCATCTATAGCATGAGTCATAGTCTCAGGACACGACCACTTTACTTTAGCCACAATGAATACAAGGCATGGTGGAGATATGGTGGAGGCATGGTGGAGGCATGGTGAAGGCTTGGTGGAGACTTGGTGGAGGCATGGTGGAGGCATGGTGGAGGCATGATATATGCTTGGTAGAGGCTTGTTGGAGGTATGGTGGAGGCATGGTGGAGGCATGGTGGAGGCATGGTGGAGGCATGGTGGAGGCTTGGTGGAGACTTGGTGGAGGCATGGTGGAGGCATGATGGAGTCATGATGGAGGCATGGCGGAGGCATGGTGGAGGCATAGTGGAGGCATGGTGGAGGCTTGGTAGAGGCTTCGTGGAGGTATGGTGGGGGCATGGTGGAGGCATGGTGGCATCTCACTCTGTATAAACCACTTCAACTGTCTCCATGCTGTCCATGTCAGCTGTGCATCATTTAGTACCACTTATGATATCACATTTATTTAACTAATGTTATGTGGCATTGTGATGTATTGTTTCATATTTTCCTTCAACATTAACAAAGAAACAATTGTTGAGTAGAAATATAAGGGAAAAACAATTGTTCAGTAGATATAGATATAAGGAAATAATTGTTAGCTAGATATATGGGAAAACATTTGTTGAGTAGATATAAGGGAAAACCATTGTTGTGTAGATATAGGGGAAAATATTTGTTGAGTAGATATAGGGGAACAATTTTTGTGTGTATATATATGGGAAAACAATTGTTGTATAGATATATGGGGTGGGGGGAACTAATGTGAAAAGTTGGTTTGTAACATTACCATGAATTTAGTTATTTAGATAACTTTATTTTGAATATTAAACAGGAAACATCAATAGCCAACCAATTAATTATGTTTGAAAACAGCCGCCCCTGTGAGTTTAACGTTTGGCCTTATGTGGGTTTATCTTAGGCCCTGGCCTTATGTGGGTTTATCTTAGGCCCTGGCCTTAAATGGGTTTATCTTAGGCCCTGGTCTTAAATAGGTTTATCTTAGGCCCTGGTCTTAAATGGGTTTATCTTAGGCATTGGCCTTAAATGGGTTTATCTTAGGCCCTGGTCTTAAATGGGTTTATCTTAGGCCCTGGCCTTAAATGGGTTTATCTTAGGCCCTGGCCTTAAATGGGTTTATCTTAGGCCCCTTGCCTTAAATGGGTTTATCTTAGGCCCTTGCCTTAAATGGGTTTATATTAGGCCCTGGCCTTAAATGGTTTATCTTAGGCCCTTGCCTTAAATGGGTTTATCTAAGGCCCTTGCCTTAAATGGGTTTATCTTAGGCCCTTGCCTTAAATGGGTTTATCTAAGGCCCTTGCCTTAAATGGGTTTATATTAGGCCCTGGCCTTAAATGGTTTATCTTAGGCCCTGGCCTTAAATGGGTTTATCTTAGGCTCTGGTCTTAAATGGGTTTATCTTAGGCCCTTGCCTTAAATGGGTTTATCTTAGGCCCTTGCCTTAAATGGGTTTATCTTAGGCCCACCTTTTAAGACCACTCATTACAAATTTCTTTTATTTAGATCTGAAGTCACCGGATGTTCCACAGGCCTACTGGGTTAGATCTGAAGTCACCGGATGTTCCACAGGTCTACTGGGATGTTGTGTTTGACATTTTTACTGTTGCCATTGTTGACGTCAGCCCAAGCAGGTATACTTAGACGTACAGATTGAGAGATGCTTATCACTTCAGTTAATAGGTGTAGAATTGTGGCTCAGGATAAAAAAATATCATAATTATAGAAATCCATCTTAAATTTTTTTCTCACTCGATGAATACCTAAGCATGCAGCAGTGGTCGCACAAAGCGAGAACTCAGGGGAGCATGGATTGCAACCGTCAGTAACATTGACTGGCCGAAGTCCAGCACCAGGTCCACCAGTCAAAACCAGGCAGATTTGAGGAGTTTGCTGGACAAGCTGCAGGCTGCTACCATCAACGCAGTCTTCTTCCAAGTAAGTGTCTGACGGACAAGTAAGTGTGTGACGGACAAGTAAGTGTCTGACGGACAAGTAAGTGTCTGACGGACAAGTAAGTGTCTGACGGACAAGTAAGTGTCTGACAGACAAGTAAGTGTATGACGGACAAGTAAGTGTCTGACAGACAAGTAAGTGTCTGACGGACAAGTAAGTGTCTGACGGACAAGTAAGTGTCTGACGGACAAGTAAGTGTCTGACGGACAAGTAAGTGTCTGATGGACAAGTAGGTGTGTGACGGACAAGTAAGTGTCTGATGGACAAGTAAGTGTCTGACTGACAAGTAAGTGTCTGTCGACAAGTATGTGTCTGATGGACGGAAAAAAATCAGTAGTCCAAAAATTATTTTACCTCATCATTATATCTTCTTTCAATCTATCTATCTATCTATCATCTATCTATCTATCTATCTATCTATCTATCTATCTATCTATCTATCTATCTATCTATCTATCTATCTATCTATCTATCTATCTATCTATCTATATATCTATCTATCTATCTATCTATCTATCTATCTATCTATCTATCTATCTATCTATCTATCTATCTATCTATCTATCTATCTATCTATCTATCTATCTATCATCTATCTATCTATCTATCTATCTATCTATCTATCTATCTATCTATCTATCTATCTATCTATCTATCTATCTATCTATCTATCTATCAATCTATCTATCTATCTATCTATCAATCTATCTATCTATCTATCTATCTATCCATCCATCTATCCATCTATCTATCCATATATCTATCTATCTATCTATCTATCTATCTATCCATCCATCTATCCATCTATCTATCTATCTATCTATCTATCTATCTATCTATCTATCTATCTATCTATCTATCTATCTATCTATCTATCTATCTATCTATCTATCTATCTATCTATCTATCTATCTATATATCTTCTTCTCTATCTCTCTCCCTCCCTCTCACTCTTTCTCCCCTCTCTCTCTTTCTCTCCCTTCCCCTCTCTCTCTCTCTATCTATCTCTGTCTCTCAACGTATTCACACGTCCAGCCATCAATTCTATGACATGTCCATTCACACATCCTTCCGTACATCAATAGAACCATCGTTGGGTCTTTTCACTCGATCCATCCATACATACATCAGTATTTATATCCATATATATAAATCGTTTCAACTGCCTGTCTACCCTTTTAACATGTAATGCTCCATCTATCAATCCATCCATTCATACACAAATCCATCCGACCATGAATGAATACATTGACAAGTCCACCGATCCATCCCCTCAGCTATCTATTCATCATTTTATTCATCCATTGATCAATCCATTCATCAGTCTATCCACACATCAGTCCATCCATCCATCAGTTCATTAATCCATTAGTCCATCCACCAACCCACATCTCCAGCTATCCACCCATCCGTCTTCTCATCGATCAATAAATCTATCAGTCCATTCATCCATCCGTACATCAGTCCATTCATCTTTTCCCCTGTTTCCCAACGTGGGGCCCACGCCCCACAGGGGGGGGGGGAGTGGGTTGGCAATCTGATTGTTTTGGGGGCAATTCGAAAAATGCGCTGTCTAGATTTTGAAAACCAACCGTCTTCTATGATTGAACTTGTATTTGAAAACCAACCGTCTACTATGATTGAACTTGTATTTGAAAACCAACCGTCTACTATGATTGAACTTGTATTTGAAAACCAACCGTCTACTATGATTGAACTTGTATTTGAAAACCAACCGTCTACTATGATTGAACTTGTATTTGAAAACCAACCGTCTACTATAATTGAACTTGTATTTGAAAACCAACCGTCTACTATGATTGAACTTGTATTTGAAAACCAACCGTCTACTATGATTGAACTTGTATTTGAAAACCAACCGTCTACTATGATTGAACTTGTATTCGAAAACCAACCGTCTACTATGATTGAACTTGTATTTGAAAACCAACCGTCTACTATGATTGAACTTGTCATTTAAAAGTAGAATCGCTAAAGGCTAAATTTAAACTAAGTGTTCATTAAAAGTGTTGTAAAAATCTTTTCAGTTTCTTCAGTGAACAACCTTACTTTTGAATATTTAAAATTATGTATATGATACACGGGTGGGGGGGATGCAAAAGAATTTTATGAAGGCTTTGGTGGGGCATGGCACGAAAAAGGTTGGGGACCACTGATCTATTCACTCATCCATTCATCCTTCAGTCCATCCTCTCATACACAAACACGTCCGTCCATTGATCCATAACTCCGTTCACCCATTCCCTCATCCATCAGTCCATCCACTAATCCACGTATCCATCACTCCATTCATCTGTCCATCCATCAGTCCATCCACTATTCCAATTATCATCACTCCATTCATCCGTCCATCCATCAGTCCATCCACTAATCCACTTATCCATCTCTTCATTCATCCGTCCATCCATCAGTCCATCCACTAATCCACTTATCCATATCTCCGTCCATCCATCAGTCCATCCACTAATCCACGTATCCATCACTCCATTCATCCGTCCATCCATCAGTCCATCCACTAATCCACGTATCCATCACTCCATTCATCCGTCCATCCAATGATGTACTGTGCAGGTTCGACCAGCTGGTGACGCCTTCTATCAGTCCACCATTGAACCATGGAGCCAGTGGTTGACTGGAAGTCAGGGTACAGCCCCAAATCCCATTTGGGATCCCTTGCAATTTCTAATCGACGAGGCTCACAAGAGAAGCATGGAAGTCCACGCGTGGTTTAATCCTTACAGGTAACAGATTAGTCAACTTTACAAGTAACAGATTAGTGAACTTTAACGGTAACAGATTAGTCAACTTTACCGGTAACAGATTAGTCAACTATTCAAATTAACTTTAAGATTTGAGTTTAAATCCCATTGCGTGAAAACGAGGCACGAGCGTGAACCAAAATTATTTCATACTTGAGTCTAAGAGCATTAAGTAGGGTCACATATATTCTGATGAACGTATTGTCTTATAAGAGACGTGCCCATACATTATTGATTCCCAAATGTCTTTCGCTAGGGCGAAGTCTGGCTCCACCTCTACTTCCGGTCTTGCAGCCAATCATATGGCCAGAGCCATCCCAGCGCACGCGCATGCCTACGGTAACAACCTCTGGATGGACCCTGGAAGTAAAGAAGTGCAGGTTGGTAGGTTTGAGAACCGTTGACAGCAAAGACAAGAAAACGGGAAGTAAATTAGTAGGGTGTTTACGGTACGATCACTTGAGTTTGTATAAATTAGTAGGGAGTTTACCGTACGATCACTTGAGTTTTTATATCCTATTACTGTCTTACAGTCTTCTACACTGTATGTGTGTCTTTTTACGTGGTCATATCTGGGCATACGCCCTGTAGTCTCACTACCAGCATAGACCTGGGCAGATGTCCTGTAGTCTCACTACCAGCATAGACCTGGGCAGATGCCCTGTAGTCTCACTACCGGCATATATCTGGGCAGATGTCATGTAGTATCACTACTAGCATATATCTGGGCATACGTCCTGTAGTCTCACTACTAGCATATATCTGGGCATATGTCCTGTAGTCTCACTACCAGCATAGATCTGGGCAGATGTCCTGTAGTCTCACTACCAGCATATATCTGGGCATATGCCCTGTAGTCTCATCACCAGCAGAGATCTTGGCAGATGTCCTGTAGTCTCACTACCAGCATAGATCTGGGCATATGCCCTCCACCACAGCATAGATCTGGTGATATGTCCTGTAGTCTCACCACCACCATCAACAAAGATGTGAGCACAATTTCTGTAGTCTCATGACCACCAGCAGCATAGATCTTAGTATATTCCCTGTAGTCTCACTACCAGCATAGATCTGGGCATATGCCCTGTAGTCTCATAACCAGCATAGATCTTAGTATATTCCCTTTAGTCTCACTACCAGCATAGATCTGGGCATATGCCCTATAGTCTCACCACCAGCATAGATCTGAGTATATTCCCTGTAGTCTCACTACCAGCATAGATCTGGGCATATACCCTGTAGTCTCACCACCAGCATAGATCTGAGTATATTCCCTGTAGTCTCACTACCAGCATAGATCTGGGCATATGCCCTGTAGTCTCACCACCAGCATAGATCTGAGTATATTCCCTGTAGTCTCACCACCAGCATAGATCTGGGCATATGCCCTGTAGTCTCACCACCAGCATAGATCTGAGTATATTCCCTGTAGTCTCACCACCAGCATAGATCTGGGCATATGCCCTGTAGTCGCACCATTACCAACATAGATCTGGGCATATGCCCTGTAGTCGCACCATTACCAACATAGATCGATGCCCAGGATATAAATCAATGTAATCAATTAGCAATGAAAATCGAACAGTGATGAAAGAGATGATGACAAACTATGGAAAGCAAAAGAGAAAGACGAAAGAGAGAGAGAGGGGGGGGGGAGTAGAGGATTGAGATAGAGGGAGAGAGAAACAATGACAGGGGCAGAAGTGAGAGATAAATGAAGGAGGAAAGAGAGAGAGAGCGAGATATGGAGAAGTGATTGCAATGAATTCATCCATCATTCAGTGCTCTCACAAAATCAATCATCTAACAATGAGTTTACATATTTAGGCAACTCATGAATGGGATGTTGTTGTGTACACCAAGTCAGTAATCTCATTTACACTAGTTATGAATATGATGGCATTGTGTAAACCAAGTATCCCCCCCCCCCCAAACAGGACAGAGTCACCAACGTGATCCTTGACGTGGTCAAGCGTTATGACATTGACGGTGTCCACATGGACGACTACTTCTACCCCTACCCTACAGCGGACCGTTTTCCGGACACAAGCACGTATAATGCTTACAAGGTGAGTACCCCGGTCATTTGTCAAGTGTGAGATTCTCTGAACACGTAGCACTTTTTACTAGTTCAGCGTGAGACCCACTGACATCTTCTGAAAGTTTACTCAGTGCCGAAACGGTGGACTACAATCATTGAGGTTGATTGCGCAATCGTAATGTGTTGATGATATTTCGGATGATAGTTGATTGGTTGATGATCGATTGGATGCCAATCGTTTGGAATTGAATGAAAGTCAAGTTAATAATGTGTGATGTATGAAGGTTGATTGGTTGAAGGTTGATTGTATGAAGGTTGATTGTATGAAGGTTGATTGTATGAAGGTTGATTGTATGAAGGTTGATTGTATGAAGGTTGATTATGTAAAAGTTGATTATATAAAGGTTGATATATAAAGGTTAATTATATAAAGGTTGATTGTATGAAGGTTGATTATATAAAGCTTGATTTTAAAATAGATAATAGTTGTTAGAATGTTTTTTGGTAATGGTTCCTTGGATGATTCAGGGGTGTAGCTAGGATTAGTGCCAACCGGGGTGGGCAAAGAATCTCGCTGCCAAATCTTCTATGAAATAACACTCTGAAGTAGGCCAAAAATGCCCCACCTCATTATAAAGCATAAATGCCCCACATCATTATAAAGCAAAGATGCCCCACCTCATTATAAAGCAAAGATGCCCCACCTCATTATAAAGCAAAGATGCCCCACCTCATTATAAAGCAAAGATGCCCCACCTCATTATAAAGCAAAGATGTCCCACCTCATTATAAAGCAAAGATGCCCCACCTCATTATAAAGCAAAGAAGCCCCACCTCATTATAAAGCAAACATGCCCCACCTCATTATAAAGCAAAGATGCCCCACCTCATTATAAAGCAAAGATGCCCCACCTCATTATAAAGCAAAGATGCACTGACCACGACGGACCACCTCCTTTCTTCGCTTCATGCCACTGCGTTGATTGGGTGATCGTTGATTGGGTGATCGTTGATTGGGTGATCGTTGATTGGGTGATCGTTGATTGGGTGATCGTTCATTGGGTGATCGTTGATTGGGTGATCGTTGATTGGGTGATCGTTGATTGGGTGATCGTTGATTGGGTGATCGTTGATTGGGTGATCGTTGATTGGATGATCGTTGATTTGGTGATGACTGATTGGTTGATAGTTGATTGGGTGCTAATTGATTGGATGATCGTTAATTACGTATCTGGTCAATATGTATGTCTTGTTTTCTGTGGCACGCAGAGTTCTGGTGGGACGTTGGCCTTGGCAGACTGGAGACGTGACAATGTCAACAAACTCATCGAGAGGCTGTCAACAGGGTAAGTTGTCAAGTTAGTGCTGTCAACAAGGTAAGTTGTCAAGTTAGTGCTGTCAACATGTAAGTTGTCAAGTTAGTGCTGTCAACAAAGTAAGTTGTCAAGTTAGTGCTGTCAAAAGGGTAAGTTGTCAAGTTAGTGCTGTCAACATGTAAGTTGTCAAGTTAGTGCTGTCAACATGTAAGTTGTCAAGTTAGTGCTGTCAACAAAGTAAGTTGTCAAGTTAGTGCTGTCAAATGGGTAAGTTGTAAAGTTAGTGCTGTCAAAAGGCTAAGTTATCAAGTTAGTGCTGTCAACAAGGTAGCTGGTCAAGTTAGTGCTGTCAACAAGGTAGCTGGTCAAATAAGTGCTGTCAACAAGGTAGCTGGTCAAGTTAGTGCTGTCAACAAGGTAGCTGATAAAGTAAGTGCTGTCAACAAACTAAGTTGTCCAGTTAGCCCTGGCAGACTGGAGATACGACAATGTCAATAAACTCGCTGAGAGGGTGTTAAATAGGTAAATTGTCAAGTCAGGGCTGTCAATAAGTTTTCAAGTTACTATTGCCAACACTGTAAGTTGTCAAGTTTTGCTGTAAACGGGGTAGATTGTCAAGGCAGGGTACTAACATGCTCACTTGTGATTGTATTTTTTTAAAAGACAAAGTATCTTGGCCAATTTGTTAACGAGCACAGGTTTTGAATTGTCTTACGTCCTTAAGTTTTATTGATTCTAGACATTCGTGATCTACCTCTTCACTTACAACAGTGTGTCTCACTTTGCAGTATTCATCAGACTAAGGCTTGGGTCAAGTTTGGCATCAGTCCCTTTGGTATCTGGAAATCTGGCTATCCCAGTGGCGTTTCTGGTAAGTCAAGGCCGTGGGTGCCACGCTGAATTTTAAAATCGATATAGTTCTGAAACACGTTATATGAGATCAAGCGTGTATGGGCGTGTTCCGTTTCTTTGTCTTATATTGTAGCCCCGCCCATGTGTAAAGATTGCCTGATGCGTTATGTCTTGTAACCTGCAGGTATGTCAAGTGTCGATGAAATCTATGCCGACTCCCGGCTGTGGCTCCAGAAAGGCTGGCTGGACTACGTGGCCCCACAGTTGTACTGGGTGATAGATGGCCCACAGAGCTTCACCAAGCTGGTGGACTGGTGGTCGGACCCCGCCCAGAACCCCCTGCATAAGCACATCTACGCAGGATTGGCCGACTACAGGTTTTAAAATTATTGTCATTTAATGATAAGCCATACAAAGTGTCAGCCCTACATGGATGAAGGGAGCAGTTAACCAGCGCCCTACACCAAGAGGATGAAGGGAGCAGTTAACCAGCGCCCTACGCCAAGAGGATGAAGGGAGCAGTTAAACAGCGCCCTACACCAAGAGGATGAAGGGAGCAGTTAACCAGCGCCCTACGCCAAGAGGATGAAGGGAGCAGTTAACCAGCGCCCTACACCAAGAGGATGAAGGGAGCAGTTAACCAGCGCCCTACGCCAAGAGGATGAAGGGAGCAGTTAAACAGCGCCCTACACCAAGAGGATGAAAGTAGCAGTTAACTAGCACCCTACCCCAAGAGGATGAAGGGTGTAGTTTACTAGCACCCTACCTCAAGAGGATGAAGGGAGCAGTTAACCAGCACCCTACCCCAAGAGGATGAAGGGAGCCGTTTACTAGCACCCTACCTCAAGAGGATGAAGGGAGCAGTTAACTAGCACCCTACCCCAAAAGTATGAAAGTAGCAGTTAACTAGGACCCTACCCCAAAAGGATGAAGGGAGCCGTTAACTAGCACCCTACCCCAAAAGGATGAAGGGAGCCGTTAACTAGCACCCTACCCCAAAAGGATGAAGGGAGCCGTTAACTAGCACCCTACCCCAAAAGGATGAAGCAAGCAGTTTTCTCGCTACTTAAGTTGTAAACTCTCATAAACTGTATGAAATAGTTGACTCCATATCAATCCCATATATCACATAACAAACTTAAAGCACAGACGACCAACAAAGACCTCACGTAAAGTTCAGCATTCGTAACATAAAAACAACTATCTTACACAACAAACCACATACATCACACAACAAACCACATACATCACACAACAAACCACATGCATCACACGACAAACCACATACATCACACAACAAACCACATACATCACACGACAAACCACATACATCACACAACAAACCACATACATCACACAACAAACCACATACATCACACGACAAACCACATACATCACACAACAAACCACATACATCACACAACAAACCACATACATCACACAACAAACCACATACATCACACAACAAACCACATACATCACACGACAAACCACATACATCACACAACAAACCACATACATCACACAACAAACCACATACATCACACAACAAACCACATACATCACACAACAAACCACATACATCACACAACAAACCACATACATCACACAACAAACCACATACATCACACAACAAACCACATGCATCACACGACAAACCACATACATCACACAACAAACCACATACATCACACGACAAACCACATACATCACACAACAAACCACATACATCACACGACAAACCACATGCATCACACGACAAACCACATGCATCACACGACAAACCACATACATCACACGACAAACCACATACATCACACAACAAACCACATACATCACACAACAAACCACATGCATCACACGACAAACCACATACATCACACAACAAACCACATACATCACACAACAAACCACATGCATCACACGACAAACCACATACATCACACAACAAACCACATACATCACACAACAAACCACATGCATCACACGACAAACCACATACATCACACGACAAACCACATACATCACACGACAAACCACATACATCACACGACAAACCACATGCATCACACGACAAACCACATGCATCACACGACAAACCACATACATCACACGACAAACCACATACTTCCAATAAAGAAATATAATGCTAACTTATTTAATAACAAAACGGCTGAATAAACATGGGGACACATATCCTTGCTCTCTGCAGGATCGAAGAGAACAACTGGAGCCCGACAGAGATCGTCCATCAAATCCAACAGGTTCAGATCAGAACCAGTCGCAACGTGTGGGGCGCCGTACACTTTAGTGCTAACGACGTGGAGCTGAGCGCCCATGTAAGTGTGACCAACACACATTGACGTATGCCTGAACTAAGTGCCAGCTGGGCAAGAGCCCTAAGACACATAACAGCCCCAACACACGATAGCCCCAACACACACGACAGCCCCAACACACACGACAGCCCCAACACACACGACAGCCCCAACACACGATAGCCCCAACACACACGACAGCCCCAACACACACGACAGCCCCAACACACACGACAGCCCCAACACACACGACAGCCCCAACACACACGACAGCCCCAACACACACGACAGCCCCAACACACACGACAGCCCCAACACACACGACAGCCCCAACACACACGACAGCCCCAACACACACGATAGCCCCAACACACACGACAGCCCCAACACACACACGACAGCCCCAACACACACACCACACATTCACTCTATAATTTTTATAATAATTAATAAAATTATTTATGGGGAGGTCAACCACTAGCGTCCTAGTTAAGCCGCTGACTACATCCTTTAACCACTAACGTCCTAGTTAAGCCACTGACTACATCCTTTAACCACTAACGTCCTAGTTAAGCCACTGACTACATCCTTTAACCACTAACGTCCTAGTTCCGCCACTGACTACATCCTTTAACCACTAACGTCCTAGTTAAGCCACTGACTACATCCTTTAACCACTAACGTCCTAGTTCCGCCACTGACTACATCCTTTAACCACTAACGTCCTAGTTCCGCCACTGACTACATCCTTTAACCACTAACGTCTTAGTTCTGCCACTGACTACATCTTTTAACCACTAACGACCTAATTCTACCACTGACTACATCCTTTTCTTTATCCTTCAATTAATTTTCAGGGTCTAACAACTGCTCTAAAATCTAATGTCTACACGGGCCCCACACTCCCTGATGTCTACTACTACAGAGGTGGGGTTACTGCCCCAGCTGCCCCGACCGTGACCGCCAATGGAGGGACGCTGAACTGGAGCGGAAGTCTGAAAGCGAACGTCCGGTACTGGGCGGTGCACCACAGCACCTCCAATACGTGCGCCCTGGTCAAAGTTCTGGACGTCTCCACCACTTCCTACTCAGTGGCAGGGTCTGGAGATTATGTGGTGACAGCTGTCAATAGGATCGGAGTTGAGACTGATGGGAATGTTGTGACAGTGACAACTGTTGTTGGATAGGTCATGTACTGGAATGGCGGGCATTTATTAAAACCAGGCCAATTTATAAATAAACCCATAGCAAGTATTCCTCACATCATAAATTCTATTCTGTTTCAGAATACAAAAATGATAATGATCATCTCCATGGACGCTAAACCTCCATCAAGCCACTCAAGTCCATCTTTTTTTTTTTTTTTTGTCTTTGCTTTGTCTTTTTTTGTCTTTGTTTTGTCTATTTGTGTCTTTTTTTGTCTTTGCTTTGTCTTTTTTTGTCTTTGTTTGTCTTTGTTTTGTCTTTGTTTTGTCTTTTTTTGTCTTTGTTTTGTCTTTGTTTTGTCTTTGTTTTGTCTTTGTTTTGTCTTTGTTTTGTGTTTGTTTTGTCTTTGTTTTGTCTTTGTTTTGTTTTTTTTGTCTTTTTTTTGTCTTTGTTTTGTCTTTTTTTGTCTTTGTTTTGTCTTTTTTTGTCTTTGTTTTGTCTTTTTTTTGTCTTTGTTTTGTCTTTGTTTTGTCTTTTTTTGTCTTTGTTTTGTCTTTTTTTTCTTTTTTTGTATTTGTTTTGTCTTTTTTTGTCTTTGTTTTGTCTTTGTTTTGTCTTTTTTGTCTTTGTTTTGTCTTTTTTTTGTCTTTGCTTTGTCTTTTTTTGTCTTTGTTTTGTCTTTGTTTTGTCTTCTTTTGTCTTTGTTTTGTCTTTGTTTTGTCTTTGTTTTGTCTTTTTTTGTCTTTGTTTTGTCTATGTTTTGTCTTTTTTGTCTTTGTTTTTGTCTTTTTTTTGTCTTTGTTTTGTCTTTTTTTGTCTTTGTTTTGTCTTTTTTTGTCTTTGTTTGTCTTTGTTTTGTCTTTTTTTGTCTTTGTTTTGTCTTTGTTTTGTCTTTTTTTGTCTTTGTTTTGTCTTTGTTTTGTCTTTTTTTGTCTTTGTTTTGTCTTTTTTTGTCATTGTTTTGTCTTTGTTTTGTCTTTGTTTTGTCTTTTTTTGTCTTTGTTATGTCTTTGTTTTGTCTTTTTTTGTCTTTTTTTGTCTTTGTTTTGTCTTTTTTTGTCTTTGTTTTGTCTTTTTTTGTCTTTGTTTTGTCTTTTTTGTCTTTGTTTTGTCTTTGTTTTGTCTTTTTTTGTCTTTTTTTGTCTTTGTTTTGTCTTTGTTTTGTCTTTGTTTTGTCTTTGTTTTGTCTTTTTTTGTCATTGTTTTGTCTTTGTTTTGTCTTTGTTTTGTCTTTTTTTGTCTTTGTTATGTCTTTGTTTGTCTTTGTTTTGTCTTTTTTTGTCTTTGTTTTGTCTTTTTTTGTCTTTGTTTTGTCTTTTTTTGTCTTTGTTTTGTCTTTTTTGTCTTTGTTTTGTCTTTGTTTTGTCTTTTTTTGTCTTTTTTTTGTCTTTGTTTTGTCTTTGTTTTGTCTTTGTTTTGTCTTTTTTTGTCTTTGTTTTGTTTTTGTTTTGTCTTTTTTTGTCTTTGTTTTGTCTTTGTTTTGTCTTTTTTTGTCTTTGTTTTATCTTTTTTTGTCTTTGTTTTGTCTTTTTTTGTCTTTGTTTTGTCTTTGTTTTGTCTTTGTTTTGTCTTTGTTTTGTCTTTGTTTGTCTTTGTTTTGTTTTTTGTCTCTACTCTCCAAAGCTGAATAGGTTTTACTATTTTTACTAGTTTACTTCTTATGGTGATTGAGAATCCTCCATTTTGATTAAAACTTCATAACCAGGGTTATGAATCACCAATCACGTGACGTGATGAAGAGAACTAGAGCAAGTGACTCCCACAATAGGAAATATCAATGATTGGACGAACCTTAACTCTGAACTTCAATGAAGATGACTGGAATCCCCTTGGCTTGCAGGAAGTCAGCTCTCATTCACTTGTACAATTCGTCATGTCAACACTTTAGCTGCAGAATGCAAGACTGGTGAGTCTCGTGGCGTCATGCAAAAGGGGGGGGGGGTGCTCTTGTCTCTTCAACAAAAACAAATATATTATAGTTAAGTCGCATATTAAAGTTGCTATGGACATTTTGTTGAGTTGTTTGAAGATTTAGAGACAACTCGGACATATGCAAAAACTGTTCAGCTTGGAATTTACGACAAAAATCTCACGTCGTTATATCACTTCACTTAACAGCTGCACATACGTGGTTGAGATTGTGACAGGAAGACATAGGTCAGATGATCTTGTTGTCACAGCTGCACATAAGTGGTTGAGATTGTGACAGGAAGACATGGGTCTGATGATCTTGTTGTCACAGCTGCACATAAGTGGTCGAGATTGTGACAGGAAGACATGGGTCTTATGATCTTGTTGTCTCAGATGATGTTGAAAGATCATATAAACACCAAAATCAAATCATGATTGTACATAAGACAAATTAAAATTCTAAGTTATTCAAAAGAGTTTTAAAAAAAAATATTGATCTTATCATTTCTATGAACAATTAAAGCAAAGTTTCTCAAAATGTTCAATAGTGTGCACCCCTTACGAATTGTTTGACTTAGCCTACATATTTACTATTACATTTTTAAATTATTGAATTACAGTAAACAACTAAAGAATGTATTCAATAAATGTGTGACCTATTTCATAAAGCAAAAGCTTAGTGGAGATATGCTTCAAACCCATCGACATTTCTATCATGACTTACAATACATAGGCTCCATAACTTACAAAACAATGGCTCCATGACTTACAATACAATGGCTCCATAACTTACAATACAATGGCTCCATGATTTACAATACAATGGCTCCATAACTTACAAAACAATGGCTCCATGACTTACAATACAATGGCTCCATGACTTACAATACAATGGCTCCATAACTTACAATACAATGGCTCCATGACTTACAATACAATGGCTCCATGACTTACAATACAATGGCTCCATGACTTACAATACAATGGCTCCATAACTTACAATACAATGGCTCCATAACTTACAATACAATGGCTGTATAACTTACAATACAATGGCTCCATAACTTACAATACAATGGCTCCATAATTTACAATACAATGGCTCCATAACTTACAATACAATGGCTCCATGACTTACAATACAATGGCTCCATAACTTACAATACAATGGCTCCATAACTTACAATATAATGGCTCCATAACTTACAATACAATGGCTCCATAACTTACAATACAATGGCTCCATAACTTACAATACAATGGCTCCATAACTTACAATACAATGGCTCCATGACTTACAATACAATGGCTCCATGACTTACAATACAATGGCTCCATAACTTACAATACAATGGCTCCATGACTTACAATACAATGGCTCCATGACTTACAATACAATGGCTCCATGACTTACAATACAATGGCTCCATGACTTACAATACAATGGCTCCATAACTTACAATACAATGGCTCCATAACTTACAATACAATGGCTCCATAACTTACAATACAATGGCTCCATAACTTACAATACAATGGCTCCATAACTTACAATACAATGGCTCCATAACTTACAATACAATGGCTCCATAACTTACAATACAATGGTTCCATAACTTACAATACAATGGCTCCATAACTTACAATACAATGGCTCCATAACTTACAATACAATGGCTCCATAACTTACAATACAATGGCTCCTCTGTTATAATGATCCCTTTCCTTGCAACCCCTTGAAATAATAAACCACTATAATAGATTAAAACCAATATTATTTGAGAACCGTTTACTAGATCAATAATTAGAACCAGTTGTTTTCCTTTTAAACTTACGACACACTTTTAAAAAAATAACAAAATTTTTCGGCACACTAACAATGATATACAAATTCTGCGGCACACTAACAATGATATACAAATTCTGCGGCACACTAACAATGATATACAAATTCTGCGGCTCACTAACAATGATATACAAATTCTATGACACAGCATTTAGTATTTTAAAGAAAAAAAGATTGCATATCAAAAAAAATTTTTTTATAAATATTATGGATAAGTTGGTTGTTTTTTCAGGAAAGGTCGGATGGGGGGTGGGTGGGGGAGGGGGGTCAGCCACGGTCAGTCTAGAAAATTTAAAGTTACAAATAAACAAGAAATAATGATGTTATGCTACATAGAAGATGTGTTTAGATATTCGTTGAGCTAGAGACAGCGGTGGACTGGAGTGGCCAAGTCATGCAGTGGTGGACTGGAGTGGCCAAGTCATGCAGTGGTGGACTGGAGTGGCCAAGTCATGCAGTGGTGGACTGGAGTGGCCAAGTCATGCAGTGGTGGACTGGAGTGGCCAAGTCATGCAGTGGTGAACTGGATTGGCCAAGTCATGCAGTGGTGGACTGGAGTGGCCAAGTCATGCAGTGGTGGACTGGAGTGGTCAAGTCATGCAGTGGTGGACTGGAGTGGCCAAGTCATGCAGTGGTGGACTGGAGTGGCCAAGTCATGCAGTGGTGGACTGGAGTGGCCAAGTCATGCAGTGGTGGACTGGAGTGGTCAAGTCATGCAGTGGTGGACTGGAGTGGCCAAGTCATGCAGTGGTGGACTGGAGTGGCCAAGTCATGCAGTGGTGGACTGGAGTGGTCAAGTCATGCAGTGGTGGACTGGAGTGGCCAAGTCATGCAGTGGTGAACTGGATTGGCCAAGTCATGCAGTGGTGGACTGGAGTGGCCAAGTCATGCAGTGGTGGACTGGAGTGGCCAAGTCATGCAGCGGTGGACTGGAGTGGCCAAGTCATGCAGTGGTGGACTGGAGTTGCCAAGTCATGCAGCGGTGGACTGGAGTGGCCAAGTCATGCAGTGGTGGACTGGAGTGGCCAAGTCATGCAGTGGTGGACTGGAGTGGCCATGTCATGCAGTGGTGGACTGGATTGGCCAAGTCATGCAGTAGTGGACTGGATTGGCCAAGTCATGCAGTGGTGGACTGGAGTGACCACGTCATGCAGTGGTGGACTGGATTGGCCAAGTCATGCAGTGGTGGACTGGAGTGACCACGTCATGCAGTGGTGGACTGGAGTGACCACGTCATGCAGTGGTGAAATGGAGTTACCAAGGTGCTCGTGACTAATATCAAATGCGATCTTATTGGACAGGTGAGGGTCACTGATAATCTAATAACGATACAGCAATAAAACAATCGTACAATGAGACAGTCGTAAAAAAAGTCGATAAATTAAAAAGTCAATTCAACATTCATTTTCTTTTAACTCCATCTTAAAAACATATATTTTTGTTAGATTATCGTGTTCATCAATTGTTATAATTGTATTATATTTAATTAATTTGTCAAACATGAAAATATAGGGTCTACTAAAATACATATAGGGGTCTACTTAAATACATATAGGGGCCTATTAAAGTACATATAGGGCCTACTAAAATACATATAGGGCCTACTGAAATATATATATTTGGACTACTAAAGTACATATAGGGGCCTACTAATGTACATATAGGGCCTACTAAAATACATATAGGGCCTACTAAAATACATATAGGGCCTACTAAAATACATGTAGGGCCTAGTGAAATACATATAGGGCCTACTGAAAACATATGGGACCTACTGAAATACATATAGGGCCTACTGAAAACATATGGGACCTACTAAAATACATATAGGGCCTACTAAAATACATGTAGGGCCTAGTGAAATACATATAGGGCCTACTGAAAACATATGGGACCTACTGAAATACATATAGGGCCTACTTAAATACATGTAGTGACTTACTAAAATACATATATGGGCCTACTAAAATACATATAGGGCCTACTTAAATACATGTAGTGACTTACTAAAATACATATATGGGCCTACTAAAATACATATAGGGCCTACTTAAATACATGTAGTGACTTACTAAAATACATATATGGGCCTACTAAAATACATATAGGGCCTACTTAAATACATGTAGTGACTTACTAAAATACATATAGGGCCTACTTAAATACATGTAGTGACTTACTAAAATACATATATGGGCCTACTAAAATACATATAGGGCCTACTTAAATACATGTAGTGACTTACTAAAATACATATATGGGCCTACTAAAATACATATAGGGCCTACTTAAATACATGTAGTGACTTACTAAAATACATATATGGGCCTACTATAATACAGAGTTTAACATTAACAGAGATGTGTCTAGGACAGTTTAAAAAAACCGAAATGAGGTCAGGTAAGAAGAAAAACACCCTTGACCTTGAACTCCAAAGTCCGGTAAGAGCAGGATATTATTTTTTACAACTTTGGTTTGCTGGGGAGCGAAGGAATGGGGAGTGAAGGAATGGGGAGTGAAGGAATGGGGAGTGAAGGAATGGGGAGTGGAGGAATAGGGAGTGAAGGACTGGGGAATGAAGGAATTGGTCGTGAAGGAATGGGGAGTGAAGGAATGGGGAGTGAAGGAATGGGGAGCGAAGGAATGGGGAGTGAAGGAATGGGGAGTGAAGGAATGGGGAGTGAAGGAATAGGGAGTGAAGGAATGGGGAGTGAAGGAATGGGTAGTGAAGGAATGGGGAATGAAGGAATGGGTAGTGAAGGAATGGGGAGTGAAGGAATGTGGTCTTGTGAAGTCTGCATGAAGTCTGCTTGAAGTCTGCATGAAGTCTGCATTAAGTCTACATGAAGTCTACAAGAAGTCTACATGAAGTCTACATGAAGTCTGCATGAAGTCTGCATGAAGTCTGCATGAAGTCTGCATGAAGTCTGCATGAAGTCTGCTTGAAGTCTGCATGAAGTCTGCATTAAGTCTACAATAAGTCTGCATGAAGTCTGCATGAAGTCTACATGAAGTCTGCATGAAGTCTGCATGAAGTCTGCATGAAGTCTGCTTGAAGTCTGCATGAAGTCTGCATTAAGTCTACAATAAGTCTGCATGAAGTCTGCATTAAGTCTACATGAAGTCTACAAGAGGTCTACATGAAGTCTGCATGAAGTCTACATGACGTCTGCATTAAGTCTACATGAAGTCTGCATGAAGTCTGCATGAAGTCTGCATGAAGTCTGCATGAAGTCTGCTTGAAGTCTGCATGAAGTCTGCTTGAAGTCTGCATGAAGTCTACAAGAAGTCTACATGAAGTCTGCATGAAGTCTACATGAAGTCTGCATGAAGTCTACATGAAGTCTGCATGAAGTCTACATGAAGTCTACATGAAGTCTACACGAAGTCTACATGAAGTCTGCATGAAGTCTGCATGAAGTCTACATGAAGTCTACATGAAGTCTACATGAAGTCTACATGAAGTCTGTATAAAGTCTGTATCGTCCAGATACAATAGCTTTAATGAACTCCTTATGGCAATGTTATGTAGACGGCGCGTTTACATCATCTTTCCCGTGAATGTGAACTTTAGTTGACCCTAAGTTCGGTGCCGCTTTTAGGGCGTGGCTAATTAAAAATTGACACCTTGACCTTGTTTACAACTAAATAAAATCTATAGCCTGTATTATAGAATTCTGTAAAAAAATCGAGTCTAATTAGTAAAGGAATACAATGTGCAAGCCCGTTCTAGAAATGTCTACGAAACAGGCTATATACAGGGTGAGCCAATAAAAGTGAGAACATCTTGAAGCATATGAGTTATTTCAAAATATAATTTAATTAATTATAATTCTTCATACATTTTTTTGCGAAATGTTTAGCTAATCAGAAATCATGTTCAATGTGCCCTCCTTGCTTCTCAACGACTTTTTCTAAGTGTCGACGCCACTCGTTTGTGCTTCTGTCAATGAAACGTTGCCCCAGATTTTACGAGCTGTTCTCACTTTTATTGGCCCACCCTGTATACGCCTAGGGAGACATTTGGCTAACACTATTACGGTAGAGATATTCGCTAACACGATTACGGTAGAGATATTCGCTAACACGATTACGGTAGAGATATTCGCTAACACGATTACGGTAGAGATGTTCGCTAACACGATTACGGTAGAGATATTCGCTAACACGATTACGATAGAGATATTCGGTAACACGATTACGGTAGAGATATTCGCTAACACGATTACGGTAGAGATATTCGCTAACACGATTACGGTAGAGATATTCGCTAACACGATTACGGTAGACATATTCGCTAACACGATTACGAGACGAAGATTTGTGAGTTTGCATTTACTGTGTGCCTGTACTTTCTTTTTCAACATTGTACCTTTTTACGACATCGTATAATATTCAACTTCAACATTATACCGGTACAAGCCAACATTATACTGTAAGTCCATAGCTTTAGTTTGACTTCTTTTTGATTTTGTAAATTATAATTAACTTAATAAAACTATTAATTGTAACTAGCCCTAGTTTGGGTATCGTTTTCTTAGTTATTGTATTTAATTTATGGTATCGTCTTTTTTTTTGTGTACTATTTGTCACCGAGCCATTTCGACAACTAAGAGATGAAATTCTCTAACAGGCTAGCTAATTTTAGTTTCAGTTTTATATACAAATCGAAAGTGTGTTCTTACAGGAAAAAATGTTCTACGTCAATGGCGATTGTTAAACTAGATATCGGCGAAGAAGTTATTCTTCTGTATATTTTAAACCTTATTGGTTTTTATACATTTCTCAGAAATACGATGAATAGGAAATGATAAGAACAAGTTGTGAAGTTGACGGGTTTTCCCGTTATTCTAGGTTTCTGGTTCGAGGTCTTATTTCTCCGTATCCGGAAATTTGATCGAAAGAAATTTCGTCGACGGAAAATTGATCGACAGAAATTTGATCGAATCGTTTTTTTAGTTTATAAGTTAAAATTTTGCGTCAAATTTCTTTTTGAACGCATTATTTTGTTTTACTTTATAGTATAGTGCGTTCAAAAAGAAATTTGACGAAAATTTTAACGTCTGAACTGAAAAAAAGATTCGACCAATACAGTGATACAAGTTTACAATAATACAATTATACAAAGATACAATTATACAACGATACAGTGATACAATTATACAATAATACAGTTACACAATGGTACAGTAATACAATAATGCAATTATACTTTCATTCAAGTGTCTTAACTTAAAAGACAACTTTCTAAAAACGTTTACAGTGACATGTTAGAAATCCAGTTACGAATGGTTTCGGTGCGTGACGTCACTAACTTCCGGGAACTCAACTACCCATAATGGCACATATACGAAACTTAGGAATCTGCTTTGTGATTGGCTGGGAACTTGACCGCGTGCAATCCTCTACGACAGGCATGAATCAACAATCTTGTTCGAGATTGTTTCTTTACCCAGGAAAGATACAGGTTCTGAATTTCCCACGGATCACAAGACTATAAATAAAAATGGTGAGCATTTGCCCGGCCTCAAAACCTTTCCTCAAGACCATTGAAGAAAACGGACTAGAAACGTGTGTGCCTGCAGATATGACAAGGTCCAAGGTAGGGTTCATTTCTGTTTTCTGATATAATTTCGAAGTTTGGATTAATTTTTGTACTATCTGGTGTATTTTAACAAATGTTATAGTTTTATTTCACATATCTTCGCGCCAACGTATCAACTCGATTGATTTAATGCCTGAGCACTCGTGTGTCTTGCATGGCATTGCCATTCCGGCTTAGAATGTTCTCCATCAAGTCTTTAGAGCATTATAAGTATACATAGATGCACAATATATACACTATAATACACTATATATCAAGCGTCATATTGAACGGGTTTGTTTCTCCTGACCCGCATATAGATCGGGTCATTAGTCATGAGATAAAGAGCCACGGGTATGGTGTAGGACTGTCTGCTGGACTATTGCTTAATAGTCGGCAGGTGGGTATAGGGCTGTCTGGTGGACTATTGCTTAATGGTCAGCAGGTGGGTGTATATAGTGCTGTCTGTTGTACTATTGCTTAATGGTCGGCAGGTAGTGGTGTAGAACTAACTGTAGGCCTCGATTTCGGGGCGTATTTCCCGATTTGCTTGATCTTCCCTCACCCCCTGAGGCTGCCCGCACCACAGGTGCAGGCATCCATGTTTGAGAACTTCTTACATAAGCCTAGGCTTAGATGTAACATAATTTTACTCACGTAGTAGTAGGCGCTTTATTGTTTTTGTTTCGACGCATCAGTGATTAGTGACATTAAGTACTTCAGCACAGCAGTGATTAGTGACATTAAGTACTTCAGCACAGCAGTGATTAGTGACATTAAGTACTTCAGCACAGCAGTGATTAGTGACATTAAGTACTTCAGCACAGCAGTGATTATTGACATTAAGTACTTCGGCACAGCAGTGGTTAGTGACATTTAGTACTTCAGCACAGCAGTGATTAGTGACATTAAGTACTTCGAAATATATATTGCAATAGTCCAGCAGACAGTCCTACACCCATTATATATATATAACTTGAACCAGAATCCATTATCACAACTATACGTATCTGTCACGCAGTGACGTCATGTGTGACGGTTGAGCCCAGGTAAGAAGGGGGACTTTTTTTCTTAAAGGGGAGGCGACTATTATTCGCCGTTCTCGGTGTTCGTGTTCTTCTGTCACACAGCGCGCTTCATGCGTACAACGTCATCTCTATTCAGGGATCCGGCAACTGCCTGTTCCTATCAGTGAGTTGATGAAGGCAATGCACTCTCACTACGACATAAGGCAATGCACTCTCACTACGTCACAAGGCAATGCACTCTCACTACGACACAAGGCAATGCACTCTCACTACGTCACAAGGCAATGCACTCTCACTGCGACACAAGGCAATGCACTCTCACTACGTCACCAGGCAATGCACTCTCACTACGACACAAGGAAATGCACTCTCACTACGACATAAGGCAATGCACTCTCACTACGACACAAGGCAATGCACTCTCACTACGTCACAAGGCAATGCACTCTCACTACGTCACAAGGCAATGCACTCTCACTACGACACAAGGCAATGCACTCTCACTACGACACAAGGCAGTGCACTCTCACTACGACATTGGACAGTAGATTTCGCTGCACATTATTGAAAAATAAGAAGTTAAATCTTTTTTGAGTTGTCTTTGTGTAACACTTGGACCCATCGGAAAGGCTATTTAAAAAATTGCACCCGTTTTAGCGCAAGTTTATAATAATTGCATGCCATTCAGTGTAATCATCTCCCTTTTACATGTGCCCCCACCCTCACCCAGGGCGTCACAGCACTTACATCCTCCACCGACGCCGAATGACAGCCACCTTTCACATCACATTTGTGTCTGGCCTGTTGAAATGTCGATCTACTTGTCATTTCTTTTTATTTGTTAGATGGGCATAGCCCTGGCCCTTGACTTCTTTCAACTGTCAATGTTAAGGGCTGGTCTGTGTGTTAGCCAAGTATTTTAAGTGCTCAGTAGAGAGGCGATATAACGCCCAATCTTTTCGTCACGCTCTCCCATTCTTAGGGCGGAGATTTCAAAATAGGTCAACCATAACAAGGCTTGTTCAACCTACGTGCAGCAAGTCATCTGAATAGGACAACTGTTTTCTTGGTAGTGTCGTTAATCGTTGTGCTTGGAACACGACTGATTGCAATTATTGACCAATCGAATCAGAGTAATACTTAATGACTGACCCCCCCCCCCCCAGAAAGGGGTGAGGGGGCGCTTCACAATAAGGAGATCAGATCTTAACTTCCGGCCCTATCTCAATCCACAGACTTGGCGGAAATCAGTCATGTGACAATCGAACAGCTGTAACAACGTCTGGGCATGTGTGTCGAAGGGGCTGTCCTTACGTGTATGTGTCTGGAATGTGTGAGTGTGTATAAATGGATCTAGACTGTGAGCTAGAGTGTGTATAAATGGATCGACAGCTCATCAAACAAATAATGTTGTCTAAATATGTTGCCATATATTGTGTATGCTCGCATTCGGCCGCTTAAGACGCCAATCGCTAGGCTGCTTGGAACTAACTAAAGCTTACGTACTTAATATTAAGCCTCAAGGCAGCGACACAATCTCTGAACAGGCCGTAATGGCATTTACAGCCATCTGTGTCTGTGTTATTGTAACATATTACTGGCTTCAAATGAAGCTTAGAAACGCGATTCAAAAGTTTTTCGAACTTCGTAAAATAAGAAGAATATGCGGATTTAAAAGTCGATGGGTAAGTCGTCCATGTTGGTTTGTTTGTTTGTTCCACCGTGCGCTAGACATGCTTGTTAGCCTGATAGTAACAATAACATTTCAATGATGGGAAATCGTTACGAAAGTCGGTACTTGTCGGTTAATTCCCCTGAATAAAATTTTACAACGAGAAAGCATGGCGTGACTTTTAACACAAAGTTTCAGTCACCCGGATATTTGAAAACATTAAAAACATTTGCATGGGATCCCATTTGAAAACGGGATCCCAATGGGGTCGGGATCTCAGTGGGGTTTTGATTCCAATCGGGATCCCAAATGGGGTCGGAATTCCAATGGGAATGGGATGCCATCGGGATGTGGGATCCCATTTGAAAAGGGATCTCATCGGGATCCCAATAGGATCGGGATCCCGCCGGCATTGGATATGACGTCAATATGAAGAAAGCGGTTTGACGATGTTGTACGGAGCTTAAAAAGGGTTTGACGATGTTGTACGGAGCTTTAAAAGGGTTTGACGATGTTGTACGGAGCTTAAAAAGGGTTTGACGATGTTGTACGGAGCTTAAAAAGTGATAGATTTGATCAAACTTATGAGCGTGGTGAATTAACCGAAAAGGTGCAATGTAAAATTGTATTCGGTTGAATTGGTTCCATGACAAAACGACAAGTGACAAAATGACAAGGGACAAAACGACAAGTGACAAAACGACAAGTGACAAAACGACAAGGTGACAAAATGACAAGGTGACAAAACGACAAGGTGACAAAACGACAAGGTGACAAAACGACAAGGTGACAAAACGACAAGGTGACAAAACGACAAGTGACAAAACGACAAGTCTTTAATGCCTTACATCGGTGTTTTCCAACGTGGGGCCCACGCCCCACAGGGGGGGGGGCAATTAGAAAATGAGCTATCTAGAACTTGAAAACACAAACATCTCACTAACGTTAAACAATAAATTATTACTAATAATTAAAATAATATAGAAACATATTTCATTAAAATTATTTCATACTTGAATGTCAGTTCTCCATATATGTTTTGAAAATTTACTTACTATGTTTCCTCTCCAATTTCCTAGTGATTTCTTCCTAAAACCTATCAAGCTTCTTCAGTAAACAACCGTATTTTTGAATATTAAAAATTATGTATATGTTACATGGCGGCAAAGAATTTTAGAAAAGCTTAGTTGGGGCATGGCACGAAAAAGGTTGGGCAACACTGGCTTAGGTGGGGCATGGCACAAAAAAGGTTGGGCAACACTGGCTTATGTGGGGCATGGCACGAAAAAGGTTGGGAAACACTGCCTAGCATACAATAAAGTATGGTCAACTTTTTTTTTATATTTAACATGCCTTATAGTTGGGGAAACACGGTATTGGATTATTAGACTAACCCTAACCCTAACCTCAAACCTTGTCATTTTGTCACTTGTCGTTTTGTCACCTTGTCGTTTTGTCACTTGTCGTTTTGTCACCTTGTCGTTTTGTCACTTGTCGTTTTGTCTAGTTACCGTTGCAAACATGATAAACTCGTGCGGCGGTCACATCAAAGAGCTTTGATGTTCGCAGCGATGGGTTTCAAATATTGTTCCTTTCTTAGTGGAGTCGTCGGCCTAATTCTGTGTTAGTCGTGATGAAAAATAACTTGAGTTTGACACATGTGCTCTAGAAGCTGAAGTTGGTGTTCAACAGTGTAGTGCTGTGTTAGTGCAGTTTCCTGTACAGCAGCGGTTCTCAACCTGTGGGTCGAGATCCCTTCGGGGGTCGAACGATCCTTTCCGAGGGGTCGCCTAAGACCATCGGAAAACATTTATACACCACAGTTATATAGTAGCAACACAAATAATTTTGTGATTCGGGGGTCGCCACAACACGAGGAACTGTATTAAAGGGTCGCGGCATTAGTAAGGTTGAGAACCACTGCTGTACAGTGTAATTAGATAGTAATAGACCTTTTGAGAACCTAATCTTATGCATAATAACAGACATACTTGAGATAATAATTAAAAACTTTAATTAATTACACATTTTATTTTTAATTACTGTAATTAGTAATTGTAATTAATTACTATCCATGTAATTGTCCTTTTTTAATTGCTCAGTAAATGTTTATTTGCAGAGCAAAAGTGAAAATACTAAATAGCAGATCACATCTTTATGAATATAGGGTCATGGTATACAACATACTCATATAGTACTTTGACCCAATATGACATACAATTTGTCTCCAAGGAATGAGCAAGCTGAATATTATAATTTAAATTATGTCATGGTTGCTCATACACACAATCACTGAAATTTGTAAGGGTCTGCTACAAAATATGATTGTGTATTCAGATATACAGTAAAATCATTTAATGAACTTCTCTGACTTTCTTGTATAACAATAAAATCCAAAAGCGGGTTCCCAAAAATGTGCATGTACTGCACTGTAAAAGGAAATATGTCTTAGTAAAACAATGTTGATGTTTAAGTTATTGAAACAAATGAAAAAATTCCCAAACTAATAATTTTTTAAATAAAAAAAAAGTAATTGTAATTACAGATCAATAGTGGAGTAATTTGTAATGGTAATTAAGTACACTTTTGAATGAAGTAATGTAAAATGTAGATAATTACAAATATAGGTCATGTAATTCTAATGGTAATTAATCACATTTAATGTAATTATGCGCAAGTCTGATAACCGAATACCGTGTTTCTCCAACGATAAGGCATGTAAAATATCTTAAAAAGTTGACCTTACTTTATTGTATGTAAGGCATTAAAGACGGTGGATGAGTTGGCGTTGAAAACTTGTCGTTTTGTCACCTTGTCGTTTTGTCACCTTGTCGTTTTGTCACCTTGTCGTTTTGTCACTTGTCGTTTTGTCACCTTGTCGTTTTGTCACCTTGTCGTTTTGTCACCTTGTCGTTTTGTCACTTGTCGTTTTGTCACTTGTCGTTTTGTCACTTGTCGTTTTGTCTTTTGTCGTTTTGTCTGGTTACCGGTTGAATTAACCGACACGCACCCGAAAGTCTCACAAACACGTTTTGACCAATCAAAGTATCAGATCTCGACGTCCTAGGAAAATTTTCGACTGCTGCAAATGCAACAACCCAAAGCTGAACAACCAGGAACGTCGGGTCCAGAATGTCAAAGGTATTTTAAGGGGTTACAGAACCCCCCACCCCCACCCCTCTCCCCCTCACACACACACACACCGTTACACTAGAGTTCTGCAGATAAATGGATCATTATGACGTCAACAGTCCTTCAGAACAGTCAGCTCCTTTACGGCACGTGTAGGGTTGTGTATAATTAAGCTAGACTCTAGAGCAGAGGTTCTTAATCTTTATCCAGCGCTGCCCCCTCTCTTGATTTCAAAACATATTCTGCACCCCATCTCGATTTTTAAATATAAAAGTATCATAGTATCATAGTCTATCATAGTATCATATACTTATTTATACCTAAAATTATCCCCAGACTTGTAATTAAACGGACAGGTCTCTCTCTCTCTCTCTCTCATAAGACTTTTCATTAGAATTAACTTTAGTTATGACTTACTAATCATAAAAAAACTTAAACATTGGACATATCATCATAGGCTTGTTTCTAAACTTTCCATATAACTTATCGTTAGGCTTTACCCTCAGACCTACCATAAAGTACACAAGCCTTATCATCAAACTTATCATTCGTCCAATCCTCAAATGTATCATTCGTCCTATCAGCAAACTTATCATTCGTCATATCATCAAACTTATCATTCATCCTATCATCAAACTTATCATTCGCCCTATCATCAAACTTATCATTCACCCTATCATCAAACTTATCATTCGTCAAATCATCAAACTTATCATTCATCCTATCATAAAACGTATCATTCGTCCTATCATCAAACTTATCATTCATCCTATCATCAAACTTATCATTCGTCATATCATCAAACTTATCATTCATCCTATCATCAAACTTATCATTCGTCATATCATCAAACTTATCATTCATCCTATCATCAAACTTATCATTCGTCATATCATCAAACTTATCATTCATCCTATCATCAAACTTATCATTCGTCCTATCATCAAACTTATCATTCATCCTATCATCAAACTTATCATTCGTCATATCATCAAACGTATCATTCATCCTATCATCAAACTTATCATTCGTCCTATCATCAAACTTATCATTCGTCCCATCATCAAACGTATTCTCGAAGACCGTCAAAGACATATTTACAATGGCGAAACAAACAAAAAAGAAAAAAAAGAGTTGAACATAATTATTTCATTCCTAAAAGGAAATTTCTGAGTGATTTGATCAAAGTTTTTTATTTACCCCTGAGGCCTTGGGTCTAACAGCCAAACCCACCACGTACGTACCGCTAGCCCCCCAACCTTCATTGTTTACAGCTATTGCACCCAGCCTAACAACCACCCATCACATCGTTGCGCGCACACTGAGAGGGTGTGGCCACACATATATGTCAGACAGAAGCCTTTCGCCATTGTATACACTCTTCCAAACATTCACGTCAGAACATTGTCACGCTCAACGCCGTGTGGAGTTACCAACAGAAACTTTCCCATTGTGAGTGTGATTCTAAAGCTAAAGGGGGAATTTCGCGTTTGACACATTTGTTCTTTTAACACAGAGCACATGTGTCATGTGGCAACGACCTAATGTAAGTTGAAAGTGCGTCAAGAAACACGTGACCACGCACACTTCTGCTATCTTATTCTTTGTTAAATGATTAAACTTCGTTCGTTTTGGCAATGATGAGTGGGGAGAGGGGTGGCAGCTTTAAGGTAGGGTGGTCAGTGACGTAGCGAGCTTAACTCGCGCCCGGGGCACAATACCTTTTTAGCGCCCCCCCCCTTATTCGAACACCATACAATATTATATGTAAAATATACCATTTGGCGCCCCTTTGTGAGTAGCATGATGCCCCCCGTGCCCCCCTCGCTACGCGACTGAGGGTGGTTTCCCGTTTCTTTTGATCAGTCGTCAGCGTCTGAGTGGTCAGCATCTAAGTGGTCAGCATCTAAGTGTCTACAAGAGACGATTTTTAAAATTATTTTTAATTTTCTTATTGGCACCTCCATGGGCTAGGGTGTTCAAAGGTCAAGGTGATGGGGACAGAGGCCTCTTCTCCTCAGCACGCTCCTGTCCGTGGGTGAATTTTAAGCCAGAACATTGAAGGGAAGTCATTGCTGAAATTTCGGCACACTATGACCAAAAGGTTGCCGACCCCTGGATCACAATACATCGGACGTGAACGCATGAATGAGTACTGTTCACCATTCTACATGTACGCCTACTCTCAAGGTGTCTTATCGCCAGCTCTCAGTGGGGGGCACTGCCTACTCTCAAGGTGTCTTATCGCCAGCTCTCCGTGGGGGGCACTGCCTACTCTCAAGGTGTCTTATCGCCAGCTCTCCGTGGGGGGCACTGCCTACTCTCAAGGTGTCTTATCGCCAGCTCTCCGTGGGGGGCACTGCCTACTCTCAAGGTGTCTTATCGCCAGCTCTCCGTGGGGGGCACTGCCTACTCTCAAGGTGTCTTATCGCCAGCTCTCCGTGGGAGGCACTGCCTACTCTCAAGGTGTCTTATCGCCAGCTCTCCGTGGGGGGCACTGCCTACTCCCAATGTGTCTTATCGCCAGCTCTCCGGGGGGAGGCACTGCCTACTCCCAAGGTGTCTTATCGCCAGCTCTCCGTGGGGGGCACTGCCTACTCTCAAGGTGTCTTATCGCCAGCTCTCCGTGGGGGGCACTGCCTACTCTCAAGGTGTCTTATCGCCAGCTCTACGTGGGGGGCACTGCCTACTCTCAAGGTGTCTTATCGCCAGCTCTCCGTGGGGGGCACTGCCTACTCCCAAGGTGTCTTATCGCCAGCTCTCCGCGGGAGGCACTGCCTACTCCCAAGGTGTCTTATCGCCAGCTCTCCGTGGGGGGCACTGCCTACTCCCAAGGTGTCTTATCGCCAGCTCTCCGTGGGGGGCACTGCCTACTCCCAAGGTGTCTTATCGCCAGCTCTCCGTGGGGGGCACTGCCTACTCTCAAGGTGTCTTATCGCCAGCTCTCCGTGGGGGGCACTGCCTACTCTCAAGGTGTCTTATCGCCAGCTCTCCGTGGGGGGCACTGCCTACTCTCAAGGTGTCTTATCGCCAGCTCTACGTGGGGGGCACTGCCTACTCTCAAGGTGTCTTATCGCCAGCTCTCCGTGGGGGGCACTGCCTACTCTCAAGGTGTCTTATCGCCAGCTCTCCGTGGGGGGCACTGCCTACTCTCAAGGTGTCTTATCGCCAGCTCTCCGGGGGAGGCACTGCCTACTCCCAAGGTGTCTTATCGCCAGCTCTCCGGGGGGAGGCACTGCCTACTCTCAAGGTGTCTTATCGCCAGCTCTCCGGGGGAGGCACTGCCTACTCTCAAGGTGTCTTATCGCCAGCTCTCCGTGGGGGGCACTGCCTACTCTCAAGGTGTCTTATCGCCAGCTCTCCATGGGGGGCACTGCCTACTCTCAAGGTGTCTTATCGCCAGCTCTCCATGGGGGGCACTGCCTACTCTCAAGGTGTCTTATCGCCAGCTCTGCATGGGGGGCACTGCCTACTCTCACGGTGTCTTATCGCCAGCTCTCCATGGGGGGCACTGCCTACTCTCAAAGTGTCTTATCGCCAGCTCTCCGGGGGGCACTGCCTACTCCCAAGGTGTCTTATCGCCAGCTCTCCGGGGGGGCACTGCCTACTCTCAAAGTGTCTTATCGCCAGCTCTCCGGGGGGCACTGCCTACTCCCAAGGTGTCTTATCGCCAGCTCTCCGTGGGGGGGGGGCACTGCCTACTCTCAAAGTGTCTTATCGCCAGCTCTCCGGGGGGCACTGCCTACTCCCAAGGTGTCTTATCGCCAGCTCTCCGGGGTAGGCACTGCCTACTCTTTTGTTGATATCCTTTTTTCAAAATTACTTTCTTCTTTTTAATTTGTTTTAATCGTAGCATCCTACGACAAAGTTAGGACATGTGTCTCCTAGGTCATTACAAATGGTGTAAAGACTATCCACCGTTCTACGTAGTGTGAAATCTGATCCTGCTCTGATTTGTCTTTTATTTTATTTTTTTTTCAAGATGTCTACTTCTCTAGGTCTTCACCATCAAGTGCATAACGAAAGAACAAATGGTACTTTCTGGTTATCTCGACCTCATCAAATTAATTTTCAAAATTGAACAAAATGACCCCTAAATCTACCCATCACCCTAACCTGAACCCTAAATCTATCCCTCACCCTAACCTGAACCCTAAATCTATCCCTAACCTGAACCCTAAATCTAATTTTGAAAATTTAATTTGATGAGGTCGAGATAACCTGAAAGAACCGAACAAATTTGCCTTTGAAATTAGTGTTTGCTGTTGTTGGTCCATCTCAGATGGAACAGGGCAATATTCCACGTTGAGTGCGCAGGCGGCCTGCCAGTCCTCCTGCCAGTCCTCCTGCAAATATTTCCAGCACTTGGGACACATGTTGTTTTGGGTCCTAGTTAGATGTGAGTCGCTTCTGCTTTTTCCTTGCCGGGCGACAGCGGTGCGTTTATTCTCCGAGGATTGTGCTCCAACAGTGAGTCTGCCACACAAGCAACAGTGAGTCTGCCACACAGGCTTGTGCTCCAACAGTGAGTCTGCCACACAAGCAACAGTGAGTCTGCCACACAGGCTTGTGCTCCAACAGTGAGTGAGTCTGCCACACAAGCGTGTGCTCCAACAGTGAGTCTGCCACACAGGCTTGTGCTCCAACAGTGAGTGAGTCTGCCACACAAGCGTGTGCTCCAACAGTGAGTCTGCCACACAAGCAACAGTGAGTCTGCCACACAGGCTTGTGCTCCAACAGTGAGTGAGTCTGCCACACAAGCGTGTGCTCCAACAGTGAGTCTGCCACACAAGCAACAGTGAGTCTGCCACACAGGCTTGTGCTCCAACAGTGAGTGAGTCTGCCACACAAGCGTGTGCTCCAACAGTGAGTCTGCCACACAAGCAACAGTGAGTCTGCCACACAGGCTTGTGCTCCAACAGTGAGTGAGTCTGCCACACAAGCGTGTGCTCCAACAGTGAGTCTGCCACACAAGCAACAGTGAGTCTGCCACACAGGCTTGTGCTCAACGGAGAGTCTGCCACACAGGCTTGTGCTCAACGGAGAGTCTGCCACACAGGCTTGTGCTCCAACAGTGAGTCTGCCACACAACAACAGTGAGTCTGCCACACAACAACAGTGAGTCTGCAACACAGGCTAGTGCTCCAACAGTGATTCTGCCACACAACAACAGTGAGTCTGCAACACAGGCTAGTGCTCCAACAGTGAGTCTGCCACACAACAACAATGAGTCTGCAACACAGGCTAGTGCTCCAACAGTGAGTCTGCCACACAACAACAGTGAGTCTGCAACACAGGCTTGTGCTCCAACAGTGAGTCTGCCACACAAGCTTGTACGATCCGTGGCAAGTGTCTCCCACGAATCAAGATCAAAATCCATGGATTTATGTGAAGCTTTTAGACAGGTCCTTGTTTCTGCCACCCAGCTTTCCTACTGGGGAGTTTCTGCCCACCAGCTTTCCTACTGGAGAGTTCACCAAACATTAGATTTTTAGGACGTCTGCTGTCTCGCATTCTTGCAACATGCACATCTGGCTTGTCCTTTTTGTAGGAGCGTGTGTATGCTGATACAATCAGACACTTGTAGAACCTCTGTATCAGGGACTTTGTCCTGCAACCTTACGCCTTGAAGTTTACGTAGAGCGTAGGAAGAGATGGTTTAGCTGTCTACCATGTTGCTGTACATTGTCCAAGTCTCGCTATTATATAGGAGAGATGCAAATATGGTTGACCTATATACTTTCAGCTCAGTGACAAGATTGAGACCTCTTCGCTCCAAAGAAAACACTCTTGCGGAGCCTTCCACCAAATGAACATTTTGCTTTGGAAATTTGGCTGTTGATGTTATTATCTATTGTTTTTTTTTAACATCTCCTTCGCTAGCTCGTAATTATCAAGCTCATAACAAGAGAAAAAGTTGCATTTTAAATAAATACTTAACCTAACAAATCAAAGTCTACAACACACCATGAGACAACAAAGTACTCCGAGACTACAAAACACCATGCGACTACGAAACACCACGAGACTACGAAACACCACGAGACTACGAAACACCTCGAGATTACAAAAAACACGAGATTACAAAACACCACGAGTTTACAAAACACCATGCATGAGACCACAAAGCACAACGAGACTAAAAAGCACCACTAAAATACAAAGCACCATTGGAATACAAAGCTCTACTAATAAGTAGCCTTACTTCGTGTTCTAAACCCTTACCAAATGCCCCGTTGTCATTAATAGTATTCGTATTTCTATTCCCTTCAGAAAACCAGCGTTGAACATTCATCAACGGCCAGCTCGGAGCTATCCACAGACAGCAGAGACACAGCCAGTCCCAAGTTTCTACCACCTGGACCAAATGGCCTCCCGTGCATCGGATCTTTGCTGGACTTCAAGGGCCCCAAGACCAATCTGGCATGGACCAAACAATACGGAGGAATTTACTACGTGAAACTTGGCAGCAAAAGTTTGGTGTATCTCAACAATCTGGAGCTCGTGAAGAAGTACTTGGAAGGGAGGCAGGGGGAGCTATTTTTAGACCGACCTATGGGACCCGGCGCTATTGGTGAAGGTGAGCTAAACAGTTGTGACTCATTGTATTGCGTATTATAGGCGTCATAAGTTTAAACAGTTGTGACTCATTGTGTTGTGTATTATAGGCGTGAGCTCTGGCGGACCATTTACTGAAGAGAAATAAAGCCCACCTCTATAGAGCAGACAGACACAAGAGCAAATGAAATATTCCACCAGCAGTTAAACTGCTTTGAAACCCTTATCTCTTCAATGGTGACATATTTCCCATAATTCAATTACTCGCTCCATGCTTCTTGTCTTACAAGCTTCTTGTCATAAAAGCTTCATGTCTATACGCCAAGAGTTGCCAAACCTTTTTTTCTTAGTGATGAGCCATTTTATAAATTATTTCTGCTAAGAAAATATTTTTTTCTGGGAGCCGCAGGCAGGGGAGGGCTAGAAGCAAAAAGAGTCACATGTTGTCAAATAGCTGTCATGTTGTCAAATAGCTGTCATGGTGTCAAATAGGAGTCATGTTGTCAAATAGATGTCATGTTGTCAAATAGCTGTCATGTTGTCAAATATGAGTCATGTTGTCAAATAGGAGTCATGTGGTCAAATAGATGCCATGTTGTCAAATAGCTGTCATGTTGTCAAATAGCTGTCATGTTGTCAAATAGCAGTCAAGTTGTCAAATAGCTGTCATGTTGTCAAATAGCTGTCATGATGTCAAATAGCTGTCATGATGTCAAATAGCTGTCATGTTGTCAACCGCTGCCTTAAGCGTTGCCCCAGTTCTGGTTTATAACAGAGCGACCATGTTCATGAACAAAGCTCAAGATTTCTCGTATTCCTGTGTTCTGTCCAGGTCTTTTATTTGGCAGCGGAGAAAAATGGAAGAAGAACAAACGGGCATTTATGAAGGCCCTGCACACGACAACATTCCTGGAGAACATGGAGGGCGCCATTCAGATGGAGCTGTCCATGGTCCTGGACAACCTTCGCGCGCAGACCGGCCGGCCAGTCAAAATCGGCGACGTACTTATATCAGCTTGCGTCAACGCCATCGGGGGACTTCTTCTAGGCGGATCACTTCCGGAAGACTCCGCGGACAGAAAAGAGTTGAACAGAATAGCCAGGAGCTTGGAAGGCTGTGACCTGTCATCGTTACTCACGCAGATATCTCTGAAACACCCGAGGTCAGTGTAAAATGGTTTAGTTTGTGACTTAGATGACATATAGATGACTTGCTGACGTTCATTTGTGTAACCCAGACATACAACGTTGTTGTCTTTTTAACGCCCTGGAAGTTTAAGCACACAATTATTTATAGATGTCCAGTTAGCTTCAGTTTCTACTTCCCTATGAAAAATGAGTAGCCACGCCTACTAATAGCTTGGTGAGTAGTCACACATACTAATAGCTTGGTGAGTAGTCACACATACTAATAGCTTGGTGAGTAGTTACTAATAGCTTGGTGAGTAGCCACACCTAATAGCTTGGTGAGTAGCCACGCTTAATAGCTTGGTGAGTAACCACGCCTACCAATAGCTTTGTGAGTAACCACGCCTACTAATAGCTTGGTGAGTAGCCACGCTTACTAATAGCTTGGTGAGTAGCCACGCCAAATAGCTTGGTGAGTAGCCACACATACTAATAGCTTGGTGAGTAGCCACACATACTAATAGCTTGGTGAGTAGCCACACATACTAATAGCTTGGTGAGTAGCCACGCCAAATAGCTTGGTGAGTAGCCACGCCTACTAATAGCTTGGTGAGTAGCCACACATACTAATAGCTTGGTGAGTAGCCACGCCAAATAGCTTGGTGAGTAGCCACGCCAAATAGCTTGGTGAGTAGCCACACATACTAATAGCTTGGTGAGTAGCCACGCCTGTACTAATAGCTTGGTGAGTAGCCACACATACTAATAGCTTGGTGAGTAGCCACGCCTAATAGCTTGGTGAGTAGCCACACCTACTAATAGCTTGGTGAGTAGCCACACCTAATAGCTTGGTGAGTAGCCACACATACTAATAGCTTGGTGAGTAGTTACTAATAGCTTGGTGAGTAGCCACACCTAATAGCTTGGTGAGTAGCCACGCTTAATAGCTTGGTGAGTAGCCACGCCTACTAATAGCTTGGTGAGTAGCCACACATACTAATAGCTTGGTGAGTAGCCACGCCTGTACTAATAGCTTGGTGAGTAGCCACGCCTAATAATAGCTTGGTGAGTAGGCACGCCTGTACTAAGAGCTTGGTGAGTAGCCACGCCTACTAATAGCTTGGTGAGTAGCCACGCCTACTAATAGCTTGGTGAGTAGCCACGCCTGTACTAAGAGCTTGGTGAGTAGCCACGCCTACTAATAGCTTGGTGAGTAGCCACGCCTACTAATAGCTTGGTGAGTAGCCACGCCTGTACTAATAGCTTGGTGAGTAGCCACGCCTAATAATAGCTTGATGAGTAGCCACGCCTACTAATAGCTTGGTGAGTAACCACACATACTAATAGCTTGGTGAGTAGCCACACATACTAATAGCTTGGTGAGTAGCCACGCCTACTAATAGCTTGGTGAGTAGCCACGCCTAATAATAGCTTGGTGAGTAGCCACGCCTACTAATAGCTTGGTGAGTAGCCACGCCTGTACTAAGAGCTTGGTGCATTACCTCCACCAGTAAACAAAGGCATTTCTTATGCAACGATTTATCAAAAGAAACGAGTCAATTACTGAGCTTCCTGGGAATATATTGTGCCAGGGGGGTTAGGAAAATTCATTAAAAATTTTAACAATTATCTAGTGAAAACCAGTGGCGTAGCGAGCTTAACTCGCGCCCGGGGCACAATACCTTTTTAGCGCCCCCAATACCTTTTTAGCGCCCCCCCCCCCCCATTCGAAAACCATACAATATTATAGTAAAATATACCATTTGGCGCCCATTTGTGCGTAGCGCCCGCGGCATGTGCCCCCCTTGCCCCCCCTCACTACGCCACTGGTGAAGACTTGGCACGCCTACATTAAGCAGAAGGTCCCAGGATGCGGACGTGATGTTCTGGTCATTAATGGTCATTTCAAACTCAGGTCTAGACTATAGCTATAACAAAAAAATAAACCCGTATTTGTAGGAATTGGTTTGAGTTGATTTACTGTATTTTTTCCAGACTCAGAGAACCACTCTCTAAACTGTTCTTCAAAGAAATAGTCGACGTCCACGGCACGTCCAGGCAGCTGCAGCGTCTGCTCAGACAATGGATAAGGCAAGCCCGCATGGGGACACTGTCCCCACAGCCGACGTGCCACTTTGACAAAAACACGAATCAGTTTCTCAAACCACTTGCTGTGAACGACCCACTGAACACCAGACGTGACAGCGCGGGTGCTGCCACCTCTGATGACGCGGAAGTGACCATCACGCCACCGAGAGATGAGAGCAAGATTGAATCGTCCATGCGGTGTGCCGCCCAGTTCGCTGTTCTCGGGTTCTCGGAGACGGGCCACGGCGAGGAGCCGTTTGAAGCGTCCGAGTCCCCAGAGAAGATATGTCCCAGCACCCCACTCTCAGAGTACCAGTGGACGTTCACCAAACAGATGTCAGTCAATGAGCACAATAACTCCATCTTACAGAGAATATTGAGACAGCCAGAGTTCGCGAATGTCACAGAAGGAAATGGTGAGTAAAGCATAACTTCTATTTGTTTAGTTTCTAATATAAATTGATACATTTTAATCCTTCAAAGATATTTACATGCAATAATTTTCTTTGACCCAGACGAGGAGCTCCTCCAATCGCTGATTGACATGTTCTTTGGGGGCGTGACCAGCACCTTGTCCGCCTTGGAGTTCGTCATCATGTACCTATCCAAACATCCCGGGATGAGCCAGTTGGCCCAACAGGAAATTGACGCGGCAGTTCAGGCCAACGGTGGAGAGTTGAAGTGGTCAATGAGGGAACAAATGCCCTATGTCCACGCCTGCATAGTTGAAGCCCTGAGGCTGGGATCTGTAACACCATCTTCCCTCCCCCATGTCGCCAGAGAAGATACAGAGGTAACTTATAGTTTGAGTCACTAGAAGTAGGTCACGATGCAAGATGTTCAAAGAGTGTGTTGTATGAAGATGAAACTTGGTGCAATGTGTTGTATGAAGATGAAAGTTGGTGCAATATTACTTTTCTAAGGAAATGTTCATATAAAAATATGTATCAACAGATTGAAGGGTATGCCATATTAAAAGGAACATTTGTAATGGGAAGTATCTACAGCTTGCACTATGACCCTGCATTTTACATCGACCCCGAAGAGTTCAGACCACAACGCCATCTAGACCGCCATGGTCAGTACGTGACCCCTCAAAGCTATAGGCCGTATGGAATAGGTAGGTACAATTTTTAAGATGATTTTTTTTTAATAGCTTAGAATAGATCATGAGCTAAATCGGTGGAGAGGTGGGCTGGGCCAATGAACGAGGATAAAGAATTTGCACATATTGACTAATGTTTTGTTAGAAAATGGTGGAACCATGAGTGCAAGAGAGTTTTTGGTTTTATACTTTTATGTACTGACGCATTATCTTGGAACCTAGGTCATCTTTTGTTAATTGATAGCATACGTTGATTGGCCTGTTCAATCCAGCCAATCACACATCTATTGTTAATTGATAGCATACTTTGATTGACCTGTTACATCCAGGCAATCATACATCTATTGTTAATTGATGGCACACTTTGATTGGCCTGTTCAATCCAGCCAATCACACATATTTTGTTAATTGATAGCATACTTTGATTGGCCTGTTCAATCCAGCCAATAACTCATCATAAAAATTATCGTTTCACCTAGGAGCAAGACGCTGCGTTGGAGATCAGATCGCAGAGATGCAACTGTTCATGTACACCATTACAATACTTCGCCACTTTGACCTGGAGTCAGTTGGTGAAAAGAAAGCCTCACACATGGAGACACACATGCGCATCATTCACAGACTCAAAGATTTGAATTGTGTCCTGCATCAGCGAAACATCTGAATATTTCCAGGCTGGTGTTGGCAAACTAACCAAAACTTGCTCCCATTCAACATGGCATAAAGCTATGTATATTTGTATTGTAGCCATGATATAAAGCTATGTATACTTTTGATATAAAGCTATGTATACTTGTGTTGATATAAAGCTTGTATACTTGTGTTGTAGCCATGATATAAAGCTATGTATACTTGTATTGTAGCCATGATATAAAGCTATGTATACTTGTATTGTAGCCATGATATAAAGCTATGTATACTTGTGTAGGAGCCATGACATGACGCTACGCTTACTTTGTTGGTATAAAGCTATGTATACTTGTGTAGGAGCCATGACATGACACTACGTATACTTTGTTGATATAAAGCTATGTATACTTGTGTAGGAGCCATGACATGATGCTACATATACTTTGTTGATATAAAGCTATGTATACTTGTGTAGGAGCCATGACATGCTACATATACTTTGTTGGTATAAAGCTACGTATACTTGGTTGGTATAAAGCTATGTATACTTGTGTAGGAGCCATGACATGATGCTACATATACTTTGTTGGTATAAAGCTGATTATTTTTGTTGGAGCCATGGAGGAAGTGCAAGCAACAATTGTCTAGTCAAGTAGGGGGTCAGAGGTCACAGACCTCACATATTTACACAGGAATGGGCCCACATTTTGTCAAGCACTACCAAATGTCTGGTCATCTGCTACATGTCCTGTTATTCTTCAAATCTGTCCAGTTGGAGATGTGACTGTACAACAGTGACAGAATGTCACAAGTTAACACATGCACTTCATTGTGACATTAGTTTGCCATCTCTATAGACTTTTGTAAAATCTAAATTTCCATTTATTTTTCAAATGTACACAAGTAGAACACCATCTTGCCAGTTTAAAAAACAAAACCTTCTTTTAATATTGTGAGAATGTGGCACCATGCTTCATTTAGCCATTCTTTTTCTATACTTTTTTATATTTTTTATGTGAACTTTTTTATTATTATTATATTCAATGATTAATTAATTTTCATTTAACGCCTGAGCCATGGTAAATTAAATTAAAAATATATACACTGATTAAAACTATCAATAAAAACCTGTTAATTTATTCCCATGCAAGATCCTGATCTTTTTATATTTCAACTATGATCTTGTCGTTTCACTTGAAATTCCCTTGAAAAGCCAACAGATTGGGTTAGGAGAATCAGAGCAGAAATGTGATGCTGGGTTGAAATAATTCCACTGTCTCTAATAATTATGTCCATTTTTTGTTGTTACATTACAATTGAAATAATTTATTTTAAACATTTTTTGTTGTAATTTACATTATTAAAATGTTACAAAATATATTCTCTAAAAGTTGTTATTTTATACCGTTTTTTTTCTATGCTCACATTTTCATTAAGTTGCTGTGCATTCATTGGTAATTCTTGAAATGTGTTATGACAGTGTCATCTGACACACAGCTGCATTATGCAAAAATTTTGTCATTTTTGTGTGCAATTGAAAATAAACATTTGCTCATAATATAAATTAGTTTTAAAATTTATTTCACTGAAATAGAGAAATCATTCTAAAAAAATCAGCATGCTAAAAGACATATGAAAATTAAAAAAAATTACTTCCATTACATTTTTCAAACATTCAAATAAACCCTACAAATATACCTCACAAATAGATAGAACCCACAAATATATCCCTTAACATGACCATGAAATATTTACCACAGTGTGAATTCATTGATTCCTGGAGTAGTATAAATAAAGAGAAATGAGCAGGGGTGGGTGGAAAGAGGGGAGGATTGGGGGGGGGGGGGTGATTTTCAGGCTGTGTATCAGGTTTGTAATGTTTTCAACTCTCTTGACAATTATTACTTCCATACACCACAATCAGGATGTAATGAGATTTGATAAGTCATAAAATTGTTGTCTTTATTTAACAAAGCCAACAATGAAAAGGTAATCATTGAAAAGAGGAAAGATGAAATCGTTAAGCTTAAATAAACTTTTGTGGCGGTTGCTGTAGTAGTGGTTAAAATTGTTTACAAGTCATAAGACAGGGGCCAAGGAAGCAGTAGACAGTTTGGGTCATCAGCTGACAGAAGCCAAGAAGAGGAAAACAATTCAAAGGTAAAAATGTGCAAGACAATTCTTCTTTCCCATCTCTGGTGATTCTTCTTTTAGATTAACTCATAATAAGACGGCTGGACTGTGATGACATCAAATCAATATTTACTTTCTGGGCTTTACGTTTGAACTGCTAATAAAACTGCCTGAAAGTTTCAATACAAACATTTGAACTGTAGATTTCTGGTCATGTGTTTCTGTTTACTTTCAAGCAAGGGAGAAAAGATTACAGCCACCAGCTCAGATAAAGAAATGTCCGATGTTTACTAAGGCATGGTCCGCAACAATTGGTTATTTAATAATGTTTAATTCCCGAGCTGACCTGTACAGCATAAGACATGGCAACATTGCCGAGTTATACAGCTGGCATGAATAAAATAAAATTATTTTATACATCAGCAAAATATTTACATTAATTTATGGGTAAATAGCTAATGATTTAATGTATAAACAAACCCTTCGGGTTGCCAGATTTCAATGAAAATTTTGCATGGAACTATTTGTTGACTTATAAAGCCAACGATCCTCGTAGAAATTTTCTCATTGTGGTTCCAACAGATGTAGGGGACGGTCCTGTCGTTTGATGAGAAATCTGTAAGAGAACACACAATTAATCATTATTGAATCTATGATAGAGTGAGATAAATACTTTAGTAACAGGGGACTATGATAGAGTGAGATAAATACTTTAGTAACAGGGGACTATGATAGAGTGAGATAAATACTTTAGTAACAGGGGACTATGATAGAGTGAGATAAATACGTTAGTAACAGGGGACTATGATAGAGTGAGATAAATACGTTAGTAACAGGGGACTATGATAGAGTGAGATAAATACTTTAGTAACAGGGGACTATGATAGAGTGAGATAAATACTTTAGTAACAGGGGACTATGCTAGTGAGATAAATACTTTAGTAACAGGGGACTATGATAGAGTGAGATAAATACTTTAGTAACAGGGGACTATGATAGAGTGAGATAAATACTTTAGTAACAGGGGACTATGATAGAGTGAGATAAATACTTTAGTAACAGGGGACTATGATAGAGTGAGATAAATACTTTAGTAACAGGGGACTATGATAGAGTGAGATAAATACGTTAGTAACAGGGGACTATGATAGAGTGAGATAAATACTTTAGTAACAGGGGACTATGATAGAGTGAGATAAATACTTTAGTAACAGGGGACTATGCTAGTGAGATAAATACTTTAGTAACAGGGGACTATGATAGAGTGAGATAAATACTTTAGTAACAGGGGACTAAGCTAGTGAGATAAATACTTTAGTAATAAAATTCTGCTGCAAGACTTGACATAGTCATATGTCAACATTAATACAGAAGTGATCATGGCTGTATGTTAATATTAATCCAGAAGTGATCATGGCCATATGCTAACGTTAATACAGCACTGATCATAGCAATGTGTTAACATTATTTCAGCACTGACGATAACCGTATGTCAACATTAATACAGAAGTGATCATGGCTGAATAGCAAAATAAAGGTTCAAGGATAATATTCAAGGTAATTTCCGATTAGACAAGGCTATGACAGGGAGACCCACTGTCTTGTATGCTATTTAACCTTGTATGCTCATTAGAGAGAGTTATATGAAGCATACATTTTGACACCCAAGGAAAAATAACACGATAATTTCGAAGGGAAACCCAAGACCCACAACCAATGGAAACTCTCTACAATCAACCCTTTCAGCATCTTGCATATGCTGATGACATATCACTGATAGGGAAAGGTCTTAAAGACATCAAAATCCTTTATTGAATTAGAAGACGCATCACTACAAGAAAGGCTGGAAGTTAACAAAACAAAAAACAAAATACATGACTATGATAAGAGAAGAACAGACAGATGAAGCCATTAAAATTAGAAACCAGACGTTTGAAAAAGTCAATCAATTCAAATAGCGAGGATCTTTATTAAATGAAAGAAACGAATTAATAACAGAAATAAAAGAAAGAATATCAGCCGGAAACAGGGCATACTTCAGTGGTCAGAAAATACTCAAAAGTAAAAAAATTACAAGAGAAACAAGGAAAACTATTTATAAAACTGTAATCAGACCATTTGTAACATATGCAAGTGAAACTTGGACCCTAACAAAAACGGCAGAAAACCTATTAAAAACAAGGGAGAGGAAATTTCTCAGGAAAATATACGGACAAACAAAGGATGAATATAGATGGAGAATACAAACCAACCATAAATTGTATGGTCTATATCAGGATCCCACGATAATAGCAGAAATAGAAAAGGGAAGGCTATGCTGGGCAGGACACTTAGAGAGAATGCCAAATGACAGAGGAGTGAAGAGGGTGCATCACCAAAACCTCAGGGGAAAACGGATCAAAGGCAGACCTAGGCTTCGATGGATGGATGGATGATGTGGAAAAAGATCTACAGCAGCTGGGGATCCAAGCATGGAAAAGAAAAGCATTAGTTAGGTCTGAGTGGAAGGAAGTGGTGAGGCAGGCCAAAGCCCTACCTGGGCTGTAGCGCCACTGGGATGGATGGATCATGTCCATATATTAACATTAATACAGAAGGGATCATAGCCATGTCTTAACAGCATTACATCACTGATCATAACCATATTTTAACATTATTACTAATAGCCTCATGTTAACAAGACAGCAATGTTCAGTCATTAGATTAACCTAAGTTTGACATGCCATCTTCTAATCAAAATGAATGACATCTTCATATCATTAAATACGGCTGGATGTCTAATAACTTACTATATATTACCGCACATAAAGACAGAAATTTTGGGTGAAAAATGCTACCGGTACTTAAAGTTAGGGATTCGCATTATATGTGCAGACGGGTGTAAGTAATTTTTTAATTAAACTTTATATTTAAATAAAGCAACAACAAAAACTTGTGGATGCTTTCCCTTTAGTTGCTTGCGTATTCTGACAATTTACATGAAAACAGCTGGTTTGAACTTTAAGTCCAATTTTCATTAAATTTTGAGTTTTACATTAATTATGAACAGCAGTTTTATTGAAAAAATGGACGTGAATGATGAATTTAAAATGTATATGTAATTAATGAAAACTCATCTGTAAATTATGCTAGATCTTGTAATATAGATTCCTTTTGAAGTGTACTGTAAGTGTATTGAATTTAATTCAACCAAATGAACAAAGTCGTCGTCTATGACGATGCCTGTCTTTGTCAAGGTCATTGAGTTCACTGTTATGACATGACCTTTTGTTTGTCTGTGCCAGGGTGGGGGGTTAAATCGAACTAGATTAGCAGATCGAAAGTTAGGCATCCGCATTATACATGGATTGTGTTTTACACTGTAATATAGTTACAACAATGTTGGATGTCTGGATAACTTACTCTGAACAAGTAGAGTTGGATGTCTGGATAACTTACTCTGAACAAGTACGGTTGGATGTCTGTAAAGCTGGTGTCGTACACTAACTCCTCATCCTCTTTGGGTGGCGTACTGGGCACATACTCATGACGATTGATCACATCTAAAATGCTAAAGACCTTCTCCATAACCTGCTCTGACAGCTTCGTCTTGAACTCTGCTCTCTCTGTGCAAGAGAAAATAGGATACAATTGTAAGCTGTATTTTCCCCTTCAAATCCGACACATTTCTGTCAGTTTAACACATGGCTTCAAAACTGATTCAAATATTGGTGTCACTGGAATAATTAATAGTCCATACCAGACCCGTTTACCCTCAAACTCTTAAAATCGTACAGTATCATCACAAAATCGTTCAATACATTGTCTTAATAGTGAAAAAATAAACATTCAGTATATAGAATTTATATAATGTAAGGACCTCAAAATCGTATATTGTACGCCAAAATCGTAAGAGTAAACAGGTCTGGTCCGTACAAACTTGCAAAGTTAAATATTTGCTTTTACGACATAGATATATTTTATTACAATGTCTCTATTAAAATATATTTTTTAACTGACTTTAATTTGCAAACACTTAAATTGAATCACCAGTACACTTCAACTACCACCACTTTGTGTCTTGTTGATGAATTGAATTTAACCAGAAAGTAAATGAAGTATTTTAAAGTATTTTCTGTAGCTGAAACTTGGAAACTTTTCCCATGAAGGCTAAAAAAATGTAACATCATCTACTTAAAATTGTTACAACTATGTCTGCCACGTAGATGTTGAACAACCTATCATACCGCTTTACAAACTATGCCTTACTCTTTGCCACAAAATATACATTGTATCATCCTAAGGGAAACCTTTCTGTGGTCTTTACTGTTATATTTTTTCAGCATTAGATTTCTCAACAGTTAACCCGAGTGTTTAAGATTTAACAGTTAGGACCAGTGTTTAAGATTTCTCAACGGTTAGGACCAGTGTTTAAGATTTCTCAACAGTTAGGACCAGTGTTTAAGATTTCTCAACAGTTAGGACCAGTGTTTAAGATTTCTCAACAGTTAGGACCAGTGTTTAAGATTTCTCAACAGTTAGGACCAGTGTTTAAGATTTCTCAACAGTTAGGACCAGTGTTTAAGATTTCTCAACAGTTAGGCCCAGTATTTAAGATTTCTCAACAGTTAGGCCCAGTATTTAAGATTTCTCAACAGTTAGGCCCAGTATTTAAGATTTCTCAACAGTTAGGCCCAGTATTTAAGATTTCTCAACAGTTAGGCCCAGTATTTAAGATTTCTCAACAGTTAGGCCCAGTATTTAAGATTTCTCAACAGTTAGGCCCAGTATTTAAGATTTCTCAACAGTTAGGCCCAGTATTTAAGATTTCTCAACAGTTAGGACCAGTGTTTAAGATTTCTCAACAGTTAACCCGAGTGTTTAAGATTACTCAACAGTTAAGCCATGTGTTTAAGATTACTCAACAGTTAAGCCATGTGTTTAAGATTACTCAACAGTTAAGCCCTGTGTTTAAGATTACTCAACAGTAAAGCCATGTGTTTAAGATTACTTAACAGTTAAGCCATGTGTTTAAGATTTCTCAATAGTTAAGCCATGTGTTTACCATTCTCTGTCAATAAGTTGATGATGTCCAGCTTGATGCTCCATACCTCCCATGGAAAGACATCTCCCTGAAAAAGCCACCGATTCCTTTGCTTGCGGTAAAACTCCAGAACTATCTGTCAGAAGTAAAGATACTTCAAATGACAAACACAGTTCTGACCATTTGATTGGATGATTTCAACGTGGACAATACTGGATAACATTTTACATTAAACTGCTCCATATTTAAAATATATGTAACTTTATTTTATTTTTAGGAATTAACACTTTGATATGCCTACTTGACAGACTTTAACATAATCTGAAAAACTGATGTGTTCAAAAAAAATATCACAGGATAATTTGTTACATATTTTTTTGAATATTAATTCAAGTGATATGAATAAGAAACAATTTCACTTTGCAAGGATTTACCAGTAAAGGTACCAACTAATACTATTTATGATGATAATGAAATCAAAATGTGTAGCTTTTTAATGCAAAAATGCTAATTCTAACAAACGTCAGTCACAAATCATTCAAAAATATTAATTAAATTTCGATCATAAAAATTACAAAAATTGAGGAACATGTTTATTTAAATGCCTTTTTTGTTTCTTTTTGCACAGATTTTTAAAAATTAATTATTTAATAAATAAGCAAATCAATTGACTTGAACACTTCTTAATATTTCTGAAAACATTTGAAATAGGAGTAAACAAAATTGTATGCAAACCTGGCCTGACTGCTGGCCATCACTGTGGCGAAGCATGTCCCTGAACTGGGTCACTTCTTTCTTGAGATACGAGTCCAGTTCTTGGCTGATTATTTTCACCTATCCATCAAGCATTAAATAAGGAGTATGACTTGGCACTGTGTCAAAGATGTTAAAATCACATGTGCTACAACCTGGGACACAAAACTAGACATATGTCTTTCAAAAACTTGTTGAAACAATGGTAATATTTGCCATGAAAGTTGATATATCTTTATGGAGTTTGGTATATCTTTAACATGGAGGTTAATATATCTTTAACATGGAGGTTGGTATATCTTTGACATGGAGGTTGGTATATCTTTAACATGGAGATTGATATATCTTTAACAGGAAAGTTGATATATCTTGAACAGGAAAGGTGATATATCTTTAACAATGTGCTTTAAGCCTTGCATCTGTGAAATTTTTCTCTGGGTTGGGAACAAAGTTTTAGTTAATCAAACCCCTAATCATATCAAGGAAAATACCTGCCAACCCTACCAACCAGATGCAAAATGTTCATTGAGATTCATACACATGGGAAACTGCTAAAAGAATTTATATTAATGAGACACAAACATTAGAGCAGTGGTTCTCAACCTTATTAATGTCGCGACCCTTTAATACAGTCCCAGACATAAAATTATTTTTGTTTCTACTTCATAACTGTAGAGTATATGTGTTTTCAGATGGTCTTAGGCGACCCCTGGGAAAGGAGTAACCCCTTTGGGGGTCCCGACCCACAGGTTGAGAAAGCTGCATTAGAGGTTAAGCTTTAATTATGTTTACACAGAATACAATGATTGTTGTACAAAGGGATATGATGTAGCACAGATGATAGTAGAAACATTGAATGAACTGACATTCCCCTGTCAGACTGTCGTACACAGAGATTTGACAATGCAGCCAACATGGCAGGAAAATATAAAGGTGCACAAACAAGAATACTTGATCAATGTGAAACAGTTTTTTGTTCACCATGTGGATGCCACACACTTAATTTGTGTAGAAATGATGTCACAGTATACATTCCTGAAGCCATAACTTTGGAACTGTACAAGCTGTTTACAACTTCTTCTTTAGTTCTAGTCCACAGTGATGGGAAATCTTTCAGAAGTGTATTGAGCCTAAGTGCCAAAACAAGAACAGAGCTAAGTGGAGCTTTGTCTTATTTCACATCCTTCATCTGTGTGATAATGTCTCTCAGTGGGCCTGATTCACCTCTCCCCCTTAGCATCTAAGGCAGGCGCCATTAATATAAATAATAATGTTTATCCATATGTAATAAGAATTGGAGTTGCAAATGTTTAGTACAAAACTCTACACTTTAGTTGGCAAGAAATTTTAAACTAACCTCATGGAACCCTTTTCACTTTAAATGTACATGAAGAGAAATGTTTACTACATTTCTTTGTGTGACAAAAATTAAATGATACACATTGTTTCTTTCATCTAATACTTACATATGAAAAATCTAAAAAATCACAGTCTGTATCTTGTACACTTAAAGAGCCAATTGTAAAGTTTCTGTCCTTTGTATAGTTGTGCTGTAGAAAAAATAACACATGATAAAACAAATAACATAATGTCTATCATAATTATTTTAGTTTTTAAAATGAAATTATTATTCCTTAAATTCAGGGAGCATAAAAAAATAGAGTTTTAGACTTCTTTTTAAAAAACAATTACAAGAGTCATAAACAAGATTAGATGGAACACTCTCTTACTGATCATGACTAATGGCTTCCCATGTATCTAGCCCTCCCAAAATCCCCCTTTCTTCATGTTCTTGCATGCGAGTGAACAAGCATTCCAAATTACCTACAGTGGTTTCTTGTCTATCGCAGGCATTACCTTCCAGAACCCCCATTAGTAGGCAAAAATCAACGAAGTTTATATATATATTTTAAGGCTTTATAAGCACTCCCACACTCTTATAAGCCTTTACCCCTCTATCAATAACCATTTCCACACTCTTATAAGCCTTTACCCCTCTATCAATAACCATTTTCACACTCTTATAAACCTTTACCCCTCTATCAATAACCATTTCCACACTCTTAAACACTTTCTACACTGTTAAACCTGCATAATTCTAATAACATATAAAATTCTATATGGTATCTATATTAGATATGTAATAAAATATGTGATGAAGTAAGACCATGAAAAGTGAATCGCAATATGGTGAAGGATGACCATATGTGCAAATGAGGCAATATTGTTAGCTAAAGTTAAAGTTAAGAGAACATAAACTGGTTTCATACCTTGCCAGTTGTGCGGTTAAGTAAAATGGTATGGAAAAGTCCAAGAACCACTTCCTCTATTTGCCTTCCTTCTACAGTCTGTTGAAAGATTGAATATATAATATACAAATTAAATTAATAAAGCCATAAAATTAAAAAGGTTAAGCATATGAATTAGAATAAAATTATTTGGCCTAAATTTTTTTAAAGAAACAAAGGTATCACATATACTTTATCTGCACATCTTTTATTAGTAACTTAGAAATGATTCAGTTAAAAAGTTATTATTAGATAAGTATAAGACAAAGAAAATAAGTCAACTATTGAGTTGCCTAACTTTGCTTTACATTAATAACTAGTTGTATTAAACTAAAATTTAAGTATTAAACTAAACACTGGCCCAGCTCAGTGGTCGGTAAATTGCAGCTCACAAGCTACATGCTGCTATTTAGCGACCTGAGTGCGGCTCGGCCAGTTGGCCACAAATCAGATTTGACTCTGAAAAACATGGTTCTTGAAAAGAAATTTGGCTCTAAAAAATTTATAAATAATCTTGGTGCTGATTTTTGGCTTTTTTAACTAATGAGTTTACCAACCATTGGCCTAGCCCAATTAATTATAACATTGTTATTTAACTTTCTTAGGCTTTCAGTTGTTGGACCACTTACCAGTTGGATAGCTTGTGATCTTGCATTCATGTTCAAACAATATGTCTTAGGTCAAATCCTAATTGCTGATGCCGATGCCAATAATGGATATTATTAATATTTAAGTCTTCAAAATTAATGAGTAATGACAGTTCATTGATGATGAATAGCGTTGGATAGTATGTGATTGGCAGAGATCAGAAGATCAAGACCAAGAGATCAGTTAACTTAAAGTAAAGTATAACTTAACAGCTTAAATCTTAAATAACAGTCCCTACTCATTGAACTGTTGACACATGTAATTTATTAATGTGTCACACTTGTCACAGTGAGTTGAGTGAGTGTGAGTGACTCCAGCAGGTAAGTTTATTGTTTTTAAGTAGCCTAGACTAAACTCTAAACTGTCAAGATGTCACTCGCTCACTGTCAAGCGTTACTAACATTAGTTGTGTTTCATTTATTTCAAAAATAGTTATTAGTCTTAGCCTAATTTAGTAATTAGCTAGACTAGTAATACTGAGTGGCAGAGCACAGGTTAATTTTTAAATCTAATATTTGGTATTTGGTGAAGTGGTGATTTAAATTAGGTCAGGACGGATAGATTTCCTATAGATCTAGGCTAGGTTGTTAACTTTGAAATAGCCTAAAATACAAAATAATGCTACCATGAGCCGAACTGGAAGTAATTAAGTTTCAACTAATAGTTTATCCATTCACCAGTGAGAATTCATTCTAATATCACCATATTTTAATCCATTATTGTTGGTATCTAACTTCGTTTTAAAAAATGTCTTTGTGATGTTTTTGTTGTCATTACGAAAACTTAATAGTTGTCTTCCCTTGTTTTCGTTCTGCTTTTTTTTTTTTTTTTTTTTAAATGTTTTTTAAAAATCGGTCATGTGAACTTTGGTCCTATCCTTTTTTTTAAGAAAAAAAAGAAAATCTTTTCAAATGTTAAATCAAAAGAAATGATATAGTTGTTGGTTTTTTTTTGCCTATATTAATTATATATTTGAAAAGATAAATAAAACTTTAAATGTGGGTTAACCATTTATTGGTCATTGACTCATTGAAGCAGTGTCGAACCGCGTCCAAATACTTGAAATAGTGTTTTTTGTTTTTTTTTTTTTTTTTTTTTAATATTTTTTTACTTTTGAATTTGTAGGCCTCTAGTCTTTATAATATTTAATAAATTTTATGGCTAAATTACGATGAGAATTTTCTAATTCAAAGTTTAAAATTTAACAAAGTTAACTCCACACTGTTTTTAAAAAAATATTAATTTAAAAAAAAATTAATAAATATATATATATATACACAGCTTTGGGCCTCGCAATCTGTCGGATATACTTTTTAATTTTTCTTAGACCAACATTTGTAATTTAAAGCGGTAGGGGGCTTCTGGATTTTGTATAACTTAGAGGGGATTAGCAAGTTTAAGTCCGGCCCTGATACAATAACAGTAACAGCAGGGCTGGTTCTAGGGGATGGAAAACGAGGAGACCGCCCAAGACCCATGGGGCCCTGCGAGTAGCCCTTACATTATTATATCTTATATATACTGCCGCTGGTGTGTTCTGCTTCATTGTCACAACCGGCCGCCCCCCCCCCCTTACTCAACATGTTTTATTATTTTGTATTAATATTAATAGTTCTCAGAAAGAAGACAAAAAGCTGTCACGCAATGAGCGTCTTGCGTGACGGTTCAACTCAGTTAAAAAGGTTGAACTTTTTTCTTTATAAAGAATTTTTTTTGTAATGTCTCTTTTTCGGAAGGTATTGCTGTTTATGTTGTTTGCTAAGTCTTAGTTAAAAATTTAAAATGAGCTGGAGCATCTTCTCTGTCGACGATCTTTTGTGTCAAAGTCATCTCTATTCCGGGATATGGCAGATTGGCTGTTGTTGACACAAGCGGTTGATGCCATGAAGGTAGTGCACTCTCACTACGACATAGGGCAGTAGATTTAGTTGCATATTGTAGAGCACCTTAGTAGTCTCTCTCCAGAGGCGTAGCTAGAGTGTTTGGCGCCCGAGTACGAGATTCATTTTAAAGCGCCCCTTTTGTCTTTTTCAACCCTCAAACCCATTATTTTCATCAATAAAATAATACCAAAGCACATTTTGGCGCCCCTAACTAGCTGGCGCCCGGGGACATCTGTCCCCCGCCCCCCCTGCCACCCCTTCGCTACGCCTCTGTCGTACTCAACTCCGACTGTCCCGGTTCGCCTCTATCTCTTTCGTTCAGGGTTTCTCTCGTCTGTTATATTCTCTTGTCCGGCGGAGTTCTCCCGTCTGTCCACTTTCCTGCCCGGCTGAGTTCTCTCCCTAGTCCCGTCCAACTATCTCTTTTATAAGTCCCGCCTTCATAGAGACTTCTTCCCAGGGCTTTAAATCTTATTCCTAATCTCAGGCACTTAAATTTTCCCACCGTGTATTTGGTCATAAACCAGCACCGTAACGGTCGTCCCGGGGCAATCTGATCCGCTTTACCGTTGGTCAGTTTCCGCCAGGTCCGGACTGATCCTTAAGTTGTTGTGAAGACCACCCGCCGTTTAAGTGGACATTAACCGTCGGTCAGTTACCGTGATGTGGGATTTCCCCCACCCCTGTACTACACAGGTCGACTACCAAGGTCTGAACACTCCATAATATTATAAAAAAATTAGGAGTTACCTTTTTCCGTTTTTTTTTTAAAAAACACTTGGACCCGCCGGGTATTTTCTAAAACTCAAAATAACCGGACCCGGGTTTAAACAAATGCACCCGGTTAAGCCCTAGTATATTATATTATTATAGCCAGACCGCGCCTTCTCATAGTAGCTACACCGCGGGGAAACCCGGCGGCTGGCCAGTGTAGAGGGGTGCGGGGGGGGGGGGGCATTAAGAGCTTGCGCTCGACGGCCCACTGACGCCATCTCCTATGTCACATAGTAGCTACAATATTGATGATTTTAAAAAAATTTGATCATTTCTGGTATTTTTGAGATAAGCGCTTACAGAGGCATAGTGTCCTCACAAAACTCATCAGCAGTGACACAGAGGCAACAAAGTCTATTTATACTTTCTATTGTTTCATTGTTCGCTAAGAGAACTTTTTCCTTTGCACATTGGTGGCTTTGTGTTATCTTCTTTCCCCTTCCCCTACATGTGTTCCTTATTTCATTAGCAGGCTTGTAAAAAATGGAGTATACACATTCAGACTGAAAGATATATCACTCGTTAAGCCATTTCTCCGCCCTATCCTCGTTACGACCACTCGTAATTCACTTACTTTCCCTCTCTTCTGTCCCTCTTTGCCTGTATTTAATCTCTCACCTACATTCAACTTACTTTCCCTCTCTTCTGTCCCTCTTTGCCTGTATTTAATCTCTCACCTACATTCCACTTACTTTCCCTCTCTTCTGTCCCTCTTTGCCTGTATTTAATCTCTCACCTAGATTCCACTTTCCGTCTCTTCTGTCCCTCTTTGCCTGTATTTAATCTCTCACCTACAATCCACTTACTTTCCCTCTCTTCTGTCCCTCTTTGCCTGTATTTAATCTCTCACCTACAATCCACTTACTTTCACTCTATTCTGTCTCTCTTTGCCTGTATTTAATCTCTCACCTACATTCCACTTACTTTCCCTCTCTTCTGCCCCTCTGTGCCTGTATTTAATCTCTCACCTACATTCCACTTACTTTCCCTCTCTTCTGTCTCTCTTTGCCTGTATTTAATCTCTCACCTACATTCCACTTACTTTCCCTCTCGTCTGCCCCTCTTTGCCTGTATTTAATCTCTCACCTACATTCCACTTACTTTCCTATCGGATACTACATTACATCTAAATGGTGTTATTAAAATTTAATTCTGTTTTTACTGTCGTTTATTCGCCGACGAAGGCTCCTTGTCGACACCTAAAGATATTTGACGCAAAGTTTTAACGTGTGACCAAATTTCTATCGATCAATTTTCCGTCGACGAAATTTCTTTCAAACAAATTTCCTGATACGGGACTTTTATTGCGTCCCTTTTGTTTTGGTGAATATCTTTAAATGCATTATCGTTACATGTCCTGTCTTTTTTTTTAAGCTCTAAACATGCATGAAACTTTCAGTTTCTAGGTTCCAGTTTATCCTTCAAATCTTTTTTGCCGAGTGTTAGCAGAAACACGTAAAATAGACAAATGCACAATAGACGGGTTCATATTTTTGGACCTTTATTGTCTGCAGTTTTTTTTATCGTTTTCTAATTTATCCAGACAGACATGCGCACTGGTTCACGAGAAACACGTGCGTCGAAACAACAGACAATGCGTCACCGTTCTGAAACAGGTTTTGCTAACCTAAAGTCTGATATGAATTGTGAGACACAGTTTTAGTTATGAGATACAATGTTATAGATGAGACACGGTTTTAGTAGTGAGACACAGTTTTATACATGAGACACAGTTTTAGAGATGATACACCGTTTGAGTAGTGAGACACAGTTTTAGAAGTGAGACACAGTTTTAGAAGTGAGACACAGTTTTAGTTGTGAGACACAGTTTTAGTTGTGAGACACAGTTTTAGAGATGATACACCGTTTGAGTAGTGAGACACAGTTTTAGAAGTGAGACACAGTTTTAGAAGTGAGACACAGTTTTAGAAGTGAGACGCAGTGTTAGTTGTGAGACACAGTTTTCTCTCCTGTCAGAGTCTGGTATATTCCGCCCCATACATACCTGTCATCACTAATGACGTCACGGTTGTACTTCGTTAGTGTGTCATCATCTAAAACTTCGATTATAACTTTCTTTAGGTCTGGCTTAATGGAGCACGTAAAATGGTGGACATTTATTTCTAGAGAAGTATTAAATCGGTGGACATTTATAGCTGTAGAAGTCTTAAAACGGTGGACATTTATAGCTATAGAAGTCTTAAACGGTGGACATTTATATCCATAGAAGTCTTAAAACGGTGGACATTTACATCCATAGAAGTCTTAAGACGGTGGACATTTATATCTATATATAGAAGTTTAAAACGGTGTACATTTATTATATCCATAGAAATCTTGCAGATCCACGATTAGCCTATTATAAATACATAGATTGTAGTTAAAATTTATATGTGGACGAGAAATAAAGATGTCTGCAAGTCTCTCGCATATCTATAATAATAACTACACTATATCTTTGCCTATATAAAAGCCATTTTACTATTGACACAAGTAATATACTTTGCAAACTATTCTCTTCTCATTTCGGTCTCATCTTCTGCAATACTTCCTTGGCCAGCCTCGTCGCGTAATCTGTCCCACATACGTCTGTTGATAAGCTCAGCCGTGATTTCTACTGGTGTTTTAGAAGCTGATGAGAGAATACAAAAAACATCAATGAATTTTAATTGCATTATGGGCCAAAAGTAGCAGAACTGAAACTGTCGCATCTTGAATGCGCATGTTTGTTTGTCAACCGGGCGTGGCTGGAGTGGCCCCGTATTCCCTGGGGTGTCGAGCAAGTTGTGTTGGGCAGTTTTTGCTGGAACTGGGAATCTTTATGGAGGAAAAGTTTTCATGGTTGAGCACCATTTTTGCTCGTGAGTAAGGAATCAAGTGCTTATGAAGAGGGGGGGGGGGAACCATGTTTGATCAATAGGCGGTAGAACAATTCAAAGAGAGATTTAGTAACACGGCGCCACGTAACACTGTTATGGTGCTTATTGTTACTACGAGATTTCGCCGTTATGGGAGTGTGTTGTGTCAACGGGAGAGGAAGTTTTGTCATCCATGCAATTAATGTTTTGATAATGACAATCACGTCATTGTCTCATCAATGTGCTGAGTTGGCCCCATCCGAAATCTACGAGGAAAATCTTTGCAACTGGACATCTTTCAAACTGAACATCTTTCAAATTGAACATCTTTCAAATTGAACATCTTACAAACTGAACATCTTTCAAATTGAACATCTTTCAAACTGAACATCTTTCAAACTGAACATCTTTCAAACTGAACATCTTTCAAATTGAACATCTTTCAAATTGAACATCTTTCAAATTGAACATCTTTCAAAATGAACATCTTTCAAATTGAACATCTTTCAAATTGAACATCTTTCAAATTGAACATCTTTCAAACTGAACATCTTTCAAACTGAACATCTTTCAAATTGAACATCTTACAAACTGAACATCAGCATACGTATGTTCATCGATTGTTTAAGAACATGTGTTACCTATTCATACTGCATACAGTTTGGAAAACGCGTAACGAGGTCAGAGATATGAGCCAGAATGATGCATTGTGGAAATTTCTTGAAAGAATAACTTTCTAGAACCGTATTACTTGATGCCGTCTCTCTCTTTTTTAAAAATAATCTCTATGGGATTATAATTGTTTGTCCACATTTTATCAAAAACGGTCGCCATTAATCTTCATTAACTTATGAGCGAAAATATTGCACAACAATGAACTCTTTTCCTCCTTGGAACGACCTATTTCCAACAACTATAATACTACCCTACAAATAATCGTTTTCACTTCTATGGTCACGTGGTAGCTAGAGTTTTGCACCTTTAACAAACGTAAGTACGCCTTCAATACACGGGGTTTCAGTACTTCTGTTAGTTTCGGTAGGGGCTTCAGTACCCCTAGTTTTGGTAAGGGTTTACAGTGCTGTTACTTTTCATAGGTGTGTTAGTACTGTTAGTTGTGATAGGTGTTTCAGTACTGCTAGTTTTGGTAGGGTTTCAGTACTGCAGTGGGGAACACGTCCCAATATATTTTGGTTGTCACGGTCCTGGCAGTGGGGAACACGCCCCAACATATTTTTGTTGTCACGGTCCTGACCGTGAGGAACACGCCCCAACATATTTTGGTTGTCACGGCCCTGGCAGTGGGGAACACGCCCCAACATATTTTGGTTGTCACCGCCCTGTCTTCTGGATAATTTTTTCATACTTGTTTTAAAAAGGAATGTTTACAGTTTAGGCTGTGACTAAATATGTGATAGAATGTAGATAAAAGAATGAAATATGCACAAGTATGCACCAATATGCACAAATATACACCAATATGCACCAATTTGCACCAATATGCACAGATCTTTGAAAGTCTAGTGATCCATGCAATGGGGATTCTGTATGAAACGATAAGATGAACTATTTTAATCATATGATCACTCACTGTCGGCCGATAAGATGAACTATTTTAATCATATGATCACTTACTGTCGGTCGATAGGATGAACTATTTTAATCATATGATCACTCACTGTCGTCCATGCCGATAACTGACGGGATGGTGGGGTTGCTGACCCCCCTTGTAGGGGTGAAGGGACCCCTACTAGTCGAAGCTGCATCCGTTATATTTCTATCTTGGGTCAGCGTCTGGTAACGGTTTAGCAGCGTTGGCTTGACCTGGAGTGATTTGATCATGGGGACAACAGTCACTCTGGTCTGTGGACAAAGATCACGGATGTGTTATGTGTTTGCTATTATTGCCATGTGTTTATGTTTGTTGCCATGTGTTTGTTATTGTTTCCATGGGTTTGTTATTGTTTCCATGTGTTTGCTATTGTTGTCATGTGTTTGCTATTGTTGCTATGTGTTTTTTTATTGTTGCCATGTGTTTGCTATTGTTGCCATGTGCTTGCTATTGTTGCCATGTGTTTGTTATTTTTGCCATGTGTTTGTTATTTTTGCCATGTGTTTGTTATTGTTGTCTATGGTTTGTTATTGTTGCCATGTGTTTGTTATTGTTGCCACGTGTTTGCTATTGTTGCCATATCATGTCTACAGGCAACTTGGAAGAACACGTTCGTTTCCTGCACGAAGAAGGAATTTACCATTTTCTATCAATAGAACCTTACTCTAATCTTGCTGGGTATGTAGACATCTGGGTGTCTCGTCTTCTCAATGTCTGCATCCTGTAGCATTGACCATGTAGGCGGTGGGTAGGATGTCACGTTCTGAATGTTTGGCTCAATCGAGGCAATGCCTGCCTAGTTTAGATAGAGTCAAATGAAATTGTTCATTGAACCGTTTATTCATAGACAAGATTGGATAAAATGGGCCATTCGTTTTCTCATTATATTTATTCATTTTACTGAATTCATTTTTACCTAATTTCAAGATATATAAATTCAATTTATGCCAGAGGCCTTAGAACAATACCCCAAAAAATTGTTGCTGCTATTTTTGTATAGTATTACATGGGAGGTAACGAGAAAACACATCATCATCTAACATATTTCACAGAACTAACCTCTTGGCCTAAATTAAGGTCGCCAATTTCTGAGAACCTTCGTTGCACACGTTCGACGCTAGTGACCAGTGCGTCAGCTCTTCTGGCGGCGTCTAGATCAGTGGACTCCGCCTTGTGTGATGGCTGTTAGGGGATGAAGGGGTGGACGCCAGCAAACTTTAATTTCAACATCAGTCCGTTTCATTAGGGCACACATAGTTCAATGTTTCCAAACTTTTAACAATGTAGGTGCCAAGGTGGTTTAGTTAAAATACATTTTATTTTATGAACGTTTGACTAGGCGCTCCATTTTCGGGGGCAATGGCTGGACTTTAACATGATAGATGTGTTATATTTTCGGGGGCAATGGCTGGACTTTGACATGATAGATGAGTTGATTTTTCGGGGGCAATGGCTGGACTTTGACAAGATAGATGAGTTAATTTTTCGGGGGCAATGGCTGGACTTTGACATGATAGATGAGTTAATTTTTCGGGGCAATGGCTGGACTTTGACATGATAGATGAGTTAAAGATAAACGTAAACATTTGTAAGCTAGATGTTAACGACCTGAACAGTCTCCTTCATAATCTAGTTTGTCAATGCCTCGTGATAAGGACGTGAACTCTGAACTGGTAGAGCGCCTGGAACAATACGGTCTGTCGTATCAATAAGACACCCCCCTCTCCCCGAATAACAATGTCTTTGAGACCCTTATTCAAATTTTAGCATAAGATGGAAGAGATAACCGAGACAACGCGGATCACGTGTTAACATTTGAAGGAGGTAATTATTTCAAGTGAAATAATTGTTGTCCCTTTACATTGAGATAAATAGTTCCCTTTACATTGATATAAATGGTTCTCTTTACATTGAGATAAATAGATCCCTTTACATTGAGGTAAATGGTTCCCTTTACATTGATATAAATATTTCACTTTATATTGATATATATGGTTCTCTTTTAATTGATATAAATAGTTACCTTTAAATTGATATAAATGGTTCTGCTTACATTGAGATAAGTGGTTACCTTTACATTGAGATAAATGGTTCCCTTTACATTGAGATTAATGATTACCTTTACATTCAACATATTTATAATGTGCACTATTTCTTTATTCACCCCTCAGCCCCCGGGGCGGTCATTAATGTAAGGTTATTGCTATTTTTTAACACTAAGCTTTTAACCAAAATTAACCATTTGTGGTTTAAGACTGACCACGGTGCTCATAGAAGTCCCTTCATCAATTTGGTAGACATCATCCTGATAAAATCAAGTTAAGTCAAATAAGATGTTGTATTCATGTTGTATTCATGTTGTATTCATGTTGTATTCACGTTGTATTCATGTTGTATTCATGTTGTATTCACGTTGTATTCATGTTGTATTCATGTTGTATTCATGTTGTATTCATGTTGTATTCATGTTGTATTCATGTTGTATTCATGTTGTATTCATGTTGTATTCATGTTGTATTCATGTTGTATTCATGTTGTATTCATGTTGTATTCATGTTGTATTCATGTTGTATTCATGTTGTATTCATGTTGTATTCATGTTGTATTCATGTTGTATTCATGTTGTATTCTCTATTAGGCTATGTAAGCTATATATATATATATATATATAGGAATCACCCAATTACCCTATGTTGACTCGAATATTACCCAACTTCTCTATTTTATCTAGGACATTACCCAATAGCCCTATGTTAACTTTTACATTACCCAATTACCCTATGTTGACTAGAAAAGTGCCAACAGCCCTATGTGAACTAGGGCTTACCCTATGTTAATTAGTACTTTACACAAGAGCCTTTGTTAACTAAAACATTACTAATATGCCCTATGTTAACTGAGAAAGTACCCAATAGCACTATCAAAAACCAGGAAGCTACAAATAACCCTATGTTTACTATGAAATTACCACATAGCCCTATATTAACTACGACATTACCCAACAGCATTTAGCCCCACCTCTGATTGCTTGCCATCCTTTATGACAAGACCATCGGCTGCTTGCCTGGCAAACAGCAGCAAACACTGACCACCGTCCATCAATGGCACCTGATTGCTAATGTCTGTGGATTCATGAAAGATCAAGCCCCTGAATATTGATTTCGCAAATTTTGAATTTGTCCGTTTTTTTAAAAAAACCGTGTATGATGAATTAGGAAGTGTGGATTAGTGAAGCAGTCACCAGATAAGTGTATTAGGAAGTGTGGATTAGTGAAGCAGGCAGCAGATAAGTGTATTAGGAAGTGTGGATTAGTGAAGCAGCCTAGGCAGCAGATAAGTGTATTAGGAAGTGTGGATTAGTGAAGCAGGCAGCAGATAAGTGTATTAGAAAGTGTGGAGTAATGAAGCAGGCAGCATATACGTGTATAAGGAAGTGTGGATTAGTGAAGCAGGCAGCAGATAAGTGAATTAGGAAGTGTGGATTAGTGAAGCAGGCAGCAGATAAGTGTATTAGAAAGTGTGGATTGTGAAAGCGTAAGTGCATGTTTGTGAGTTAGCTAGTGAGGAAGATCAAAGAATAAATCAAATGTATACATTTGTGAATTAGCCAGCTGTGAATTTGTGACAGACTGGAGATTACGCTCTTGACGTAATCATTTTTTTTTAAAAATGGGGGGGGGGGAGAGAGGGAGGGGGACAATCATTGTTTCAGAATGATTGTATTTGTTGGTCAACTCTTCTTGTGATATGACGCTGAACTGTCTGCGATGATGGAACTTGGTTATAAGGCTAGAATTGTTTGGTGACGAGCGCAAAGAGTTTGTCAACTACCTTCCAGATAAAAGATCAGGGGCGTCATTTCGGTTATTTTCAGGGAGGGGGCAAAACCAAAACTTGGTCGGCTTTTTAACTTGGTACGTTTTTTCATCACTGGAGGCACCACAGTACATAGTTTTTTTCATCACTGGAGGCACCACAGTACATAGTTTTTTCATCACTGGAGGCACCACAGTACATAGTTTTTTTCCTCACTGGAGGCCCCACAGTACATAGTTTTTTTTCATCACTGGAGGCACCACAGTACATAGTTTTTTCATCACTGGAGGCACCACAGTACATGTTGTGTTGTTGTTCGTCCGTCAAATCGACTAGGACCATCCGGTCATCCGGTTAAGGGGGTGGGTTACGGTGGGTTCGTAGGTGGCTTGCCAATCCTATACGTGCTCGGAATAGTCTGTGGCACCGCGGGCAGGGGATAGTTAGTGCAGTCGTGACTTTAATAATGTTCTTTCGGGCTTGCCTGCGTGTCTCAATGGTGGCCATCCTACTGGCTTCATAAGATTTAGCCCCTATCTTGACCACTGATCTCCACCTGACTCTGTCCTGGGCGGTCTGCTCCCATTTAGTAGTGTCGATGCTGAAGGCCTTTAGTGCCACTTTCAGTGAGTCTTTGTAACGTTTTTTTGGACCTCCTTGGGAGCGCTTGTCTGTCGTGAGCTCACCATAGAATATTTGTTTAGGGAGCCGGTGATCTTCCATACGGGCAACGTGTCCCATCCAACGGAGTTGATACTGCATCAGGGTGGTGAAGATACTAGGTAGGTTCGCTCTAGCGAGAACCTCTGTGTCAGGAACTTTGTCTTGCCACCTGGTGACGAGGAGTTTCCTGAGGCTGGTTGTGTGAAAATGGTTCAGTTTTTTAGCGTGACGCTGGTAGACTGTCCACGTTTCACACCCGTAGAGCAATGTCGAGAGGACTGCTGCGCTGTAGACCTTGATCTTCGTTTCCCGTCTGATACCTCTCCTGTCCCAAACAGTGCTGCGGAGCCTGCCAAATATGGCACTAGCTTTTGCAAGTCTGGCATTCATTTCATCATCAATGATGACAGATCTGGAGAGGGTGCTGCCCAAGTAAGTAAATTTATCCACCGCGTTAAGACGCTGTCCGCTGATGATGATGTTGGGTTCAGCGTAGGGCCTACTGGGAGCTGGCTGATAGAGTACCTCAGTCTTCTTCGCGTTGATTGTTAGTCCAAAGTTGTTGCAGGCCTCAGAAAAGATATCAACGCTTTGCTGCATGGCAGCCTCAGAGTCAGCATTGAGCGCACAATCGTCCGCAAACAGAAGCTCGTTGATGGTGGTATGTTTGACCTTTGTTTTAGCTTGAAGCCTCTTTAGGTTGAAGACCGATCCATCGGTGCGGAAACGGATTGGCAAGCCCGTGGTGGAGTCCCTGAACGCATCAGACAGCATTGCAGAATACATAATACTGAAGAGTGTGGGAGCCAGGACACAGCACTGCTTCACACCATTTGTGACAGGGAATGCTTGAGATGACTGACCGTTGTCCTGCACTCTGGCCATCATGCCATCATGCAGCTGGCGGATGATGGTGGTGAATTTTTCTGGGCATCCGTACTTTTTCATGATTTTCCACAGGCCATCTCTATTGACCCTGTCAAAAGCCTTATTCAGGTCAATAAATGTGGAATATAGGTCCATGTTTTGCTCCTGACATTTCTCTTGGAGCTGCCTGGCAGCAAACACCATATCGATAGTTCCTCGTTCTTTTCGGAAACCACATTGACTTTCGGGTAGGAGACCTCGCTCCAGATGTGCATTTAGGCGGTTCAGAAGGGCTCGGGCCAAGATCTTGCCCGCGATGGACAGCAGTGAAATTCCGCGGTGATTGTCGCAGGCCTGTCGGTTTCCTTTGTGTTTGTACAGGTGGATAATGGAGGCATCTTTGAGGTCCTGTGGTACAGTTTCCGTCTGCCAGATTATCTGGAATAGACGCAATAGCTTATCCGTCAACGCTGGTCCACCCTCTTTGTAGATATCGGCAGGAATCATGTCGGAGCCAGGTACTTTACCATTGGACATTTGACGGATTGCTGTCTGTATCTCGACCGAAGTTGGGACAGCGTCCAGTGACTTGTTCATTGGGACCTGGGGCAGTCTTTCAATGGCCTCATCATTAATGATGGAAGGCGTATTCAGCACATTTTTAAAGTGTTCCGCCCATCTTTCCAAGATTTTTTCCTTGTCTGTGATGAGGGTAGAACCGTCTGCACTAAGGAGAGGGGAAAAGCCTGAGGTGGTAACTCCATAGATTTCTCTCAGGCCACTGTAGAAGTTTTTCATGTCTTTTTTGTCTGCAAAGCCTTGAATCTCATCAGCTTTCGCATTCAACCAGGAGTCTTGCATCTGGCGCAGTTGTAATTGGACCTTGCTGCGGATGTTCCTCAGTGCAGCAGTCTTTGCTGCTGACATTGGGTCATCATGGAGGGCTTTGTACGCCCGACGTTTTTGCTCAAGTAGCATTTGGATTGCTGTGTTGTTTTCATCAAACCAATCCCTGTGTTTTCTGATAGAGGGTCCGAGGCGCTCAGCGGCTGTGTTATACACCGTCTCACGAAGTGTGGTCCACGCTGCTTCCGTGTCCTGGTTGTTCAGTGTTATGGAATCAAGGCGTTCATCCAGGGTGTCAACAAAGGTTTGTCTTACATCAGGGATCTTCAGCTTACTGATGTTGAGGCGTTTCGGAGCTTTGCTGGCCTGAGGTCGTCTCTTAGGTTGGATGTGAATTTTCAACTTTGAGACGATGAGGCGGTGATCCGTCCAGCATTCTGCGCCGCACATGGCCTTAGTCACTCTCACATCATGCCGGTCCCTATTTCTGACGATGACATAATCTATTAGGTGCCAGTTTTTAGAACGGGGGTGCATCCAGGAGGTCCTGTTGCGCGTAGGCAGGTTAAATGTGGTGTTTGTTATGAGAAGGCCGTGTTCAGCACAGGTCTGTAGTAGCAGTAGGCCGTTGCTGTTGCACTTTCCAACACCATACTTCCCCAACACTCCTCCCCAGGAGGTGTAGTCACTGCCGACACGTGCATTGAAATCTCCAAGAATTATGAGTTTGTCAGCAGTCGGTGTGGAGGAGATGACAGTGTTCAGGTCCTCATAAAACTTATCTATGGACTCTTCTGTGTTTGTCATGGTGGGTGCATAGACACTGACTAAAGTGGCAGCCTTCCTTCCATGGCAGAGGGGGAGTTTCAACCTCATGAGTCGGTCATTGATTCCCTCTGGAGAGCTGGAGAGCTTGCTCGCAAGAGAGGTTTTGATAGCAAAGCCAACTCCGGCTTCACGCCTTGCGTCAGGGTCTCGTCCACTCCAGAAGAAAGAATAGCCAGCAAGCTTTTCCGTGAGTTCACCTTTGCCAGAGAGTCTGGTTTCACTTAGGGCGGCGATGTCTATGTTGTATCTGGCCAGTTCATGAGCAATGAGCGCCGTGCGTCGTTGAGGTCTGTTTGTCGAGTCCCTGTCAAGCAGTGTGCGGATGTTCCACGTGGCAATTTTAAGTGAAATAGAGTTTATCTTTGATTTTCGACCGCAAAAATTGGGTCCCCGTCGACCCTGTTTAGTCTGCCAGGTTGTGTTCTGGGCTCCTATTCTAGTCCCTTCCTCATGCATTTGGGAGAGCGTGCCAGTCGCCACAGGATTTGGGATAATGGGAAATGGATGACTGATGACTTGCGCGGGTGACTTTGTTTAAAGTGAGGAAGAGTTGCGCAGCGTCAACCTCACTCTCTCGTCCGGACTCACCGTGTCCAGTAGCAAGACTAAGTCAAGACGACTGGAGATGGGTACGGATGCAGTGGATGACCAAGATGATCTACGTGCCTCATCTTGCCCTACACACTCCACGGTGCGTTGCTGTAATCGCCTTCTCCTCCGTTGAACCCAAATGGTCTCCTCCGCAAGATCGGACGACGTCCAGGCTTCGCATGCAGTAGGTAGGCAGTCGTAAATCACCGAGGGTTTGAGGCCCAACAGCTACCCTCGCCTGGTTTAGCCGGCTAGAGGAAGCCGTTGCCTAGGGTATTGACGCTGTTACATGCTAACAGCTGCTGTGTTGCACAGGTGACAATTTAGTTGCAGGAGAGGACCAAGGCGGACGAACTGTTCCCAGGCCTAGGAGCACAACGTTTTCCCCCTTGAGGGGTACTACCTCTGCCTGTACAACCCATTGTAAAGAGGGGAAATACGTAAGTGAAAAAAAAAATTTCAACCAGAGTCTTAAGAGAAATGACGATCTCCTATATACAAATTTTTTTTAAAATTAAGAACTCCTTCCTTCTTTTTTTTTTTTTTACTTGTTGTTATTATACCGCCATCTCGATATGATAGGTCAGATGGCCGGGATAGTGTTGTATATTGAGGACATCAATCTTTTATATTTGTTGTATCAATACTAAAGACTAGCACTTGGCCTTGGCTTCACGCCCCAACACATACAGCTTTGTGCTCTTGTTATTTACCGCTATGATTATCGTAGCCGGAAATTTCATTTTACCGTCTTATTAAATGCTAATACTTATCCGAAAAAATACTTTCTGATTTGGCCTAAGTTTTAAGTTCAGTTTCCACAAATTTGACTATTTCTTCTAATTAATTTGGTTTTTAAATTTCAAATTTACTCGCTTTTAGTGCTATTGTTATTTTTTATTCGGCCATCTTGTTTCTAGCCGGAAGTAATCACCACAGTACATAGTAATTTAAATAAACCTGAACCTTCAGGGTGGGGGGGGATGCCCCACCCAGACCTACCCAAATGACGTCCCCTAAAAGATGTGTTATGATCAACTAACTTCTGTCTGGCCATTAGAAGGCCACTAGCAGCCGCTAGCATCATTATTTCTGAATTTATCTGGATCAAGGACATTTGGGACCCCTTGGAAAATTAAGGACTTCCGGACCTTGGTGTAAGATTTCTGCCCATAGTCTGCGAGTAGCTCAAAAGGAGCACCATCGTTTACTTTGTGGTTTTAGATCTGGATTGGAAGAACGTTCTACGATTTCGTATCTTGATACATTGGTGTAAGTGTGAGTGTAAGTGTTATGAAGGATGACGTGTTCTTAGCACACCTATCTCGCGTTCCACGTGCATGACCCCTCGTGAACTCTCGTGACCGCCTTTGAAGTGTGGCTAGAAAAACCTTATTTACAACATAAATTCTAGTCAGGAGAATTGTCCAAAATAATAGAAGGTTCTGGATAAAACGGGAAGGCAAAACAATGTGTTAGGTGGTTCGAGAGACCTTAGTAGGAAATGCCTATAAAAAGGGCTGACCGATAGAGAGGGGGAGAGATTTTGTTTTGATCACGAGATATGCTATGTCATACTTTGTTGTGTTTAGAGTTTTCTATTTCCTCATACAATTTTGTGCTCATTGTATTTTTATATACAGTACCGGTACCAGAAAATCTGTAAGTTTATAATTTTAATAATATTTCTCTTGCTGTTATTATTTACTTGAAGTTCACAAATTAAAAAAGTTATTAATTGTAATTAGCTCTGGCCTTGATTGTCGTTATATTTGTTATTATTTTTAAACGTTGGTATCGTCCTTTATTATGGACCGTTTCTAGAACGAGCCATAGTCTAAAATTAAGAGATTAAATTCTCAATTTATAACGGTCCGTAATAGTAAGTGTAAGTGTAAGTGGACTCCCTGGCTCTTTTTTTGCTAATTCTTTTATTAAAACACGTCTTTTCTCAGTTAAGTGAAACACAATAAAGTACAAGTATGTAAGTATACAAGTATGCAATTCAACAAGTGTAATCATATAAAGATAAAACAAAACAAGAAACTAGAGGTCATCTGAAACAATAGTTCACTTAATTTATTAAGACAAACATATTTTTGGCCTTTTTTTAATTACCAAATAACATTAGTTCTTTTTTTTAAAACTGTTTAATATATGCTTTTCTTACTATTACTACCATAGACACGCATTTAATAGATTATGTAATACTTTTTGTATGGAAGGTTTAGCTGTTATAATTATTTAGTCATTTAAAAAAGTAGCCTAATGAGAAGAAGTATTCAATTTAGTTGAGTTGATATTGTCTAGATTCATGAGAATAGCATGAGGAAAACGTTCTATAGTACTCTATAAATTAATAAAAATAACTGGGAGGGGTAGGGTGGGTAGGCTGCAGATAATGTCGTCATTGAAACAGTGTTGTTGGGAAGAATCTAAGGGGTGGGGTGCATGAAACGGGGTGCATGAAATGGGGAGCATGAAACGGGTGCATTGATGAATTGATATGCCATTTCAGTTCTTCTTTAGCGTATGTCAGAGGCAATGTTGGAAGATCGTTTTGTTTTCAATGCAACCAAGGAAATGTCCAAGTTGTTGACGGGGCCAAACTATCCTCACATGACACGATCAGACTAAAGGTATCCAGCTTGTGTCATTCGAAAATTGTTACAGAGTTACTGAATTCAAGACGCTTCACTGAATATTTCTTCGGCAATGGAGGTGTTAGCTTGGTAGCTCAGTCCCCAGGTTCGCTCTAGTTCGCGCGCTGTGGCCCTGTGGTCTTCCAGTGTCATCTCGTGGTCCTGGGTGTCACCGAAGTCCGTGAAAGAATAGCACACATCCTTGTAATTGTATTCGGGGGGTAGAAAGTAGGTCTGATTTTGATCTGCCGTGAAGCTATCGACTTCCCCATGTTGTTGCGTGGCCCCCCATTGTTCTTCCATGGCACGAGCAGCACTCCTGGCTTCAACCGCTCCACCCAAACTGAAGTCTACATTATAGCTTTCGATATTCTTTGAAAAGTGCTGGTCATCAGATACCAGAACTGGATCTATGTTTTCAGGGCCAGGTACAGGAGGATTCGGTGAGCTTAAATCATCATCTTGAGAAAGAGAAACTTTCCCCAAGATGTCTGCGGACGATGCGCGAAAGACCTCATCGCTGCAACATTTACAGCCCAGAATTGGATGGTCCGGGGGAAGTTCAAATCCCAAACCTCGTTTTGACGTGCAGTACTTATCTTCATTACGAATCTTTAACGCCAGCCACGCCAGGTGTTCCTCGTCCTCATTCAGTGCCTCCAGGTCGTGGTTCATGAAGAGATCGTAGTCCCCTTGGCCGTAGATCATATCTCCGAAGTAGTCGGTCTCCGGCGGCATTGGAGTTTCCTGTGCGGGTCTCTCCTGTGCGGGTCTCTCCACCATGGACGCCAGTGTAGACCCTTCTTCGGCCTCAGAGTAGCCCTCGTCCATGTCCGTAGTGAAATGCTGGTCAAAAGCCGAGCAGTGCGCAGGCGTAAGGGAGGAGTCTCGGTGGGGCACCAAAGTTAAGCTGGACAGCCAGCTCGAGGCGTCCGTGAACCCGGTATCCGATGCTGCGTCCAGGGGCATGCATGACGAGACCGGGCACTCGGATTTCACTTGTTTGACCTCTGACCTAGGCAGACTAAGCGGGTGTGTGCAGTTTTCCGAGCAGCTAGTTTCATCTTCGATTGGTTTCTCCCAGTTCTTTGGATTGGACGAGATTTTCAACAAGCCGCTTTGCTTTCTGGCTCTCTCCGTCTTCGTATCTGCATGTCGAGCTCCCGCGTCGGCTGCTCTTCTCGTCTTATCGTGTGCAACTTGTGAGTAATCATACCACGTGACTGCGTCTATCTTCGCCGCTACGGCCATGGAAGTGGCGACGCTCTTCTTGTCGGGGCGTAGGCCTACCTCTGTGCCCACACAGCTGTCGCGGCGTACCAGTGTCCCCGTATGGGAACTGTTCGGCCGCACCTCCTCGCTCAGAAAGCATTTGTCGTGAACCGCTTCCTCTGTAAACAACAATGGCCGGGTGTTAGGTTGAGGGCCGACCGGAAATCATGTTACGGCAATTAAACGTCGAAATATAGAAATGACTTTGTTACAAATTTGTTTTCTTACTTCTTGTTGTTTTGTTTGTTTCATTGCATTGGGGGGGGGAAGGGGGTCATTTGTTTAAAATGTACGCCATTTTTTATTGCCTCGTTAAATTTGTGTGTATTTTTTATATTTTAAAAATCTAAGACAGTTGTTCTGAACCTTCCAAATGCCGCGACACCTTTAAATGCTTTAATAATACAGTTCCTTATGTTGTGGTGACCCCCAACCATAAAATTATTTGTGTTGCAACTCATAAATATGTATTTTCCGATGGTTGTAGGCGACCCCTGTGAAAAGGTCGTATGACCCCAAAAGGGGTCGCGACCCACAGGCTGAGAAACGCTGATCTAAGATATTTAAAATATGGGCGTAAATGCGCTTCCAGAGAACGTTACCCCTGTAAACGTTTGCCTATATAAAGACTACGCCTGATAGCTCTACAATTCGTAGCGTTAGCAAGAAGAAAGGAAGAGAGCAATACACTCTATAGAACAAGAAATCTAACTGAGCACAATATGTTTTTTATGGTGAAAACTTTATCTCTGAAATGGAGTAATATTTTGAAGTGATATTTTGCACACTGACATAGCATTTCGTTTTTTTCCTTTCACGTACAGCGCAATTGCTGAAATGTTGAAATTAAAGGAAACAATTTTTGGTAGTCACGGTTGGCAGCCAGCCGTCAGTCAATTTACGGACATTCCGTAAAAATGTGTCATATAACTGGCTTGTCCGTAAGAACTTTTAGAATGTGCGTAAGAACTTTTAGGTTGTCCGTAAGAACTTTTAGGTTGTCCGTAAGAACTTTTAGAATGTCCGTAAGAACTTTTAGGTTGTCTGTAAGAACTTTTATGTTGTCCGTAAGAACTTTTAGGTTGTCCGTAAGAACTTTTAGATTGTCCGAAAGAACTTTTAGATTGTCCGTAAACAAAATAAAATGATAAAAAATGATAACTAAAAGAAGAAATTGTTACTAAGTCTTTTAGTATGTGTCCGTTAGTATCATGTTTGTCAGTAAATAATATGTTTGTCCGTAAATAATAATATTTTTCCGTAAAAAATATGTTTTGCCCGTAAATATTTTGAAGGTATAAAAGCTGTGCCCGTAAACGTTCACTGCCTGAGTTGGCAACCTTGTCTGTAGCGCAACACACAAACAAATATTTATTGCAAGGGCAAAATTGTCACTAGCCAAAGACTCAACATTGCTCACCTATATTAATTTGGTCGGTGGGAACCTCTGTTTGACCTAGACCTTTCAGCACGTGAACCTGTTCCATGTAGGTCTTGCTGAATTGTTTCGTCAAACGTTCTGTCTTGGATTCTCTGGTGACCAACTCTTCCCTCTTCGTTATCAGATCTGCAATTACATATTTGAAAGAGAAAAAAAATGTTAAATTACAAATCATTTGCCATTTTCAGGAAGAAATATTTTTTTTTTAAAATTTACAATGTTTTTCTTTATTTAAACCATTTTCTCATTACGTTAAATCTGTATGTATGCCTATATTTATGGTCATCAACTTCTGCTAGTCCCCAATAGCAACATTTCCTTCTCTTGTGACTCATAATGAATACTTACAACAATTGTGATAGGAAAGATGATTTTTCAAGCATTGGCCTATCTCAAGTCTCAACGTCATGCTCAGCAGCAGGATCTGATTTTTCGCTTTTTAAGAACTCTTATTATGTAATAAGTTGCTATCCCTATAGTCCTTTAGTCTCTATCCCCATCAGTCCATGGAGATAATACCCCCCTCCCTCAACTCCATAAATCTCCCGCTACGCCACACCCCAATCTCCCATAACTCCCGAGAAACTCCCCATAGTGCCAGGTCCCAAATCCCCACCACCCCCTACCCCAAAACCCCCCCCCCCAAATGCAACGCCCCAGTGACTTGCCATCCAGGTTGCCGTTGGCGCTCACTGTAGGCTGGCGTTGCAGGTCGACACTGGGCTCCCGAGATATGGACGAAACTTTTGTCTTCTCGCTGGACCCGGACGCGTTGAGAGACCCGAGAGCCTCGTGCGATGCGCTTAATCGTGGAGACATGACTTCTGCTTTCTTTTTTTCTTCCAGTAAAATCTTAGTGGATACCTCTAGATAGAAACAAATGACAAAGTTCACTTCGAAATATCTTAAATCGTAAAGCCGTCGGCAGATATCTAAACTCGAACTTCTTGCAAGATATCTAAACTCGAACTTCATGCAAGATATCTAAACTCGAACTTCTTGCAAGATATCTAAACTCGAACTTCTTGCAAGATATCTAAACTCGAACTTCTTGCAAGATATCTAAACTCGAACTTCTTGCAAGATATCTAAACTCGAAATTCTTGCAAGATATCTAAACTCGAACATCTTGCAAGATATCTAAACTCGAACTTCTTGGAAGATATCTAAACTCGAACTTCTTGCAAGATATCTAAACTCGAACTTCTTGCAAGATATCTAAACTCGAACTTCTTGCAAGATATCTAAACTCGAACTTCTTGCAAGATATCTAAACTCGAAATTCTTGCAAGATATCTAAACTCGAAATTCTTGCAAGATATCTAAACTTGACGTTCTTGCAAGATATCTAAATTTAACCTTGTTGCATAGTATCGAAACTTGACCTTCTTGCGAGATATCTAAACTTAACTTTCTTGCAAGATATCTTAAATTGACATTCTCTAAACATGACCTTCTCTACACGTGACCTTATCTAAACGTGACCTTCTCTACACGTGACCTTCTCAACACGTGACCTTCTCTACACGTGACCTTCTCTAAACGTGACCTTCTCTAAACGTGACCTTCTCTAAACGTGACCTTCTCTAAACATGACCTTCTCTAAACATGACATTCTCTAAACATGACCTTCTCTACACATGACTTTCTCTACAAATGACCTTCTCTAAACATGACCTTCTCTACACATGACCTTCTCTACAAATGACCTTCTCTAAACATGACCTTCTCTACACATGATCTTCTCTACAAATGACATTCTCGACATTACCTTCTCTGCAAATGACCTTCTCTACAAATGACCTTCTCTACAAATGACCTTCTCTACAAATGACCTTCTCTACAAATGACCTTCTCTACAAATGACCTTCTCTACAAATGACCTTCTCTACAAATGACCTTCTCTACAAATGACCTTCTCTACAAATGACCTTCTCTACAAATGACCTTCTCTACACGTGATCTTTTTCCATTTGGTGGAGTACGTTTCTGTACCTTCTCAATCGTCAGTTCTGACAACATCACGTCCACAGCACCCAAGGGCGTGACAACCTCACGTCCACAGCACCCAAGGGCGTGACAAACTCACCTCCACAGCACCCAAGGGCGTGACAAACTCACGCCAACAGCACCCAAGGGCGTGACAACCTCACGTCCACAGCACCCAAGGGTGTGACAACCTCACGTCCACAGCACCCAAGGGCGTAACAACCTCACGTCCACAGCACCCAAGGCAACAGCACCCAAGGGCGTGACAACATCACGTCCACAGCACCCAAGGGCGTAACAACCTCACGTCCACAGCACCCAAGGGTGTGACAAACTCACGCCAACAGCACCCAAGGGCGTGACAAACTCACCTCCACAGCACCCAAGGGCGTGACAACCTCACGTCCACAGCACCCAAGGGCGTGACAAACTCACGCCAACAGCACCCAAGGGCGTGACAACCTCACGTCCACAGCACCCAAGGGCGTAACAACCTCACGTCCACAGCACCCAAGGACGTGACAACCTCACGTCCACAGCACCCAAGGGCGTAACAACCTCACGTCCACAGCACCCAAGGGTGTGACAAACTCACGCCAACAGCACCCAAGGGCGTAACAACCTCACGTCCACAGCACCCAAGGACGTAACAACCTCACATCCACAGCACCCAAGGACGTGACAACCTCACGCCAACAGCACCCAAGGGCGTGACAAACTCACGCCAACAGCACCCAAGGGCGTAACAACCTCACGTCCACAGCACCCAAGGGCGTGACAAACTCACCTCCACAGCACCCAAGGGCGTGACAACCTCACCTCCACAGCACCCAAGGGCGTGACAAACTCACCTCCACAGCACCCAAGGGCGTGACAAACTCACCTCCACAGCACCCAAGGGCGTGACAAACTCACGCCAACAGCACTCAAGGGCGTGACAACCTCACGTCCACAGCACCCAAGGGTGTGACAACCTCACGTCCACAGCACCCAAGGGCGTAACAACCTCACGTCCACAGCACCCAAGGCAACAGCACCCAAGGGCGTGACAACATCACGTCCACAGCACCCAAGGGCGTAACAACCTCACGTCCACAGCACCCAAGGGTGTGACAAACTCACGCCAACAGCACCCAAGGGCGTGACGAACTCACCTCCACAGCACCCAAGGGCGTGACAACCTCACGTCCACAGCACCCAAGGGCGTGACAAACTCACGCCAACAGCACCCAAGGGCGTGACAACCTCACGTCCACAGCACCCAAGGGCGTAACAACCTCACGTCCACAGCACCCAAGGACGTGACAACCTCACGTCCACAGCACCCAAGGGCGTAACAACCTCACGTCCACAGCACCCAAGGGTGTGACAAACTCACGCCAACAGCACCCAAGGGCGTAACAACCTCACGTCCACAGCACCCAAGGACGTAACAACCTCACGTCCACAGCACCCAAGGACGTGACAACCTCACGCCAACAGCACCCAAGGGCGTGACAAACTCACGCCAACAGCACCCAAGGGCGTAACAACCTCACGTCCACAGCACCCAAGGGCGTGACAAACTCACCTCCACAGCACCCAAGGGCGTGACAACCTCACCTCCACAGCACCCAAGGGCGTGACAAACTCACCTCCACAGCACCCAAGGGCGTAACAACCTCACGTCCACAGCACCCAAGGGCGTGACAAACTCACCTCCACAGCACCCAAGGGCGTGACAACCTCACCTCCACAGCACCCAAGGGCGTGACAAACTCACCTCCACAGCACCCAAGGGCGTGACAAACTCACCTCCACAGCACCCAAGGGCGTGACAAACTCACGCCAACAGCACCCAAGGGCGTGACAACCTCACGTCCACAGCACCCAAGGGTGTGACAACCTCACGTCCACAGCACCCAAGGGCGTAACAACCTCACGTCCACAGCACCCAAGGCAACACCACCCAAGGACGTGACAACATCACGTCCACAGCACCCAAGGGCGTAACAACCTCACGTCCACAGCACCCAAGGGTGTGACAAACTCACGCCAACAGCACCCAAGGGCGTGACAAACTCACCTCCACAGCACCCAAGGGCGTGACAACCTCACGTCCACAGCACCCAAGGGCGTGACAAACTCACGCCAACAGCACCCAAGGGCGTGACAACCTCACGTCCACAGCACCCAAGGGCGTGACAACCTCACCTCCACAGCACCCAAGGGCGTAACAACCTCACGTCCACAGCACCCAAGGGTGTGACAAACTCACGCCAACAGCACCCAAGGGCGTAACAACCTCACGTCCACAGCACCCAAGGACGTAACAACCTCACGTCCACAGCACCCAAGGACGTGACAACCTCACGCCAACAGCACCCAAGGGCGTGACAAACTCACGCCAACAGCACCCAAGGGCGTAACAACCTCACGTCCACAGCACCCAAGGGCGTGACAAACTCACCTCCACAGCACCCAAGGGCGTGACAACCTCACCTCCACAGCACCCAAGGGCGTGACAAACTCACCTCCACAGCACCCAAGGGCGTAACAACCTCACGTCCACAGCACCCAAGGGCGTGACAAACTCACCTCCACAGCACCCAAGGGCGTGACAACCTCACCTCCACAGCACCCAAGGGCGTGACAAACTCACCTCCACAGCACCCAAGTGCGTGACAAACTCACCTCCACAGCACCCAAGGGCGTGACAAACTCACGCCAACAGCACCCAAGGGCGTGACAACCTCACGTCCACAGCACCCAAGGGTGTGACAACCTCACGTCCACAGCACCCAAGGGCGTAACAACCTCACGTCCACAGCACCCAAGGCAACAGCACCCAAGGGCGTGACAACCTCACGTCTTCCTGATCGTGGTGCCTAAGATGGCTTTGCTCATTACATAAGAGCATTGTGTTAACCGCTCATTTTCTTGAAGACTGACCCTGGGGAAACCGATCTTTTTTTTTTAAGTTATCATTCCTAGACCTGGGTTCTTCCAAAATAGTCACTGCTGCAGAATGAAAAGTAAAATTCGCCACACTATACCAATCATAACAACACTACTATTAAATACAACTAAATTAAGAAATAAGCCGACATATCGTATTTTAACTGCCGAAATACGACGCCATTGCCAGTTAATTTGTATCACAACATAGAGAAATTTTAATCATCTCATTTAGCGCAGTTATCGGGCATTTTAGTTGGTGAAATCATTGTCATTATATGCCCATCTTCACCTTTAAAAATAGGAAAAACTTATTTTGGGGTTAGGGGGGGGGGCGCCAAAAGTTGAAATAATGTGTTATCATCTGCAACGAGTCTATGTGCCAAGATTCAGCTCGATAGGCTGACAGGAAGTGGGTCAATTAGCCGTCCGAGGATTTTGCCAGCCAGAAGACACGAACAGGATTTTACAAAAACTCGTAAGGATTTATAAAATACTCGTAAGGAATTTACAATTTATTTAGCACCGCACCCCCGCCCCCCCCCAAAAAAACCCCCAATGTTACATCTTCAATTGCGCGGTGAGATCACACTCTTATAGCTGGGACAGTTTTTCGGCTGCGCGTCTCATCTAGTGGACATCGCCATAAATCAAATTTTAAAAGCAGGTCTCTGCGCCCAGGTTACTGGAAATTTGTTTGAAACGAAATTTCGTGGACGGGAAATTGATCGACGGAAGTTTGGTCGAACGGAAGTTTGGTCGAATTTTGTTTTCAGTTCACGCGATCAAATGTTCGTCAAATTTCTTTTTGAACACATTTTACTCTATTATATTGTATATGGCCTTACGAACGGCGGTTTGGATCCCTTCTATTATCTAATCTATGGAGATAGCTGCACATGGCCTTACGAACGGCAGTTTGGATCCCTTCTATTATCTAATCTATGGAGATAGCTGCACATGGCCTTACGAACGGCAGTTTGGATCCCTTCTATTATCTAATCTATGGAGATAGCTGCACATGGCCTTACGAACGGCAGTTTGGATCTCTTCTATTATCTAATCTATGGAGATAGCTGCACATGGCCTTACGAACGGCAGTTTGGATCCCTTCCATTATCTAATCTATGGAGATAGCTGCACGTCGCACAGTGGCCTGTTCTCATCTGAGTGATGAGACTCTGCTCTTGTCTCCCGTGAGTTTCCACCACGGATCGCTTTCGCTCGGTCTTGGCATTCTCTGGTAGAGCTGTCGTCCTGCATGGCATGAAGCCCAGCCGCTAGGCCAATCCTCTCGGAAGTGGTCTATCAGCCAATCTTTGACCCCCAGCTAGGCCGCGCCTCCCCGTGCAAAAAAAAGCATCGGCCCTGTCATTCTGTGTCACCTCAACGTGGCCGGGCATATACTGCAAACAGCTTTACCGCCTTTGGCATGGATGCCCTCTAATGTTTCCAGAATGGCGTTTATCGTTGCAGTCTCTGTCAAGCTCCTTTCCACGCTCTCGTTAACAGGGCGTGAGTCGGTGAAGATCTCGTTAACAGGGCGTGAGTCGGTGAAGATCTCGTTAACAGGGCGTGAGTCGGTGAAGACTGCAATGTCGGGGGAAGCTTTTCCATCTTGCCAGTATTTGGTGCACCCTCTTAAGGGCTACCAGTATCGCCTCTAGTTCTGCATCGAAGCTAGTTCTGTTCTTTCCACTGGGCCCCGATAGCTCCTCGGATGGGGCTATCTCGTCTGGGTATTGAATAGGTGCACCGTAGCCATTTCGGTTTTCCCTGTCAAAACATGAGCCGTCCGTGAAGACTTTTATCTTGTTGTCTGGATAGGCATCAGTCGTTTCCGCCCCCCCCCCCCCCACAAACCTTTTTTTTACAGATTATGATATTCACTACTATAGAACTAATAACCAAATAATTTCATTTTGAAGAATATGTGCATTAAATAACAATACTATTATGTGAATGGTGAAAAACAACATCAAAAACTCCTATTTTGCTGTACAACATTTGTAAAAAAAAAAGGTATATACAAATTTAAACTTGACCCACTTATCCATTCTACGATTTCCTCTTGTCGTTTTCTCCTCTCTTTCACAATAATATCAGTGCGCCCCAGGACATTGTCCATCGGGTCAGTCAAGATGGATGTGTCCACAACCACCACCACGGGCAACATCCACGGAGCTACCACTCGCATCCAACTATGACGACCATAGATGGAGTGGTGCAGTTTTTCCTCGATCCGTACAATGGAGCTGAGAAGATAATGTGGATAATCGAATCGATGAGAACATGTGGCATGTGGACAATAGAGCTGAAATAATGTGGATAATTGATATAAATGTGATAATGTGGATAATAGAGGTGAGGGGATAATGTGGATAACAGATCTGATGAGATAATGTGGATAATAGATCTGATGAGATAATGTGGATAATAGATCAGATGTGATAAGAAGATAATGTGGATATTATATTTGATGAGATAATGTGTATAATATATCTGGGGAGATAAAGTGGATAATAGATCTGGGGAGATATCTTTAACATAAAGGTGTGGAATAAAAAAAAAGAACAAAGGCGATTACATTTTACTTGTTTTTATGCATGCTTTTTTCTAAATCAGCTTTACTCATTAGTCCTTCTCCTTAACAAAAGCCCGTTTAAAATCATCTACTCACTGGTCCTTCTCCTTAACCACTGCCCATTTAAAATCCAGATTGGCGAAAGCGTCAAACGATATTTGTACTTTCCAATAGCCAGACTTCTTGGGAAATTCTGCAATCAGAGGTGACATGTGTTCGTTACTTCAAACAACTTTGTCTCACTGCTACTCAGTGTTGTTCGTTATAACAATCTTGCATGCTTTCAACTTTATAACCTTCCATTCTCAAAAATCATTCAGTTCATGTCTTAAATTTATCTCAAAACGTTTACTATTAATAATAATGAATAATCATTGCGTCAAGGTCAATGTGATTAATTTCCAAGTCTACACCAAACAATTTGATCGCAAGATCATGCTAACTCGATATCTTAACTGGCACAAACTATCACTCTTTTTTCAAAAAAATATTAAAGTGTTTTAACATTCATCGACCCATAGTGTAGACGTAACACAGCGGTTCTCAACCTGTAGGTCGCGACCCCTTTGGGGGTTCGAACGAGTTTTTCACAGGGGTCGCCAAAAATTATCGGAAAGCACATATACTCTACAGTTATAAAGTAGCAACGAAAATAATTTTGTGGTTGGGGGTCGCAAAAAACAAAACTTTGTCGGCTTGTTAAGTTGTTAATTACTGGGTGGAGACGCTACAGTACATAGCAATTTAAATAAAACCAGCAAATTTAGTGGGAGGGGCAAATGCCCCACCATGCCCTACTCAAATGACGTCCCTGCTTTCCAAATGCGTGATATCGTCTATGCGTGGCCCCAGGACCCAATGGTAAATTATTTAAAGCGTCCCTACAATCCAACTCTTGGTTATAACGCACAATAATGGAAGGGGGTGGCTGACTACCTTTAGCTGGTAAAGCGTTGGAAAGGTTCCATAGTCCTGTACTTGGCGTGGAGCCGGAGAGGACCAGTGTGTAGCCGTCATCGATACTCAGAAAGGTGGTCAGTTCAAGACATGTTGCCGATTGGAGAAACACCTTCCGATAGAAAATATGTTTACTTCAACGTAGTGTTGTGGTGACCACTTCTTGTCTCTCCGCCATCCAACTTTCTCTTATATTGACATCACCAATTAAATGTGCAGCGCTTTACGAGCCCCATCCCTTCCTTGATTGGGAAAAGGTTGTTTACGTTCTAGTAGTTCTAAAATATGATATATGGTGATGCAATTTCTAGAATTTCTTTTCTGGAGGGTTCTAACATCCTCCCTATAAACAAGCCGACACTTTTCCCGACAGGAAGAAATATTTTTATTACTTTTCCCAAGTCATTTACGAGACGTAATTTACTGTTATGGGTTTTCAGGATTGTAATTTTTAACTTGCTGGGGTGTAAGTTAAAATATTTAATATTTCTTTTTTATATATAAATGTAATCGTATGAATAAATTGAATATTGATAATATCACTAGCTTTGGTATCGTTTTCTTTCACCTAGTGGTTTTCAGTACTTTGTTATGTGTTATTAAAAAAACGGGCCAAAACTTAAAACAGATTAAATCTGAATAAACATACAGTGGTAAGGAAAGAATTGGTGGCTTGTCCGTGATTGTGCGCATTTATTTTGTTACTGTCACCAAAAACAAACTGGTGGTTCGTCGGGCGATTCGTATTTCATTTTATAAGTGTGCTCATTAAGCTTGTAACTTTATAAAAATATATATTCTTACAATTAACATGTGTCAAAATAAACTTTGATGTAAATAAAACATTAGTAGAGACATTAGGCAAATGTTGCGAATCATCAGTATAGACATTAGACAAATGTTCTCGATAACAGTAAATTTATTTGTTATTTTCCATTGCGAAATATGTGGAAATATGGTAAACCCATTCTTCTTTTAAAAAGGCTGTAAGAGGTTTGATCATTGTCCACTTATTGGATGCAGATCTGTTTTCTGAGGATTATCTGGACGCGGTCAACGTGCAAAATGATCCTAGTACATGGGTCCAACTAAGGCTCAGCAAATGGCGCTAGAATTTTTAAAGAGAGAACGAGAAAAAAGACAGAGAGCCCAATCACATGGAATTAAAACAAGAAAGATACATCAGCAAATGGAATTATATGCTCAAAGAGTGAAAAGGGGAAACGAAAATGACCTACAAATAAAGTTAAAGTAAATGAAAATTTATTTGTAACCCCGATGCAATGGAAAATAGATGTACGGCTACCACCTGCCAGGGATAGTTAACTAAAAAAAATTTCAAAGTTAATCCTTAAATTTGCAGATAAAGATTTTCACCAGTATTGGTACAGTTCGAAATAACTGCGCACAATTTTAACATACCAGAACATCTTTTGGTCTATCTTAATGCAGCCAACTTTGACTGGTCAGACAGACGAAGTTGCTGTGTCCCTGAACGCTGAACAGTGTGAGAATTATAAGATTGTAAAGTCATTAATAAGTATTTACTCTTATGATTATGTCCCGGAAGCATACCTTAAAAAGTTTAGGGAGTTGTTAAGACGTGATGGCCAAACTCGTGTCGAGTTTCTATTATAAAAGTAAAGAATCCCGGAAAAGTGGCTTCACGGGGTGTAGAGCTGGATTGTATTGATGTACCTATACAACTTATTGATCGTTGAACATCCCTAACAAAAGTTTAACAACAATGCCCCCCCCCCCCAAAAAAAAAAAAAGGAATGGGCACCTGCCAAACTATCAGATGACCCTTCATCACGTAACTCTTCACATTTACCTCATCGCTCTCACCCCAGATGGTGTGGAGTGTGCCGCTGTAACAATCGACCGTCCTGTTCCTCTTGTTGAACCTCTCCCACTCCACGGCTGTCCTGTTCGGCGCTGTTCTCAGCCACACCCACTCGAAGGATGACGCAGCAGGAAGTGCGGCTTCGGTCTTCCAAATGTGAATCTCTGGATAGTAATGCCAAGATTATGCCAAACCAGATGACCCAAAGCGATGTAGATTCAAATTATAGCATTCATAGAATAATTGTATGCAAACATACCATTGGAAAAAACCTAGTTACACCGATCAATAAAAGATAGTCTGCGATAAGTGAGTACATTATTTAAAATTGAACTATAATCTTTTGCCTAAAACGTTGCCCCCATTTCCCTTAGCGCCCCCTACCCGTAGTTGGGAACGCCTCAAGGGCGGCGTCAATGTTCCATGCACCGAGCTCTGGAAGGGATCCAAGCAGAAAGAGGCGATGCCTGACCCGATTGAAAGTGGGACACCACACCCTAAACTGAAGGCCGATCTGATTGGACCTGTAGGATTTCACCCTCATGGCAGACGTCCCGTGCTAACCAGGTAGAACAGGTGAGTTTTGATTAGTAACGTCAGCCTAGACTGAAATGACAAGCAAAAAGGTTAAGCATGGACTCAGCCATCCTGGGCACATTCTGGACCCAACCATTTGGGCTCACACTCTATATGTGAGAATCTAAAAAGAAGAACTAAAAAATGTCACCACTGCGCCGTCTGGAGGAGGGAATTTGAATTTTGTCACAAGTCTTAACGTTCTTGGTAAGATACATTTGCTATTAAGTTAATTGTAATTGTGTTGCAATAAATGAAAAACAATAGTAGTGTTATTTTTTTTCCTTTCACATTTAACAACTATTATTATTGTCTGGGCCTCGAGGATTAAGGTACTTCGCAGGAGACCATTTACAATAAGTGAAATATATTTGTATTGCAATAAATGACAAACAATAAGAGTGGTTAAATTTTTTAAATCGTCCTGAAAAGTATGTCGTCTACATTTCATATCAAATACACCCTTTTTCAACCTCTAACCCAGGGCTGACAACAATGGTTTGGGGGGGGGGGTTTAAACGTTTCCCTGACTACCGTGGCCACAACGAAGTATTGATGGAAATGATAATGGTATTCTACTCTGATAAAATAATATTCTAAGTAGGGGTGAGCCGGGTACTGACCCGGATACCCGAAAATGCCAAGGATTAGTCCACTCGGCACATACCCGGTACATACCCGGCACACACCAGGCACATACTAGGACCTGGAAAACGTAACCGGGTCCTGGTGTCTAAAAACAGTTATGTACACTTCTTATTCTTAGCTCTTATTTCTGCTCCCCCCCCCCCAAACCCTAGATCGAAATTAAGGTCACCACAACATTTTATCCAGCGGTGGTTTGGAGCCGGTTCGGTCAGGTTCGTGCGAACCGTTGGTTCAAAATAATAAATATGCCTAAAATCAAGTACTAATTTCAAAAACATCAAAAAAAATTTAATTGAAAAAAATGTCCGTTTCTACAAATTTTTATATAAACTGCATAAATATTACTTTACAATTTAGCACTGCTGCGTCAATAATAAAAATTTAATTTAATTTTGCTTATTTGTTGCTTATTTATTTGCTTATTTGTTTATGTACTAAAAAGACTATTCTAAACACTTCTTACGAAACAAAAAAGAAATAAAAAATTTGCTCTATTTGACTTCAAACACTTAAAAATGCCTTGGCGAATGGACCCGAAACTCCGCTAAAGGAGCTTCGTGGGCCCAGACGCCAGATCCCCTAATCGTAATTTGACTGACTGTGACGGTGACCGATATGGCATAAGGGGACATACTAACTGCGAACCCTTTGTTATGAATTTGGCAATACACCGCTGATCTTATCTTTAAAAATCTCTGCCCCTCGCCCCCCACCCCCTCTCCCTTCTCAACCTGCGTCTATTGCCTCCTGCATTCCATCCCCCAGTTCCTGATACCCTTGCTGAGTGAGTAGCCCTTGCAACCAGTGAAATATCCTCTTCAATACCAGGCACAGAAACATCGCGATCCCCCTCTACATAAATAGGAGCCAGAATGATCAATACATTGATAGTGGGCCCTTAAGATGTAGAAGAAGAAGAAATTGTGCTTACAAAGTATTTATTTTATATTGTTGATGTATGAAAAATACCTCGGAGTAAAATAGTGCAAAATAAACAATCATTCTTCCCACACACAATAATCGCTTGGAACCACCTGGAAAATACCGCCGTGAACTCGACATCTATCGAAAGCTTCAAGTCTGCCCTGGCATCTGCTAGGAGCCGCTAGGATGGCAGCATCGCTTCTCTGAGCGTTGCACATATGCCAGTACATGGATGCAGCAACTTACCCTACCAGAACCACCTGGGCAATACCGCCGTGAACTCGACATTTATCGAAAGCTTCAAGGTTGCCCTGGCATCTGCTGCCGTTAGGATGGCAGCATCGCTTCCCTAACCATTGCACATATGCCAGTACATGAATGCAGCAACTTACCCTACCAGAACAGAACAGAACATCCTGACTGATTCCCCCTCTGAACGTTAAACGATTCTGCGGAGTGCCGTCCATGACGTCACATGTAAATTGATATGGAATGGTTGGTTTTTAATTTATATTTTTTGAGTTAATTTTAATTTGTATGTACAGCGTGGTGAGCCCAGCCCTAGGCTGGGGTACCACGCTATAGAAAACTACCCATAATAATAATAATAATAATAATAACATGCCTTACCTGCCGACTTGTTGCAACCTGGAGTTACTACACACAGAAGTGCGATGCCCATTCTGCTCAATGGGTGTTTTCCGGTTTGCCGCGCAAAGATAAGGTGTGAAAATAACAGATTAAATTGTATCCAAGTATCCTTGTGAGAAAGTAAGCCCCGAAGTCAGTTGCGTAGCCAGCAGCGCAGAAAGACATAGTGCCGCAAAGTGCGGACTAGTTTGCCATCCTGCACCACAAATAGACACTACATATAAATTATTATAAGAAGTGTTTTAAAGCGTGATACTCCAACTTAGGGCTGGGCTCACCACGCTGTACATACAATTTAACAAACATAATCATGAACTTAAAATTAACATCCGTTAATTAAATAAAACAAAACAAAACTAATGTGTATTCGCCCAACCATTTCATAACTTTTTAAATGTCAAGCAATGGACGGCACCCAGCAGCCTCGTTTATCGGTTTAAATATATATATATAATGCTTTTAGTACAGTGAAACAGTGGCGTAGCGAGCTTAACTCGCGCCCGGGGCACAATACCTTTTTAGCGCCCCCAATACCTTTTTAGCGCGCCCCCCCTATTCGAAAACCATACAATATTATAGTAAAATGTACCATTTGGCGCCCCTTTGTGAGTAGCGCCCGGGGCATGATGCCCCCCTTGCCCCCCCCTCACTACGCCCCTGCAGTGAAACCTTGAAATAACGAAACATAGAAATTACGAGCCTTGAAATAACAAATATGTTGCTTTTTTTCTATTATTCCGTGTTGTTGTTTGTGTTTCCCTGTCTCACAGCGAGCTCCTTGCGTAACTTCCGAACTACGGTATATATGTTACTTTCTTCGTTATACTGCGACTGTTGTTTCGCAAGTCTCTGTAATAAAATGAAGGACAGTATCTTCTTTGTCGACGGGTTCTTGTACAACATCATTTCTATTACAAGATCCGGCAACTGCCTGTTCCCATCAATGGGTTATTTCTTGAACGAAGTGACTATTGGTACCCGGGTACTAGAATTGAGAGGTTGGGATTAAAAAACGATTTAAAATATTACTGTTGTGTTTGTAAGACCAAATGAGGTATCAAAATTCTGCAGCACGCATTGTGTCGCGGAAAAAGAGATCAGACCACATTACCCCAGTTCTACGAGATTTCCATTGGGTTCCTATTAGTAAGCGCATAGACCACAAGATTCTGTCCTTGGCGTATAGCTGCTTAGAAGGCTCTGCACCAGAATATCTGAAAGAACTGCTTTATAAACATGTAACCTTAAAGAACCTGCGGTCCTCAACTCAGTCCTTACTGAAAATTCCCAGTGTGGATGAACACAGAAAAAAGTCGTACGGAGTGCGCTCTTTTGAAGCGGTAGCGCCAAAGTTATGGAATATTTTACCTCCATCTTTGAGGAGTACTGACAAGGCCAGAAAATTATTTAGGAAAAATTTAAAGACTTATTTGTTTAATAGATTTGATTACACCTGAGCGCAGTGAGCATGCTAAAGTAGCATGGATAGCTATAGAAGTATCCAATCAATCAATCAATCAATCAAAAAGATAATTGAATGGACTATACGGTTAGCTGAGTGGGAGGCGAGCTGGGACATGGAATTTCATCCGGCTAAGTGCCAGACACTGTCAGTCTCTAGAAGTTGTACTCCTCTACGCTACCACTATGAATTGCATGGTCATTTGCTTGAGTCAGTTTCCTCCGTAAGGTACCTGGGTCTTACCATTCAGAGAGAGGTGCGCTGGGACGAGCATATTAACAATGTGTGCAACCAGGCAAACAAGACCCTGGGGTTCTTAATGAGTAATCTAAAGATCAGCAACTCCGGTGTGAAAGAAAGAGCCTATAAAGCCTTTGTCCGGCCGCTTTTAGATTATGCATCTTCGGTCTGGGACCCATTCACTCAGAAGAGCATCGACAGGTTGGAGGCAGTACAGCGACGGGCAGTACAGCGACGGGCAGCACGCTTTGTCCTGAACCGCTACAGAAATACCTCTAGTGTTGACAGCTTGCTGGAAACACTGGGCTGGTCACTATTGGAGGAACGACGACGACAGTCCAGGCTCTCCATGATTTACAAGATAAATAATGGGCTAGTCCACTGTTCTGGCATTAAACAGAAACTCGTCCCTCTCCCCCATAGACAACGACGAGGCCATGACAGGCAGTTCCGGCTCATACCAGCGAGAAGCCAGTACAGGAACTTCTCATTCCTACCAAAGACAATCAGGGACTGGAACAAGTTTCCAAAAGGAACAGTTGAGGCGACAACACTTGACTCATTTGCGTCTATTGCCTCAGGCCTTCCAACCCCTAGTGCATGATACCCTCAAACAGTTACTCTTGTAACAAGTGAAATATCCTCATCAACACCAGGCAGAGAGACATTGCAAATCCCATCTACATTTATGGAGCCATAATGATCAATAAATTGATCGTGGGCCCTTAATATATAGAAGAAGAATTCTTCATTTTAACTAACATAAACTACCACATATATGAAGTTAATTTTTTTTTAAAATTATTTTTTTGTTTATTTTGTAAACGAAAAACAAAAAACAAATTGCACTCTGTTAAGCCCTATTTTTTAGTGAAAAGTTCATATGTACTCAGCTGTACACAGTATCTTTCATGTATACCATCATGAGGTGTGTGATGTAAAGCAAGCCTGCACAACATTGGGCCCGCAGGCCGCATGCGGCCCGTTAGGAGCCACTTGACGGCCCGCGAAGTAACGAAATATTCGTTATTATTTTCGTAATAGCTTTCGACCCGCGCATATTTTTCATAAAGTATTACAGTCCTCCTTACATTTTGAGTTGTGCAGGCCTGGTGTAAAGTATTAATTTAGATTGCCAAGGAAACATCTAAGAATTAAAATGAGGTTAGCCTGTGTGATTCTGCTATTTTCTCTCAATATATAGATTTTTGTGTCCATCATATTACATTTTCTTTATGCATGGGCATGAAATATTAATTTTGATTTGCAAATGAAGTACAAGCCAAGATAAGTGCATTTATCTCTGCAACACGTTGCATTTGTTTGGTCAACATAATGTTGGTACAAACTTTAGAATTCTGCTACACAAAACACAGTGGATTATGGGTGGAGAACCACAGCAGGGGGACCATGTCTGCCACGCCAAACCTGGCGGTGATTGCTGGTGGACCACAGCAGGTGGACTAATGATGCTGGACCACAGCTGGTGGACCATAGCTGTCACACCAAGCTGGGAGGACAATGGCTGCTGGACCACGTATGTTGCACCAATCCTGGTGGACTGTGGCTGGTGATCCACAGATGCTAGACTGTGGATGGTGGTCCACCGCCTGTAATCCGTGGCTGGTGGTCCACAGCTGGTAGACTGGCTTGTGGTCCACATCTGGTAGACTGTGGCTGGTGGTCCACAGCTAGTGGACTGTGGCTGGTGGTCCACAGCTGGTAGACTGTGGCTGGTGGTCCACAGATGGGAGACTGTGGCTGGTGGTCCACAGGTGGTGGACTGTGGCTGGTGGTCCACAGATGGTGGACTGTGGCAATTTGAGTTTTATTTGATCAATAATTGAAACTGACCCAATATTGTGTTGTTTGGATCTATGAATGCTTGACAGGTCCTTGAGTTTGTTCCCTGACAGTCAGGTGACAGATTAACCAAGGCCATCAGATGACTAACTAAGGCCATGAGTAGATTAACTAAGGCCATCAGATGACTAACTAAGGCCATCAGTAGATTAACCAAGACCATCAGATGACTAACTAAGGCCATCAGATGACTAACCAAGTCCATCAGATGACTAACTAAGGCCATCAGTAGATTAACCAAGGCCATCAGATGACTAACTAAGGCCATCAGTAGATTAACTAAGGCCATGAGTAGATTAACTAAGGACATCAGTAGATTAACTAAGGCCATCAGTAGTCTAACTAAGGCCATCAGTAGATTAACTAAGGCCATGAGTAGATTAACCAAGGCCATCAGAAGATTAACTAAGGCCATCAGTAGATTAACTAAGGCCATCAGTAGATTAACTAAGGCCATCAGTAGATTAACCAAGGCCATCAGTAGACTAACTAAGGCCATCAGAAGATTAACTAAGGCCATCAGTAGATTAAATAAGGCCATCAGTTGATTAACTAAGGCCATCAGTAGACTACTTAAGGCCATCAGTAGATTAACTAAGGCCTAAGGCCAAAGGCCATCAGTAGACTAACTAAGGCCATTAGTAGACTAACTAAGGTCATCAGAAGATTAACTAAGGCCATCAGTAGACTAACTAATAACTAAGGCTATCAGATTAAAATATCTTTATTTATATAAGATATTGAAATAGTTTTAACACTGCCCTGCAGTTGATAGATAATATTCTCAAACGCAAAAGAAGAGCTAAGAAATACAACAGTTTACTAAAGCTGTTTAAAAAATTATATAAATTATACAGTGAAAAAAGACAGTGTACTTGAAAAAAACAACTTAAAAACTTTATCTTTACTTTCAAATTTAATGAAACAATTTTTTTTAAAATTAAAATTACATTGACAACAAAGAATTTTAAAAAATATATTTTAATCCATACACCTACTAACCTTTTAATCCTAGTGTAATATATAAATATAACATACCCGCTATACTATTAACAGGGGAATATATTTTTAATAGTAAATTTTGAACGAAAATATAGCTCTGATGAGGAACCTTTTTAAGTAATTACTTTGTTTGTAAAATACTTTCCTGACATACTGAGAGATATTACCTCCTTTTCTAAAATAGCAGCATCCCATAGTATCATAGATTATAGATACATGAGTGGGACCAAGGCGATGAATAATAGCTTAATAGTTCTGCTCCACACACTCAACTGTGATAAAGTATAATCTTACTGTGAAGCATGGGTCAATGCCTGAATACATTAGGGTACCGTTCAATGAATAAAGGTATAACCCAGGAGTGGCCAGTCTTTTCTCTTTGACTCACAGGTAACAAAGCACTGACAAGACTGTATAATACAGATGTAAACAATTCAGTTAAAAGCATCTCCTTGACTTTAATCAACATTTTTAGTTGAGACCTGTCGCCGCTCCAGGCAGTTACTACAAGTCAGATAGTTACTTACTGTACCATTTCGTGAGATGATGATGAATCACTAGGAGGCCATTGTGGGATAATATAAATTCCTATTAGTGAGGAGAGAACGAAGCAAATAAACATGGTAAACACATCCTCCCTATACAAGGAACTACCACACAAAATACATTTTAGTATGAACAGAAAATAGGACTGGCAGCAAGCTTATAATAATTTTGTGAACAATTCCAAAAATATAAATAAATTAAAATTCGCTGAAATGATTTAAAATGCAAAACAAAATCACAGAAGAATGCAATAAAGTATTAAAAATATGATATACGTTGTGAGAATTTAGTGGCAATGGTAGAGAAACTATAGATGATCACGGAGAGAGAAGATACATTGCAAAAGTGGATAGCCTATAAATGATAAAGTCATAAAGTGGAGTGAATATAAATGATAGAAGTAGAGAGTATAATTGATAAAAGGAGAGATAATATGTTTTGCAGAATTAGACAAAATATAAATTACAAAGGAGAGAGAATACAATTTGTTAAAACGAACAGAGAATACAACTGATCAAAGTAGAGAATATCATTGATAAAAGTGGAGTGTACAGTTGATTAAAACAGCCAAAAGATAAATGATGAAAGTTTAGAGAAATTATAATAAACACACAAAACAAAGATTCTAATAAAAAAAAATCTTTACTGACAGCAAGGAAACTCTTGGCATTAGGAAACATAAGAATTATATGTAAATTCAGTTCAGATGGTCAGTTCAGTTGAAATGGTCAGGTCAGTTCAGATGGCCAATTCAGTTCAGATGGTCAGTTCAGTTCAGATGGTATGTTCAGATCAGATGGTCAGTTCATTTCAAATGGTCAGGTCAGTTCAGTTCAGATGGTCAGGTCAGTTCAGATGGTCAGGTCAGTTCAAATGGGCAGGTCTGTTCAGATGGTCAGGTCAGTTCAAATGGGCAGGTCTGTTCAGATGGTCGGTTCAGATCAGATGGTCAGTTCAGTTCAGATGGTCAGGTTAGTTCAGATGGTCGGTTCAGATCAGATGGTCGGGTCAGTTCAGATGGTCGGGTCACGATTAGAAACATTGTTTGCCCTTAAAGTTATTAGCTTGATATGTTAAAGAAATGCATAAAATTCATGTGGTTCCTTGATCATTCTAAGTATTAGATGAATGGGTAGACAAATCTCAATGTGTATGATAATCTTGAGTTGTATGATTCTCAGCTAACTCTCTCAGTTACCTCTGTAACTCTCAGTTACATCTCTAATTCTCAGTTACATCTCTAATTCTCAGTTACCTTTATAACTCTGTTACATCTCTAATTCTCAGTTACCTTTATAACTCTCAGTTACATCTCTAATTCTCAGTTACCTTTATAACTCTCAGTTACATCTCTAATTCTCAGTTACCTTTATAACTCTCAGTTACATCTCTAATTCTCAGTTACCTTTATAACTCTCAGTTACATCTCTCATTCTCAGTTACCTTTATAACTCTCAGTTACATCTCTAATTCTCAGTTACCTTTATAACTCTCAGTTGCATCTCTCATTCTCAGTTACCTAACTCTCTTGTCATGCAGTGATAAGCACTAACCAAACTTGCTGAAGAAAAAATCAATGCAATTTAAATTAATTTATTTAGCTTTGACCACTATTTATAGTCTTTAGACAACAAGACGAGTCAGAACAAGACCAGTCAGAACAAGATGAGTCAGAACAAGACCAGTCAGAACAAGACCAGTCAGAACAAGACCAGCCAGAACAAGACCAGTCAGAACAAGACCAGTCAGAACAAGCCAGGATTTTTAGTAAATTCCACCACTCATCAGTTGCTCTATTTAATTCCTTTCAAACATTTATACTTAACCTGGCTAGATTATACCTCGTCAGGATCTCACCCTGTAGCCAATCATCTGGTAACTTGGCTTACTGAGAGGTTCTCAAAATAATAACCTGGCAAAAAATTTGACATCTAAGGTGTCAGTGTGTGTGTTGTGTGTGCACACATGACCTTTAAGCACTGAGCACATTAACACACTATCTAAAACGTAGTTCTTTATGACTACTATTTTTAAATCAATTTATATTCTAATTATCTAACCTTGTGAATTTAAAAACTTTTAATTATTGTACTTCAAGATGCTAAATTAAATTAATAAAGCTTGCATACATCAAAGTGGTGCACTCAGTTTTAATTTGCACAACTGTTCACTATGGATGCTAATCCAATCTGCAGATTTTGCTTCATTGCAAAGGACAACAAAAATGTGCACGATTCTTATAAAATGTACATAAAAATGTATTGGCATACAGCAAAATGAGAGGGCACATTGCCTGACAACACAGCTGTTTGTAAATTGTTAGAAGCCATCAACTGTAATTGATACTTGCGCTCTTTTCTATCACATTTTATGTGCCAGATGACAGCAAGAAAGTTCAAGTTGACAGTGAGCAAGTGCCGGATGACAGCACAGTGCCAGATGACAGCAAGCAAAGTGCCAGATGACAGCAAGCAAAGTGCCGGATGACAGCAAGCAAAGCACCATACATGCTCATAGGATAGTTAGAGATAAAAGAATTTGTTACATCAGTCATCCTATAAGTAGACAAAGCAACAGGAAACACACAAGAAAAACAATTAAATCAATTTTGCATACATTTATTGTATTTCTTTTTTATTTTTTTTTTAACCCAATAGAAAAATATGTTCAAAGTAATTTCTGATTAAAATACACTTTTAAAAATAGGGCGTTACTACCCCACTTTTTTTCTTCTAACTTGTTTAACATTTAGTTCAGTTTACTGAGCGCTGATTTGATTGCAGGCTGTCAACTGTTGATACACAAATTTCTTCAATTACCTTTAAAAATCATTGAAACTATAACGCTGATACATCAATCCAACTGACATTGAATTCAAAGTAAAGACTTGCCAACCAACAATGCGAGGAAGGATGTAGTGTGATCAAAAAACCAAAAAAGCCCAGAAGCACAACTGCTGACAGGTTGCCATTCCAAAAAATACTTTTGTTTTTTAAAAGGTTTCCAACCTGCCAAAAACCTTGACCTCGTCAAATAAAGAAGGAAGAAAAAAAAGTGAATTAGTTACAAAATATGTCGATGCTATACAACTATATAGTGTGTTGAAAAATATTCAAACAACTACACACACACACAAAAAACCCAGCATATGCATTAAAACAAGAAACAAATAAGCACAACTAGGTGAAACCTACAATGACATTTTTACAAATTAAAAAAAAAACAACAACACAAAAACAATGCAGTTCAAATTTCTACAAAGATTTACCAGTATAAAAAAACAACACTCGTCATTAGACAATAGAGAGACACTCTGCCACCACAGCGTTGTCATGAATGAACCGTCAGCGTTGTCATGAATGAACCGTAACAACACCTAGAAATAGTTTGAGCAAGTATTAATTTACTCTACTATGAAAAATGACGTGTTTTTTTTTAATTTAAAAAAATGAGCATGTGGTTGCGGTTGACACGTACAAAGGGCGTATTAAAAATAAATATGAATAAAAAGCAGAGAAGTCATAAGAACCATGGTGACAATTTACACTGACGGTTGGCATTGTGAATAGCAATGGAAAAAAATATCCACTGCCTTAAAAAAACACATCATTTGAATTTCAGATTGTAAAAAATGACATTTACCTTTCCAGGATGATTTCAAAATACAATGTACAATAAAACTGTTAGTATAAATTCAGCTACTTTAATGTTAGCAATATTATATCCTGTATATCATTCTCTTTAAACAGTAAAACATTGAATGTACATGAATCAACAAATAAATTTGTTTTGATTTTTAAAAATTAAAAAACTATATTTTAAAAAAGCCACAATTTTTTAGTGTCAGATCATAATGAATTCTTCAAGAATCATAAGCAGCCTCACACAATCTAAATTTAATTATGTACACGATTTTTTAAATTGAGACTGGCCTTTTTATAAATCGCGTGTTAGGAAATTATTAATAGTACAAAATCGAACTGTGTTTGAATAATTTAAGATTTTTACACATTAAAATACAATTCTGGAAAGGGAATTAAAAAGAATGCTGAACAAAAAACTAGCTTTTCTGGGTGGTTGATTGACCTATGTAATAGATTAGTTGTATCGTAAATTATGATCTGACTGTTGAACAAGATTAAATTGATATAAATTTGTGATCATCATCTGCCAAGGAGCACAAGAAATCATTTAGTATTGTTTAACAATTAAAGGTGAAAATAAGGAGGCTTTTCTTTGGAGAGAGAGAGATGGGTGGGTGTCATTGTACTATTGACAATTCAGTAAAAAGTTTGAAGTATTAAATAGACATGAAACAACTGTTTTAGACTGCAACAATTATAAAAAAATATTTTAAGTCTCATTCGCCAATGCGACGGCCACATTAAATAGTGCATTAAATTCTCAGAGGCGTACTGAATGTATGACGGCCATATTAAATAGTGCATTAAATTCTCAGTGGCTTACTGAATGTATGACGACCATTTTAAATCATGCATTAACTTCTCAGTGGCTTACTGAATGCATTATGTGAGACTATCTCAGCTTGTTTCATTTCAGATGGTCAGATCATTCTTCAACAACAAAGTTCAGTCGAGAAAACTGTTTCATAAAAAAAAAGGCATTACAAGTTAATTTTTTTAGTTCAATTATGATAATATATCTTCCCTTTCCTCCCCATCTCCTAACATGAAATGAGTCTTACAACATGTTCCAAAGATTACAGCAAGTTCATGTGAAATATTGCACTAAAAAACTTTTATAAAACATTTAAAGCATACACATTTTTATTTGGTTAGTTAAACCAATATTTATACATGCACACAAATAAAGTTTACAATATGAAGAATTGAAAGTTTGGATTATTTCCCTTCTGCTCAGTCAGGTACTTCAGTTGAAAACGTTGATTGCTGACTTTACAACTGGTAAGGAGCTGGTAGTGTTGACAATTAATGTTCCCCAAGAAGAATTAAACACATCTTAAATCTAAATGTGTTTTACATAAATTATCCCCGGTTTAAAGTTTTTACAAAAAATATCCAGAAACTTGAACTAACATAAAAAATTTCTATTAGTGTTGAATTAGATTTTCTTTTTTTTTTTTATTGAGTTCATATTGTGTTTTAGCAATATTCCTTTGTTAAAAGAAGAGCCTGTCTCAAAGTGTATGTTTGAAAACACAGGAGCAACCTGGGAAGTTTGACTGACACTTATCTTTGTGAAGTAAACCTGAGCTCAAACAGCACCACATGAACTCATCTGGTCATCCAACCTTGAGCACATTCATTGAACAAGTGTAACTGATGGTCGTCCAGCCTTGAGCCCATTCCTAGAACAAGTGTAACTGATGGTCGTCCAGCCTTGAGCCCATTCATTGAACCAGTGTAAATGGTTGCATTCCAATATCAATTTTCATTCATGAATGATTTGTTTTGTTGAGTATTATCAGATCTATATCTTTATAAAAAAAAACAGCACATTTTTAAAAAAAGATAGTTATGGTGCTGATGGTGGATGAACAGACAACGCATGACAAAGACAAAAAGAGATCTGTAAGTAACGGAGCTGCCTAGACTTCATCAAGCAGTCCATGAATACTATGTACCTCAGACACGCACAAATTCCTAGACAAAACTTGATTGACATCAAACTGTAACCTTCTGAGTCATTAGGAGAAGAGATATTTCACACTCCTAATCTTCTCGAGGTATTTTTCCTGCTTACTCAACAGGCCATCACTTCATTCACAACTTCCACAGGTTTTTACAAATATTTTAAAAGAAAATGCTGCACTGATCTCAATTCTAATTCAGCTTGTACATCAAACATGAAAAAAATCTATTTGTATGATTCAACTGTAACCTCCGTCAGAGTTCAACATACACCACATTATAAACTATCAACTCGATCGCTGTTGAAGTCTTCTCCAAAGATGCTTGTAAGTCACAATGGAAATGGTTGGGGTACAGGCAGGTTTTCTCCATTAGTTATAGTAGTCTCTGTAATCTCCCCTTGATGGGTAGGGTGATTTCTCTTGCATATGTGCCATGTCGTAGACTATGTCATCAGGTTGTGGAACATACAGAGAGTTGAGCATATGGACTAGATAGGATGCTATTACCATGCAGATCAACTGTGAAGTGAAACAAAAGTTAAGATTAAATTAGCCCCATTTAAGTAAGTCACCTACCACAAGTAAATAATGATAATAAAATTAAAAGAAGGAAATAGAAGCACAAGGTACGTGGAAGCTTGAAATAGAAAGCCAGGACAAACGGAGAAATAAGAAATATTTTAAAAACTTAAGTGCTTGCCATAGTCATGTTCTGGCAAAAACATTTTTGTATAGTTTCTTGTTATTTCTTTATTTGTCCTGTCTGCTGAGGAAGGATCTTAGCCGAAAACTTTCTTTTACTGTATTGTCCTTCTATTTCAAGCTTTCACATACCTTTTTCTTCTATTTTCTAACATAGGCACAAGGACAATGTAATCCTTGATCACCAACATGTTCACATATATCTTAATCAAGAAGCAATCAAGTTTTTTGACCACCTTCACTTGTACACATACTTATTTTTTAAGACGTTACATAACAGACCTGTAAAACAAAGTAAACGCCTGTTATGCTGATCACCACGACCACATATTTGTCAAGAAATTCTTGAAGACCTATCTGGCAACCCTAAAAATGAAAAAAATATTATCAAAGCTCATAACAGGGTACTTGGCCATATTTTTCTGAAATGTCTTTCAACTGTGCCAGATGAGATTAATTTAAATAGAAGTTTTATAAGCAGATTACATACAGATGAGACAAAACTCTATGAGAAAAATTTGAAAGCAAAGTATAGTATACTTCCTTTTCCAATAAATAAGTTTTACATTATTTTGTATTAAGCAGATTAAACCCCTGCCAATTTTGGGATTTGAAACAATTGCCCAAAATCAGAGAAAACACTTTCACCACATACGGATCAATTGCTAAAAGCTCTGTATAGCTCTGAAGAGAGCTTTTAGCATTTGATCAGTACGTGGCTTTTAACAGTTTGCATTATCCATTCATTAAACTGTTGACAGTTCTATATTGCATTGGCAGGTGCTTGTTAAAGTATAAAATGTTTTGTCGCATCCTAAACTTCTTTAGGGAAAGAGAGAGAGAGTAGTGTGGTTGATTTCCTGATTTCCTGGCATGTAGTATTTCAAGTTGCCAAAGAAAAATTCTACAAAAAGTAAAGAAGGATCCATGGACCAGTGGCAATAGTGAATTAGGTGGGCTGGCCACCTTATACTACCATTGTCATAGTGCATTTACAACCTCCTGACATCAATTTTGAAAAAAAAATTAAAATTCCTACATTAAAAAAAATGACAACCTGTGTATTGTAATCTACTCCATCAGCCCCTTGCCAGTCACAGAGAGATGACAACCTGTGTATTGTAATCTACTCCTAGCAGCTCCTTGCCGGTCACAGAGAGATAACAACCTGTGTATTGTAATCTACTTCATCAGCCCCTTGCCGGACACAGAGAGATGACAACCTGTGTATTGTAATCTACTCCATCAGCCCCTTGCCGGTCACAGAGAGATAACAACCTGTGTATTGTAATCTACTCCATCAGCCCCTTGCCAGTCACAGAGAGCTAACAACCTGTGTATTGTAATCTACTTCATCAGCCCCTTGCCAGTCACAGAGAGATAACAACCTGTGTATTGTAATCTACTCCATCAGCCCCTTGCCAGACACGGAGAGATGGTAAACCATGAGGATAACATATTTTAATTCTACTCACTGTAGTCCAAATATCAGGTGACACCTGTCTGTCTGTTTGTGGCAAGTACATCTGGCAGTTCTGGGCGGCCTCTTCATACCTCAGGTAGTTCTTACAACAAGAAGGCGGCACATAGAAGTTGGGATCGTCCAACGGAACTTTAATTAGAAACTGCCACGTTGACTTATAATAATCCCTTGGATCATTGGCCCCACAGCATTCCAACTGATGAAAATAAAAAGTTTGATCATAAGATTAGTTCAAATGTTGACAGAACATTTTAGATTGGCCCCACAGCATTCCAACTGATGAAAATAAAAAGTTTGATCAAAAGATTAGTTCAAATGTTGACAGAACACTTTAGCCCAGGGCTTCATTCTCAGCTAACAGAAATGACTTTAGACGCACACACTGCAATGTTTTTACCATTCATGACTGAAACAAATATAGTGAGGATGTTTAGATTTAACACATTTTTCTGGACATTAATTCCACAGACAAAAAAATGTAAATACATAGATAAAATGCTTTATTCAGAGACAGCTTGGAAAATGCTGTTTATATCTCAAACGAAAACCCAGGGGATCTCAAGCTTGTGGTCCTCAGATCTCATGGTGCTCCTCCAGTTTTCACCAACCTTCATGCCACTCTTTGGGTAGTTTGAGACCCCTTATTGTATGCTGACAAATGATATATACCACTACAACTGATATTTCAAAAGTACAAAAATCAACCGTGGAAGGTTAGTAGAACAGCTGAGATGCAAGCAGGGTTACTTTCAGGCATATCTCCGGGGAGGGCACTGCCCCTCAGTGCCCCCCCCGGGAAAGTCAAGTGCCCCCAGAGCAAAATGTGTAAAACAATATAACAATTATATTCTTTTTTTTTATATTAAAAACGACTAAATTGTCCTTTTTAAACAGTTTTAAAAAGTATCTGGTGCCTTTAACCCATTACAATTAGTGGAATCAATGAAATATCGCTACACTTGATATATTTGATAATCTTTATATTTAAGGCTAATCTCGTTAAAGGCGTACAGTATTTCATTATAAATATGGCACTGGCCGCTCCAAATTATAAGCCGAAGTCTTACGTCCCGTCGTTCGCACATATCTGTATTTTATTTTCATTTATCGTTTGCTACTTCACAAGCTTTAGTCTACAATTTTAATAATAGTACTTGCTAATTATCAAACATGCGGAATCTATTTTCAAATTATATTTCATCATAAAACAATAAATTTAATCGATTCCATGTTGAGCTATATATAATGGAAACTTTTTAAAAAATAAGATAATTTTGATTAATTAAGAATTTAATGGGCATTTTCATAAATTATTATATCAAAAGTGTTTGTGTTTTCAGGAAACTTTGTTACAAAAGTAGAACATATAAAATGTGCTACTTTTGTAACAAAGTTTCCTGATAACAGAGGTTTAAGCTCAGCCTATATTTATTATGCCCCACCTATTCGCTTGGATTTTAAAAAAATTAATATTTGTTCTAGATGAGAATCTATCAGAAAGGTAAAAAAAAAAATTTTGTGAACTAGCATTTTGATTATCATGCCAATTCTATACAAAATTTTTGTTGGTACTAGTTTTAGAAAAAAAATCTTATTCCTAATTTGTTCATTTAAAAATAAATTGTGTGGATCTAGCAAAAAAAAAAAATATTAAAAAAAAAAAAGTTGGGGGGGGGGTGTTATTTTGAAATTCCAAATAAATATTTCAATCAACTGAATATTGTGACATTTATATTTTATTTTTATACGATTTCTTTCAGTAAAAATCCCACATTAATAAATACATAATGTTATTTTGTAAACAACTCATGTTTTCTTTACATTATAATGCCGTTCATAAACGATATATGGATATGACCAGTTTTGATAACTCATAAAAATGTATAGACTTTTCTACTTAACAGTTTTGTTTTGCCTTTCACTCTGGTAAAATTTTGAAACATTTAGAAAATGTCATTATTATAAGTAAGGTTTTTTTTTCGTTTGCGTTCAACATGTAAAATGAAGTTAGCGGAGCCTTTCTGTGATGGAAACCTTTTTAATTTTTAAATTTCATTTATTAAGTACGTAATTAATCCCCCATAAGGTTTAAATAACAAAACAAAACCCACGTAACTATTTAGTAACATTGTTACAAAATAAATATTTGCATAACTCAAGCAAAGCTTGTTCATGATCTTTCTAAGGGAAGTGTTTATAAAGGTCTGAACTTTCTGCATAATGCTAGTCGTTGTTCTCCCAGTTTCAGCTCCATAGAGTAAGACTGTTGTGACATTTGTGTTGAAAATTCTGACATTGGTTTGAAGTGTCAGCTCCTTTGACTCTCATATTTTTTTTAATAGCACAAATGCTGACCAAGCCTTTCCAATTCTAGCCCTGACATCCGCTTAGATCCACCATTTAAGTCCATGGTGCTGCCTAAGTATGCATTTCCTGCTTAGATCCACCATTTAAGTCCATGGTGCTGCCTAAGTATGCATTTCCCGCCAGAGAGACATGCCCTTGGTTGGCTCAGCTTACCTTTATGATCTTTGTCTTGATTTTATTTATATAAATTAAGTTTTTTTATATCTAAATGAAAGCAAGATTCATGGATTTCTGTCCTACATCCTGATGAAAATGATCTCTAATTTTCACGAGGATAGATAGTGGCATAGGTAGTATTAGTGCCAACATGGTCTGACAAATAGTTTTGCCGCTCTTCATTTCACAATACAAATTCAGCATTTGTCCAAGAATGCTGCACATCCATATAAAGAAAAAGTGACACCTGGGTGAACAACCTCATCCTCCCCCTTTCTCCGCCATTGGCAGGGGAGTTACTAGAGTGTTTGGCGTCAGGGGAAATGATTCATTTTATGCGCCCCCACCCCAGCTATGAGGCTAATTATTATTTTCAAAAATTTAATACTACCAAAGTCCATTTTGGTGCCCCCGCTAGTCTATGCCCTGAGGACATATGTCCCATCTGCCACCCCTTAGCTATGTCTCTGTACACTGCCCACTGACACTACACAAAAAAATTTAACACCACTCATAATCACAAACAAACACATTTTACTTAAGCCCGTTGACTATTTCTGTTACCATAATAAAGACTTAATTCTAACCTCTGACTGCATGACATCCACAGCTCTGTTGATTCGCTTTGAATAGTCATTGTTATACTTGGTTCTGATCAGATTCTGCAGGAGATCCCCTTTAACTAGGGTTCTCTCCAACTGGGGAAACCAAAGAAATTATTTAAGACAATCTTCAGCAAAGAAAGTACAACGGAACCCCGATACAGCAAAACAAAATCTGAGTGTGTTAAGAGCAGGGTCATATTCTAGTGAAGGTTCTAGAATGAATATCAGAAAATTCTGGAACATGCCACAACTGCATAATAAAAAGGTAATAGTGCTATCATAGCAGCTTGCTGACACACCAATAGTGCTATCATAGCAGCTTGCTGACACACCAATAGTGCTATCATAGCAGCTTGCTGACACACCAATAGTGCTATCATAGCAGCTTGCTGACACACCTCAAGATCTTGTGTTTCTCATCTCTTAGTAAAGAGAGAAAATTATAACCTATAAACAAAAAGAATATGCAGTTGTGATAGACAGGCAGTGTGTCACAGGATGCAGTTGTGATAGACAGGCATTGTGTCATAGGATGCAGTTGTGATAGACAGGCATTGTGTCACAGGATGCAGTTGTGATAGACAGGCAGTGTGTGACAGTATGCAGTGGTGATAGACTGACAGTATGTAATTGGTGTAGAAAGAAAGTGTGACAGTATGCAGTTGGGGTAGACAGTGTGTGACAGTATGCAGTTGTGATAGACAGGCAGTGTAAGACAGTGTGCAGTTGTGATAGACAGACAGTATGTGACAGTATGTAGTTGGTGTAGACAGTGTGTGACAGTATGCAGCTGAGGTAGATAGTATGTGACAGTATGCAGTTGGGGTAGACAGTGTGTGACAGTATGCAGTTGGGGTAGACAGTGTGTGACATTCGTTAAGGTAGACAGTGTGTGACAGTATGCAGTTGGGGTAGACAGTGTGTGACAGTATGCAGTTGAGGTAGACAGACCTGGAACTGCTTAGATTACTTGTTGTTTACAATGATAGATCACTTATTCTATAAATTAATTGCACAAAACTTATAACATGCTAGAAAATCTTGATTGAAAAAATTTAATATTTACATATAATTATAGTCACATAAGCACTTAGATCTTACTTGAAGTTATTATAAAGCACTATAAAGATATAATCAATACCTCATCTCTGTAGACAGCCCCATACACCACTGCACCTATAGTTAAGCACATCGCTGCCGACAGAGCTGTCAGATACTGAAAGTAAGGAGCAAAAGATGGGAAGCCGTTTTGTTCATTTTCAATAAGTCATTAAGATGAATTTGCCAGTAGCACAGTAGATAGAATGTGTTTCAGCTGTGATAATGTGTGGCTTAAACATGCTTCAGGCCATTGTAAATTCAGAAATGACTCAGAACTGGAGATCTCTCTCTCTACAAAATAAATGTGTTAATTTCACTAATTAAATGTAATGTACTTAATGTACTTGGACAATGCTTAACTTCTGGATAATTTTCTTTCTATATAATCAAAATGTTTACACTAGGTGCAATGAGGTGTATAGATTAAGGGCTTTGACTTTGATTCCAAAGACCATTAGATGGCCATTGCATGCCTGGAGATGGTTATGAAGTCTGATTCAAGATTTGAACACCCTTAAACATTTTGGGACAGCCAGAGCCATCTTTCACTGGCGGGTGGGTGGCAGTCAAGTTTTGTGGACTGCCCTTGACCTCATCTGCTTCTGGCCAATGAGTCTTGAAAGTCTGCAGGACAGATGTTACAATCTCAAGTGTCCCAGTCAATGGCAAGCAATCTCAAGTGTCCCAGTCAATGGCAAGCAATCTCAAGTGTCCCAGTCAATGGCAAGCAATCTCAAGTGTCCCAGTCAATGGCAAGCAATCTCAAGTGTCCCAGTCAATGGCAAGCAATCTCAAGTGTCCCAGTCAATGGCAAGCAATCTCAAGTGTCCCAGTCAATGGCAAGCAATCTCAAGTGTCCCAGTCAATGGCAAGCAATCTCAAGTGTCCCAGTCAATGGCAAGCAATTTTGTTATTTACCAGCTAATGCTTGAGCCTTAACATTTTATTACATTCCATAGGAGCTCCAGTGTGGTACCCTAGTATGTTAACTGATCAACTGTATGGGTGACCTTTGTTGTTGATGTAGGGGCTGTGCAAGTCCCTTGTAGAGATTTTTGCTCAAGGAAATAATTTTTAATGGTTTGGCACCTGCAAAAAGTGGTACATCAAAATGTGTGTGTGTGTCCGGCACAACACAACAGCACAGTCATCAGCAAGGAGGAGTTCCCTGATCAACACCAAATCGATATTAGTTTGGGTTGGCCGTCTTTGGAGATTCAACCCCTAATATATTTGCACCCATTCCAATGGTTCCCACATTGCATTTTTTTAGCATGACACAGTAAATTTTCAAACAGCATGAGAGTAGGAATGCACCTCCGGCTTGACCCCAAGGAAATCATCTGAGAGTTCGCCATTGTGTTTTATTTTTCCTTTCCGATTGTTGTGAAGCTGCTGGAGCACAGCAATGAACTTATCATACAAAGCCCTAGTTTGTACCCTACATGTCTCTTGTATTTATTTGACAACAAATATCTTAAAGAGGGCATTAAAATTCCTTAGTAGAAGTAGCTTGTCAGCTTTATTTATGAGAGATCTTTACCAAACCATTTTCCTTGGCAGTGTTTTCTGCTTACAGACTAGGAGGATTAATGCTAACAATGGTAATAAAGAGTTTACCTCAGTGGTCTAGTGGAAGGTTTTATTACCTTACTAACGGTAAATTACCTTCCTAACGGTAAACATCATAAAAGACACTAAAATAGTTTATTCTGTCAAATCACTAGCGATCATTTTTATGGGTAAGGGCCATGTGTTATATCTATACACTCACCACCACTAGCAGCCATTTCTTTTTAATGCAGCCCCCAATGAGACCACTGATGGAAAATGCAACAATGACTGCTCCTGCTGCCAGTGCTATGTAAATGAGGTTGAGGTAACGACTAAAACTGGAGTCCAGCTCCAAGTATTCATTGGTCCAAAAATCAAGGCGCAACCACAGAAGCACACCAAAAATAGCTGCACCAATTAACTGTGAGAAAAACAACATATAATTAGAATAATAATGGCACAATGATTTGACCAAAATATCTATTATTAGACCTTGATATGGAGTGCTTAATGATTGAGTAAATAACATATTGCAATATTTAACAATATTTGAACCTCCTGATTGTATTTAAATATCAATATAATATCAAGTTATATGGTTTGACTACTCCCAAATGAGATTGGTGTCTCAAAAAAGATTTAAATATATATATGTTCTGACAATGAGACCTCCCTTGGTTATCAAACAAGATAACCCCTCCAAACTATCAGTTCTATGTTCAACATTGTCTGTCAAGGTGTTAGGATCCCAGAGAGTCTGTTTAACCCATAGATCTTTTCTGTGCTACAGTTCAGTTTCACCCATCTACATTTCAATTTCATCCATCTACAGTTCAATTTCACCCAACTACAGTTCAGTTTCATCCATCTAAAGTTCAATTTCATCCATCTACAGTTCAGTTTCATCCATCTACAGTTCAGTTTCATCCATCTACAGTTCAATTTCATCCATCTACAGTTCAGTTTCATCCATCTACAGTTCAATTTCATCCATCTACAGTTCAATTTCATCCATCTACAGTTCAGTTTCATCCATCTACAGTTCAATTTCATCCATCTACAGTTCAGTTTCACCCATCTACATTTCAATTTCATCCATCTACAGTTCAATTTCATCCATCTACAGTTCAATTTCATCCAACTACAGTTCAGTTTCATCCATCTAAAGTTCAATTTCATCCATCTACAGTTCAGTTTCATCCATCTACAGTTCAGTTTCATCCATCTACAGTTCAATTTCATCCATCTACAGTTCAGATTCACGTTCAGTTTCATCCATCTTCAGTTCAATTTCATCCATCTACAGTTCAGATTCACGTTCAGTTTCATCCATCTTCAGTTCAATTTCATCCATCTACAGCAAAGTTTCCTCCATATTTCCTACTTTTCATTGTGTAACACAAACAACCACTCATCAAGGGTGTGTTTAGTTTATTTTTTTGTCTATGTCATGGAGGCCAGGACCAGAGTCGATTTATTCTAAAAAAGACAAAAAAACTGCCTTTGTTTAAGGGAAGTGCTGTCATTCTCAGGGTCCTGCCATGTTCTTTAAGCCCCTCCCTCTCTCCCACTCCTCTTTGCCCCTCCTCAGATAGGGGGAGAGGGTGGGCTGTTGAGTCAGCTTCCCAAGTCAGGGCACCTTAACCTAGATTATTTTATTTTTTTTCTGCACAAGTTTAAATTTGTTATAAATAGAAAGTTTGGTGGGTGAGAGTAGAAAAAATGGAGGGAAGGTTGCTCGTCTCCTCAATGAACAAAAGCAAGGCTGGGATAAAAATGTCTGATAGAACAAGTTGAACGGGGGGGGGGGGGGGAATCAAGTTATGGAAATGATAAACAATAGTGTCAATAGTTATGGGGTTGTAGCAGCACTGTTAAGTTAAGGAAACCAAAAGTTAATAGAGATCCTTTGCTGGTTAACAAATAAAACAACTTTTTTTTTTTCATAAAGGCCGGACTTGTGTCTGAAAACATGCCAGAAAGTGAACAGTCAGAGAATCGTGGACTTGTCTGGAACTAAATACTTTGGAATTTCAACTCTACAAAGGAGTGGCTTTAGACAACAGAAGGGTGCGGTAGCAGAGAAGTACATTTGATCTGGATGACCACTTCTAATATCAATAGTTTCCAGGCTAACCTTGTTCCTATTCTACTTGTATTGGATCAAAGCTAATGCAAATTGTTTTTAAATGAAAAGTTTCTAGCCCATCACAATCCATAATTTTTATTCCACATGTTGGCTGTTGATTTATTTATTGGGACAACCACCGTGTTTACAAGCTGAAGACACCAAAGGTCATCTTTCACTGCAACCTGGGCCAAGCCAATGTAACCTGGGCCAAGCCAATGTAACCTGGGCCAAGCCAATGTAACCTGGGCCAAGCCAATGTAACCTGGGCCAAGCCAATGTAACCTGGGCCAAGCCAATGTAACCTGGGCCAAGCCAATGTAACCTGGGCCATGCCAATTGTAACCTGGGCCAAGCCAATGTAACCTGGGCCAAGCCAATGTAACCTGGGCCAAGCCAATGTAACCTGGGCCAAGCCAATGTAAACACGACTGACTCAAACATCTTCGAACAGGAGCTGGCGAGCGGCCAGGCCTGTTTCACTACCGTTTTCTTGGTTTGATCTAAGAGGATATTGACATAATTTAAACTATACAAATACAATGTGACCGTGTTCTTGGTCAATGTCAGACCTAAATCAGCTCCATCATGTCAAGACTAAGAAGCAATTCCTTCAACAGGGGATGATGTATTCAAAGAGGATGCTATTTGATAAACACCAGCAACAAATATAAAAACAAACAAATACAATGTTTTAAGATCTATAAGCAGCTCTATTAGTTACACAACTGATTTTTTTAATGTGTGTAACAATAACCTGACTCATTTTTTTTTTTTTTTTTTTTTTTTTTTATTAAAAAAAAATGAGTCAGGTTATTGTTACACAATTAACCTCACTCATTTTTTAATAAAATTGTGCAACAATAACCTGACTCATTTTTATTAACAAAGTAACACACAAATTTATCAATATCATCAATGATTCAATTTATTATTTGAAGAAATCTGTTTCCTAACATTGACAGATGTTGCATCACAACATATTATGCAATAAATAATACTGGAATATTCAAGCCCTGTACCATGCCAAAATATAGTAAGACGAGCACAGGAATGGAACCCACAAGGATCAAACGCATGAGGAACAAATAACACCTGGAGGAGAGATGTCGACAAAGACATGACAAAGATTGGAATGAGTTAGAGAGGATAGGTAGAGACTGGAATGAGTGGAAAGAAATTGTTAATGACCCGCTGAGAGATGAAAAGGCAAAGAAGAAGATGAAGATGAAGAAGAAGATGAAGAAGAAAGTATCAATATTTTGAAGAGATGCGCTTGCTCAATTAGCTGGTGCGCTTTGAGGTCCAAATCTAAACATATAAATATCAAAATGTAGATCAGTGAATAACTGAAAAAATTTTATTTGATCATTAGAAACCTAGTGCTTGCAGATGTTTTATTTTAAAAATCCATTTACCATTTTTTTTTAAATTTCAACTGAAAGAGTCTGAATAGAGGCAATAAAATCAATGTCAGCTTCAAACTTGCTTGCATCATTTACTTAAAGCAGATTGCTTCTGCTGAGGTACTGAAGAATAAATGTCTAAAAAATGGTTAGAAAAAGTGCAGAATCTTTTTTTTTTTCAAGTTTAATCCCTAACTGAGGCTTTAGTTTATGTAAACCATTAGAAGTTTTTTTCTTTACGAAAGAAAAAAAATGATGCTTCTAAAAACAGGTGGACTTTTGGAGTGTTCATTTCCTTCTGCTTTTTTAAAGAACGACCTATCCCAACCAGGAGCCCTGGGCAAAATTGCTAATTGATTATGTTATACTTACTAGCTATATCCCAACAAACAATGGCAGCCGCACTGTGTGGACTTTCCATCTAACAACGTTACTTGACAAGACGTGTTCAAGTAACAGACTTTATAAGATTCCCCAATCAGTGCTATCCCCACCTCCCCTGTACACCACAGCTCCCTGAACTATATTAATATTCTAATGTCCCACCCCCTTTTAACTGCAGATTTATTACACCAACTATTTCAGTAAAACAAAAGAAAATTTTACACACCATTTGATGTATTTTTAAGAAGCTCATTTAGCGCAGTAATCTGAAATGTTATTTTGCAAGCTTAGTGTTAGTGATGGACATTGTTACATAGAGATTTTTGTATGCTACATTGTTACATAGAGATTTTTGTATGCTACATTGTTACATAGAGATTTTTGTATGCTACATTGTTACATAGAGATTTTTGTATGCTACATTGTTACATAGAGATTTTTGTATGCCGATTCCTGAATGCAGCGCAATTCAAACATAAACAGAGCGCTGTGAATAATATTGTGCATATTACTTTTGTGGATTACTATTTCCACCTTTTAATTACTAGACATATTCAAGTGCTTTAAGTTGATCTATTTTTTTCCTTTCCTCATTTCTATATATTTGATTTGGTAGTTATGATATCAGAATTGTTAGGGTTAAGGAACTGATTATAGTAAACTTCACAAGCTTTGGTATTGTTTTCTTAATTCGCTGGTTTTAGTCCTTTGTTATGTATTGTTCTTCCAATGAGCTAATCCTAAAAAAGATTATATTGTTAAAACCTTATAACCATATGTAACATCATATACTATTAAAATTATCACAATGTTATATTAGTAAAATTAGCTAGTGTCATGCCTAAAAAAATGTATATAAAAAAGGACCCAAAACAGTGTGAAAGCCTAAGCCAGAGAAAGGTGCTGTGATCAATCTTTGAAGGATAATCATTCAGATGATATACCATTAGTATGAATATGAACACAAAAATTGGAGATGTGACAAATAATCGTGACAAATAATCACATCTCACAGGACAAGAATATGACATTAGGCATTACTACAAATGCATACTAATTAAAAACACCACAATCAAAAACACAGTGATTGATCTTAATCAGTGTTTTTTTGTTTTTTTTTTAATCAGGTCTAAATAAATAATGAAGGCTGTTAATTGGGATAAAATGTTTGACATTTTCACATGATGATGAGGCAAATAATTACTGGGATTCTTACTTTTATCATTTTTAAAGCCTTTACATATGATATTGACATAGACAGGCCTGTATCACTATAAATTAGTAGTTTGGAGAAGACCTACATATTGGGTTGGAGTATCCTGCTGTCTTTATTGTGCTTTTTGGTGTTGACATATGGCATGGAAGCATTTTACTTAAATAACACACGATGATATTATGATGTCAGTGTGCTATTTAAATTATGCAAATTAATTTTTGCTATCAATTATACACATTTTCTTTTTAACTAGATAAAAAACACTTTAAATGCTAGAAATATGAAGACATGTTATGTTCCGTGAGTAGTTTACTAAGTTTAATGTTGTTTTAAAATGGCCCCTTACCAAACAGTAAATAACAAAGGGAAGATACATTTTATTAAATAAAATAAAGATACCCCAACTAGTGCTAATTACGAGTAACAATTTATCAATACTAACTATTCTGATATAAAGCACAAAATCAAATATATAGAAATAAAAACTCTATCAACTCGCAGCATGTGAATCCATATAACAGTAGAAAGGTAAAAATATTAATCCACACACACACAGAATAACTTGCTGGTCTTAAAAGTTCTCGCAGGTCTCTTGTATCTCTCATATTATGATTATTATTATTTTAAGAAGTTTTTTTATAGTGTAGTACCCCAACCTAGGGCTGGGCTCACCACGCTGTACATACAATTTAATAAACATAATCATGAACTTAAAAATTAACATACATTAATTAAATAAAACAAAACAAATGTGTATTCGCTCCATCCATTCCATAACTTTTTAATGTCATGCCATGGACGGCACCCAGCAGTATCGTCTATCGGTCAGAGTATATGTCTGGTTAGTCCAAAATATGAGTCAGTGAATTAGAATTTTCTAAAATAGAAACTCTAGAAATTCAATCCTCAAAAAGTAGGTTCTAGCTCTAATTATATAGACCTTTCTGGTAATCATAAACAAACTTTCCCAATCAAGGGAGGTGGGGAAAGAGTGGTTGGACGATGCAAAAAGTTAATTGGTGACACAGTCATAGAAATAATAATAGGGGAGATAAGAGATGTACCCTGAGGTTTTCGACTGAGGCAATAGCACATGAAAAATAATGAAATCACAACAAAAAAATGTATTCATTTATGGACTATATTTACCTAAAGGGGTGAGGACTTACTTCTAGATTTTGCAATATTCTGGGTGAATTTGGGCAAATGGATTTTTGGTTTAATTTAGATGTACAGGGAAAGATAAGTATGGTTGATTAGTGCATGGGTGCTGGGCTGATTGCAAACAAATCTGAGCGTCCAAAGTTGAAGAAAGGGAAGAAGTTGAGGGAAAGGCCTGAACTTTATCATGGTTTTGAGAGGCAATGTCATGATAAAGCCATGAGGGTAACATAAAATGTAGTTGAAGAAAGAAATCTTGGTTCAATGTCAGAAGGTTGGCAATGAGACACTTGATTTTAAATAAAATTTAAGTAGGCCTATTTGAATTTAGCCATTAAGTAGGCACCCCAATACTTCGCCGCCGGCGGTAGAAAAACGAAGGCCGCCGAGCGGCGATCGCTGTGATGAGCTGGCGCTTTTCGTTTTCGGTAGATGTCGGTGTTTAGCGTTGTTTTGCGTCATTTCTAAAAATAGCGGAATTTCCTTATTTTAATTTGAAGCCTCGATGCATGCCGGTTACGGGGGTATAAATAAATAGGAGATCGGACCACGCTGAGACGATCAATTGAAAGGTTGATTGGGGTAAGTGAGCTTGTTGTGCTTAATTTTTTTATTTATATCGTGTTCGGACTTGGAAATTATTTGTTCGTATAGTTTATATGTTTTTAAAGGGGAAACACTTTTTTAATCGAGTACTGATCATCACACAACTTTATTATAGCTTGACTACCGTGACTAAAAATTCAAGGCTTCCAAGCCGCGGCCATTTTTTTCCACTCGATCGACCGGAAGTGATATATCTCTAATGTAAACAGTGATTATTATTAATTAAAACCTTTTTTAAACGACTAGATAAATATTTCCTGCATTATAACTTAGTTGTTTGAATATAAATATACACTTTTCATAACTGATTTTTATTAATAATTACACTTTAGGCCTAATATAGTTCATATATAATATAAGAACATGCTTTGAATCAATAATAAATGTAAATAAGACTTAGTACAAAGACTTTGACTTTTGGAACAACTTAAATGACTTAATTATTAAATCCTGCATTATCAGTTAATAGTTTGATTATAATTACACTTTAGGCCTTATATAGTTCATATATTAGAGCATGCTTTGGGTCAATAATAGTATTAATACATGTAAATAAGACGACAAAGAGATCTACGTGTGCTGACATGCGATGAGCAATGAATTATGAAGATAGACTAGCCTGCATTACTAAGTTATTAAACAACTATAAATGTACATAAACTAAAGAACATTGTGTGGCCGATCTAAAATTATTTAATTATTATTTATATGTATTCATAATAATCCTAAGTAGTACTCCTGATATTTTTTTTTCTTCAGAATTACTAATTATCATTTCCTGATCAACAAACAACCCAAATTGATATTGACGATGGAGGAAGATGTTTTTAATCTACCAATCGATGAGGATGAAGTGTTGCTGGAGCTCCAGAGCCGCGAACCATGTCCACGATTTTTTTAGACAGTTTCTGCCAATTTAAAAGAGCCCCTAAACTAATGCTTCGACCGGTTTTGTTGATGTCAAGGTTAAAGCTCTGAACAAAACCATGGACTGGGAAGAGAAGGAGTTTATTTGAGATTTAGTCAGGTATGTTAAGAAGTCTGAGAAATTTTCATTTTGCTTAGTTGTGTTTTAATGAAATTTATTTCAATTTTCAGTTCACTCATTTTAAAATCAAATTTTTAATATTTTGTATACTTTCAGGTGGACAACATTGTCACATTTAGTTTCTGATATTCTTATGGGAGATTTTTTATTTTGTTTAATTCTGTGTTTTGATGAAATTTATTTGAATTTTCAGCTACTCATTTTAAAGTTGATTTTTAATAATTTGTATACTTTCAGGTTGACAACATTGTCACACTGAATTTCTGATGTTCTTATGCGAGATTTTTTTTTTCTTTGTGTGTTTTGATGAAATTCATTTGAATTCTCAGCTCACTCATTTTAAAGTTCAATTTTTAACATTTTGTATATTTTCAGGTGCACAAGGATACATTCTGTTGCTGTGGACTAGGACACTATCTGTTGCTGTGAACCATGGATTGCAATATTGCATTGGATGTTTTATTATATTTAAATTGTCACTGTCTATTTGTACGTAAGATTTTATTGAATTAGCATGGTTAGTTTAAAAGTTATGCACATCAATGTCAAAAGATTACATGACATTTTTGAATTTTGTATAGCATGATTTTAATAGCTTTTGCAATATTTTAATATTCTGTTACAGTTGAATTGTCACAAACTATTATTAATGAAAATTTTATTGCAGTAGCTTTATTAGTTTAAAAGTTATGTATTTAAATGTAAAAAATGTCTCGGCCGCGGGCGCTTTTCATCAAATATTTTTATAAATTTACATAAATTTTTCTGGTCTGTATTTCAGTTATTTTAAATGTGCCTTACTTTTAGATGGACATAATCTGTTTGTATTGAAAATTTTATAGCAGTAGCGTAATTGGTTTAGTAATTATGTCATTTTTTGTAAAATTAAATTTTTCGACAATTGTCGTTATCCACCCCCTGTGTTCATAAAATCATATTTTAACAAATATAATAAATTCATTCACAATTCATGTGTTTTGTTTTGTTACACATTGTATTGTAAATGTCTCCTCCAAATCTGAGAGCTCTAACTTTAATAGCTAAAAAGATACAAGCAAAATAGTACAAAAAGTGTAATAATGCGATCACAGCTTTAAAAATTAAATACAAAGCCGAATAGTGGTGAAAAATAAATCACTAAAAAATTCATAACTTTTCTCCTATAAGTCATAGAAAGATTATCTTGGTGTCATTGGAAAGCTTAGAGCTAGCTCTTTCCAATGACATGCTCTTTGTGTATGTCTGATGTATTTGAAAATTTGAGTTGGAGTGCCTACATTAAGCACTTAACAAGAATCCATCCAGGGGCTTCTTCAAAAAAGGTTTATTGCACAAGTTAAGTAGTTTGAAGTAGGCTAATTACTATTTAAATAGCCTATTCATATAAGTTTGTTTCTCTTTGCCACTTTTGAATATATAACGATATGAGCATCATCGGTGAAAGACTGCAGTTTTAACGACACTCTACAATCAAATGCCTAGTCTTAATTTTAATATAATAGTTTAATAAAAAGTGAACTAAGTTACTAAGAATAAGAGTAAGTCAAAGTCAGGGGTCTTCATACTTCCCTTTGAATACTATTAAGTATTAAGTAATTTAGTTTATGTTGGATACATTTTTTTCTTCCTTAAACTTAAGTTTATTCATAATTCATGTGATATTATAAAATATGTAGGCTGTAGTAGGGCTAAGTAGGGCCATGTTATTGTTTTTCAATTTTTGTTTCACTACAACTAAGATATGTGCAGAGGGCATAGAATTAATACATATTTTGTTTCAAACTAAAGTAATCCCTTATTTTGACGCAAATTATTATTTCGAGAAAAATAAATTTTAAAATTCATTTTTACCTCATGGAATTTCATTAAAAGTATTTTTAAAATTAAAGTACCATCTTTTTGTTGGAATACAACAACAATTTAACACATTTTACGAGATCAAAAGAAGTACATTTTCATGAATCTTTTGTCTTTCACGGCGCCATTGTGGTAAAATGTGGAGAACTCTTCTGTCCTTAAAGATACCTTATAAAATTTGCCCAATTGGATGTATCTAGATTAAAATAAATATGTTGTATTTATTTTATTACTTTAATTATGTCTAGGTGTCCGATATCTCTTTCTAAACAAGTGGTGGGCTAACAATTTTAAATATTAAGTTCTCACATATTTTAGGTATCTTTTATCGGTTTACTACTGTGAAATAAAGGTCTTGTTTCACTAATAAAATTGGATATTCAGATAAATAATATGTGGTTTTTCAATTAATTCACACATTTCTTTACAATAAATAGGACGTTTATTCTTATTTTATGTGGACATGGGAATCATAGAATAGAATTAGGATTAGGGGGCCTACAACATGAAGTGGGATAGAACGAAAATGGTTGACCGCGGGGGGGGGGGGGGGGGGGGGGGGGATATCTTAGTAAATGCTCTCAAAACGGAGGATTTCTGATCTAATAATAAGGTAACCTAATTGCCGACGAACAACCTGGAAATTTAAATAAAACCGCATTTTGATTGGTAACATGGGTGGAAAATGAACGTGTCATCTGTAATCGTTTTATGGATATTCGGTTAGACACAGCAGTGTATGCTCTGTAAGCAGTGTATGCTCTGTAAGCAGTGTCTGCTCTGTATATACGCAATTTTTCAACTTTTTGTCACCCCCTGAGATGGTGTCACCCGGTGCGGTCCGCAGCCTCCTAGCTACGCCACTGAATACTATTTTCTGGTCTTCCATACCTCAGGGCTGGGGAGGTACTTTTACCTCTGGTTAAGAACCACTGTTATAGTGAAATGTTTCTGACACGGGTGCAGTAATTTGATATCTACGGGAGGTGAATTTCTTTAAAGTGTAATGCAGCGGTTCTCAACCTGTGTGTCGCGACCCCTCTGGGGGTCGAACTACCCTTTCCCAGGGGTCACGTAAGACCATCGGAAAACACACATACCCTACAGTTATGAAGTAGCAACGAAAATAATTTTGTGGCCGGGGGTCGCCACAACATGAGAAAATATATTAAAGGGTCGCAGCATTAGAAAGGTTGAGAAGCACTGGTGTAATGGGACCCGGGTCCGAATGGCGGCGGTGCGTGTCTGGGTCCATTTTGACTAAATTTAAATACTATTCGGATGTCATTTGTGGTAGTTTATTTTAGTTAAACTGAAGAATTAAGTTTACAAACGTATAGTCCATTCCATTATCTTTCATTTGATACCTCATTTTGTCTTACAAATCCATCGAAAATATTTTAAATAGTTTTTTTTTAATCCCAACCTCTCACTTCTGGTACCCGAGTGCGAATAGCCGCTTCGTTCTTTAAAAGGTCATTAGTGGACACAGTGACTTTTTATAGCGGGGGGGGGGGGGGTGCAGAGATTTGTGACGTTATATTTGAGGGTGGGGGCTAACTTTTTGGGACGATTTGTGATGATGGGGGAGGGGGTCAAAAATTTGAGTGACGTCATTTATGGATGGCCCTTATGTGTATCATGTAAAATTATAGAAATATTGAAAGCAATAACAATCCGATAGGAGATTTAAGTATAAAGTATACAACAACGACGTCGGCAAAAGTCCTCTTCAGCTACCGGTAACACAAGGACTAAATGGTACAAAATAAATCAATTAAAAAGATCTTACCTTTTATGCTCTGAGAAGTCCAAGAAAAAAAAACTGAACTGTTTAAAATGCTTTAAACAGGATATCGTCCTTTTAACACAATCAAAAGCTCGTTGAACACCTTAAACTTTGTGATATTGCAACGGAACTGAAACTCCTTTAAATATGATGGAAACAATGTCTCACTTGTTCCATATTGTCTTTTCAGTTTACGTTTGGCGCGCATCCACAGATTTTCTATGTTTTGTGTGTGCACTTCTGGATCGTTGGGATCAACAAAATTTCTTTCATGCACCACAACGGAATGCATGAATATCCCATGGGACAATTGCCCTATGTTTCTATAGCCTGCCCATCCATCTGTTATTATGTGTGTCCCTGGCAAAACCTGTTGGACGATAATGTTTTCCAGGGTTCCAGCTGTTCTGTCTGGAACTTCCACTAGGAAGCATTTTCCAGTGGACCTTTCTATTCCACCAAAAACCCAGTGGCCTTGACGCCACGCTCCTCTGTGGTATTTCCTATGAAAATATTTGGATTCATCAAGCTCAACCACCATGGGCTCCCCATTATCATCAAAGCCACCAATCTGAGTTGCATGCTGGTTCAGATATATCCCTATATCCTCTCGAATAAAATTAAACCAGTCAATCACCGTGTTTTGGTTCTGTATTTGTGACTCATGCTTTGTAGCATCTTGAGGAAAATCATTGGCGAAACAGTACATGAGAATGACTAGTTTAGATAATGGTAGATGGCTCCTGGTAAAAAATGAGCCATCTCGTATACTTTTCCTCAAACCACAAATTGAACACTTCCATATCTGTTTATCAATACCTTGATTGTAGGTAGCCAGCTTACAAGCCACATTGCAATTGTTGCATTCCATTTTGTTCTTTAAAAGGGAGCGCCTTGCTAGAAATTCCATTGTTGTATTAACATTATTTGTTGCTTCACATAGTGTGCGCATAAACCAAATCTCAGTCCGAACTGCTGCATCATTTAAAATTTCCGTTGGATCAACAATTTGAATTCGGGTTAACCTTGGTCGTCCTGCCATTTTCAACGAAGTGATCCCACTACAATTAATACCTCAAAATGAGTCCGTCTTATTATATAAAATCACCAGCCCTCACCCTCATTTTACTTAACGCAAATCAGTCAACTTAAGCTCATTGGCATACGAAAAAGGGGGAGGGGAGCTCAAATTAGAGCTGACCAATCACGGACAACGTATTGACCCAACGCTATCATGGCCGATCTCCCCCCCCCCCCCCCCAAATTTCTCCATCACCATAAATTGAAAAAAAAAGTGGACGCATTATCACAAACTCCCCCCCCCCCCCCCCCGCGGGGGACGGGCTATTAATTTATTAACTTCAGCCCTAGTTAAACAAAAGTGTTACATCAACACCACGTGCTCGAGCCATGCCTCTGGTCCGCGGGGCTCTGGTCCCGGTGTCGATGGCGTGGACATCGGTCGCTCTTTGATGTCGGTTGAATACTATTACGTCGAGACTTTGAGTTTGGCGTCTTTTGCCTGGCCCACTGTTTCGCGGTTTCTCTGGTCAGCTTACATCACCCCTGAAACTCCTTCGTTGTCATTCTTTGATATAGTGACATAATGCCAAGTCCCGGTCACTTTTGGTCAGATAGCTTTATTCACAAGTTAATGATGATGTGTGTGTCCGCTGCCCTGGTAATCAACTCCAAATCCTCCCCCTCCTCCCCACCATGGCTTCAACTTTAAGGGGTTATCCGTATACTTCGAGTGCACTGAGAGAGAGAGAGAGAGAGAGAGAGAGAGGGGGGGGGGGAGAAATTGGAGCGTACGTGATGCCGATGATCATGCTCTGAGGGAAAGGGAGAGCGTAGGGGGCGTGATGCCGATTATCAGATTCATAAAAACAAAACGTTGGAAATCCATTAGAACAGTGGTTCTCAATCTTCCTAATGACACGACCCTTTAATACAGTTCCTCATGTTGTGGTGACCCCCAATCATTAAATTACTACTTCAGAAATAAGTTTTTCTGATGGTTGTAGGCGACCCCTGAACAGCTGAACAAGCTATGACATTTTTAACCTTCATACTGGCACAGCCCGCATTAAATCGGCCTACAGTGTCTGGACATCACGACGGGACCTTCAACGCTCGAGAGAGCCAGGTCCTTACACCCCAGTGTAAGCTGATGCCCCGAATCTGACATAATTGTCTATTATTTTTACATTACTTTAACCGTATGAATAATACATGTGGTCTGAGACTGGCAAAAAATCTGGCCGCACACCGGCTAAATTGACCAAAACAACACAAACAAGTGACAGACACTGGAAATACATGTTTTATATTAAAATTTCAGTTTAAAACCAATGACAAAACATTCGGAAAACGATAAATACATGTTATAATATCCACTGAAGTGTTTTAATGTAGTTCCATGAGGTAAAAATTGATTTTTTATTTTATTTCTGTAGAAATAATTAAATGCGTCAAAATAAGGGATTACCAAATTATGACGCACGCTCATCTGCCCCCCCCCCCTTTTTTTTCTATTTAAAATTTAAATGATTGAGGACCCATTTTTATTTTATCATTTTCATTTAAGTCAAAATAATAGTAAATTTTTACATTATTTTTCTATTAGACTTTAGAGCTTACCCATAAAATGCTCAAAAATATCGTCAAAAAAACTTTTAAGCAAAAAAGTTTTTGATCCGTCCTCATTTTTTTGCCTTAATTTTCGACTGATCGTTCAAATCATTTCATATCTGAGACGTGAAATCATTATCACTCCTTCGTGATTCAACATAGCCGAGAGACTTTGTTGTTAGCTGCTATTTCCGCATGACCTCGATTTCGTCCATAAGGGGGCGTTATCAGCATTTCCTGTGTGTCATTTGCAACAGAAATTAATTTTAATGACAAAGTTAGTGCAACTCCCCAATATTTATTGTCCTGCCATATCAGACCTACAATATATTCATTAATTAAGCATAAACAGTGGTGTCATCCTACTAGTTTAGGCGAACCGGTTCGTAAAATTATAAAAGATTGGCGAAATGATAGTGAAACATCCAGAAAACAATTTCAAGATTGCAGAATATTGTTCTAAAGATTACCTAGCTTTCGTTTTTAAAAAAAGGAATGGGAATTTGGGATAGGAGTCGTTCTCAAATTACGTCACGCCAAAGATGACATTTTCAGTCTCCCCCCCCCTTTCCTCACCTGTCACAAAGTGTCACAAATTCTTTAACCCCCCCCCCCCCTTTTAGTGTCACGTCACGCCTCAAAAATTCAAAACATAAAATTTTCATAACTAATGGGTCGTCAATTAATTACAATTAGGGGCCATCCATAAATGACGTCACGCAAATTTTGCCGACTTTTTTACACCCCCCTCCCCCCCCCCCATCGTCACAAATCATCACAAAAAGTTAACCCCCCCCCCCTCAAATATAATGTCACAAATCTCTGCACCCCCCACCCCTAATAAAAAATCACTCTGTCCACTACAGTCCTGTACAAACCCTTAAGAAATTCACCATTCAAGGATATTAAATTACTGCACCAGTGTCAGAAACATTTCACTAGAACAGTGGTTCTTAACCAAGGCTAAAAGTACATCCCCAGCCCTGAGGTGTGGAAAACCAGAAAATTGCATTTGCTCCCATTGCTAGCAGTTCATCATCATCATCAGGTCCCGTAGTCGTTCGACCGTTGGGGCGCCACAGATGACATGTACACTATTCTTCTCCATTCCTCTCGGTCTTCTGCCCTGCGCATAGCATCGCTTAATTTTAATCCCGTCCATTCTTTGATATTATCTTTTTCTTTGTCTTCCTCTTCTTCTTCCTCCTCTATAGTAGTGCCCTGCAAGATCTCTTTGGCGAGCCCTTGTTTTCTGGTCACGTGACCATACCACTCAAGTTTGCGCTTTTTAACAGACGTCAGGAGGTCATCGTATTGCCCAATTGCTTGACGAATCCTTTCTTTTATTTGCTCATTGGTGACGTGGTCTCTATAGCAGATGCCAAGAATGCCTCTGTAACATCGCATCTCCATCGCCTTTATTTTCCTTTCAAGTTCTGCTGTTAATGTCCAGGACTCACAGGCATATAAGAAAATGGTGAGGATTAATGAGTGCATCAGCCTGATTTTGGTGCTGGGGGCTATATTTTTGTCGTTCCATATTTTCTTGAGCCTCTTTAGTGCTGTCGTGGTCTGCGCAATCCTGGCCATCAATTCGGGCTTGGAGCCTTCTTCCGATACTATTGCTCCGAGGTACTTGAAGCTGCCAACTGTCTAATCTTTCCTCCCCGACCTTAATTTCTGTGGTGATGCCATTAGTGCTATTCGTCATCATTTTTGTCTTTTCTGCACTGATTTGCATGCCAAAGGATGATGAAGTCTTGTCTAGACTCTTTACTAGGTTGGCTAGCTCTTCCTCGCTTCCAGCCAGTCCGTCTATGTCATCCGCAAAACGTAGGTTGGTGATTGTTCTGCCACCAATGCTGACTGTCCCTACATGCGTTTCTAGTGCATCTGACATAATTCTCTCTAAGAAGATGTTGAACAGGGTGGGGGAGAGCAAGCAGCCTTGTCGTACTCCAACCTTGGTCTTGAACCATTCTCCTATGTTGTTGTTGAAGAAGACTGCACTGGTGGCCTTATCATAGAGGCTTCTTATCATTCTGGTTAAGTTTGTGTTGATGTTGTAGTGCCTCATGGTGGCCCATAAAGCAGCATGCCAAACCCTGTCGAATGCCTTCTTGAAATCTACAAAGACGTGGTATAGGTTTTGTTGGTGTTGAGCATATTTCTCACATAGTATCCGGAGGTTTAGGATCTGCTCAGTAGTGCCACGGCCTTGCCTAAAGCCCGCCTATTCTTCAGCAATGATTCTGTCGGCATATGGTCTTGGTCGGTTCAGTATGACATTGAGCATGACCTTGCATGGGTGGCTTATTAGGCTAATGGTGCGATCGTTTTGGCATAGCTGTATCGTTACCTTTCTTGGGAAGGGTGATGATGAGAGATTGGGTCCATGATGTGGGCCATTCCCCTGTCAGACATATTTTGTTACAAATATTGGTTAGGGCATTTATCATTGTTTCTCCTCCCTGTTTCATTAACTCGGCATGGATATTATCTACTCCTGGGGCCTTTCCTATTTGGAGTGCTTGGACTGCTGCTTCTACTTCTGCGCGGAGAATAGGGAAGCTTTCATTGTCCGTTGCTGGGGGGGGGGGGACATTAAGGATCTCTGGGTCTATCTTTATATTTTCATTATACAGCTCTGAGCAGTATTCAGTCCATCTTTTCAGGATATCATTTTCCTCGGTCAAACATTTACCATTTTTATCTTGTATGGTAGTACTTCGTCCTTGCTTTGCAGTGGTTAGTTCTTTCACTAGCTGGTATGCCTTTTTGCTATTGTTTTTCTTCAAGCAATTTTCAATGTCGTACCATTGCTCTTCAATCCAGTTCTTCTTCACCCTTCTCATACCCTTTTTGATGGTTTGGTTAATTTTTCTATATTTATTTGCCCCCTCTGTATCCACCATTTTTGTTTTCTTTAACTGCCTCCGTTTGTCACACAGATCGAGGATGTCAGCTGTCACCCATGTTTTTTGTGTTGAACGATGTTTACCAAGGATGCAATGGGCTGTGTCCGTCACAGCTGTGTTGAAGTTATCAATCAGTGTTTCTATGTCTGAACAGTCGGCATCTATAATGTAAAGCGCTGCAAATTTTCCTCCTATCATTGCTTGGAAGGCTTCTGCTATTTTAGGATCCTTCAGCTTTTCAAGATCGAATCTGATTCTGATATATCCTTGTTTATTTACCCTCTTTAAGTGCAGCCTAAAGGTCATCATGACTAGATCATGGTCACTTCCAATGTCAGCTCCTGGGAAGCTGCGAGTCTTTGCAATATTTATACTAGACCGGAAACGTGTTTGCAACATGATATAATCAATCTGATTGTGATGTTTCCCACTGGGGCTATGCCATGTGGTTTTCCTGGATATTTTATGTTCACCCAGTGTATTGGCCAGTATGAGTTCATTGAAGCTGGCGAATTCCAAGAGCCTCAGACCTCTCTCGTTTGAAGTTGCGTTACAGTGGCGTCCACATGTTCTTTTCCAGTTTGCATTGGCATCGTCTCCTACTTTGGCATTCCAATCACCTTGAACGACAAGAATGTCTTTCTTGGGGGTTTGGTTCAGCACATCTTGGAGTTGATGGTAGAAGTCATCCACTTCTGCGTCATCATAATCTGAAGTTGGTGCATACGCTTGTACGATGGTGAAGTTGAACGGTGTTGCCCTTAGACTTAGACGGAGAGTGATGAGTCGGCTCGAAATTGGTCGACAGCTCATGATACTGCTCTTAATGTTTTTATGCTAGCTGTTACTTTTTGTTTAAAAAACAGATTTTACGCATTATGTTTAGCAGCAGTAAATGTTTTCCTGGTCACTTTTGTTTGGGCATTAATAATACTTGTTTTGGTAATTTTCCCCTTGTTTGTAATACGTGAATTAAAGAAATAAAAAAAACGACAACTAAATCATTTAATTATGGCTGCGATTCTAATAAGACCCGGGTCCGAATGGTGGCGATGCGTGTCTAGGTCAATTTTGACTACATGCTATTCGGATGTAATTGGTGGTAGTTTATTTTAGTTAAACTGAAGAATTAAGTTTACAAACATATAGTCCATTCAATTATCTTTCATTTGATACCTCATTTGGTCTTACAAACCCAACAATAATATTTTAAATCGTTTTTTAATCCCAACCTCTCAATTCTGGTACCCGTGGCGTGTACCAATAGCCACTTCGATTGTGAAATTTAAAAAATATTATAATCTTTTAATTTCTCTTAGTACTCTTAGGCTTAGGATTTCATTTCATTTTTTGTCAAAAGTCCTGGCTTGTTACACGGATAATTCGGCAGCATAAAAAAATAAATTGCCTACGTTTGTTTCAATAAGTATAATCGCTTTTTTGTACTGTTGTTTCTTTTATAATTATTCTTTAATACACAAAAAAAAGTAAAAATAAATCATGTCAACGTGTGTGTGTGGTTTTTTTGTTTGTTTGTTGCGTTTTTTGGGTTAGTTTTTTTTAAAGTTTTTATCACAGTACATTTTGCCAAATTGACCGTGATTTCACTATTATTTTTTCACGATTGGGGAGAGTGCGTATCCGTTTATATAACACAGAAGAGTTCTTAGTATTATGAAATCTAAACTGATCGTCCCAAAACAGTAGGGATACCGGTACCCGGTAATCACAAAAGTACACGTGTGATGTGTATGTGTAAACAGACAGTATAAATCATGCATTACTGAGTGGGCCTTAACTTGTTGTATTGTCAGTAGGTAGTCCAAACTAAAATTTTCTATACATAGCAGACATATGTGGTGAGTTTCACCTGACAGAACTTTTTATTCTAAGATATAGAATATAGGCCACTTATTTCATGTAGATATCTTAATAAACAAAAAAGTTATACGATTTTCAAATTTGCAGAAAATCGACCAAAAATGGATTTTTTCACCTTGTGAAAAAGTGCTATGTTTAAGGACCTATATTTTCTCAAATAATCAACAGAGAAGTCCAGGAATTGGTGTATGTGCTCCAAAGTTTACAAAATTTAAGCCCAATTTTTTTCAAGCAGCCAGATCTGTTAATTCTTAAGTTATTAAAAAATAAAAAATAACAAGAATGATTTTTAATCGTTTTTATTTTCAGACAGAAAAAGTGTAAAAATTCACATTTTCAAAAATTCGTCAAAAAATATTTTACAGACGTATATAAATATATCATACATCAAATGAAAGGTAATTTAAAGCAGCACAACATGCACTGTGCCTTAATGGCAACAAAAAATACCTACAGGCACTAAAATAAGGACAAAATTACCCACGACACAATATTATAGAAAATGAAGGTTATAAAAATGCGATATAAAAACGCTTTATACCACATAACTGTTTCAAAATTTTTAAAAAAATGAGGTCAGATATGTCTATTCATAACAAATAGAATAATAAGAGGCAAAGTCAATGTCCTACACCATGAAAAAAAGATATCTGGTTGGTAATGACTGTCAGGAAACAGCTTCTGGAACCATTTGATAACATCCTTCTTGGACTTGTTTCCCTGTAGTTTGATCAAGTGCAGCATTAACAGTAGGCTGTAAGTTCTTGGGACGACAGGGGGCATTGGTCTTCTCCCTTTCCCTTCAGTCAAAAATGAAGCACATAGGCCATCAAAAATTTCCCCAGCTGTTGAATAAGCAATGGAATTTTAAACAATTATTAAGTAAGAACACATTTCATTTTAAAAAAGTACTTCTATTACTTCTATGTGGACCAGAATTACATAATTCTCTATCATATCTAATGGTAGAAACATATAAGCCTCAATCGTTGAAAATTAATTGAAATTATACTTACATATTAGATTCCTAATGGTAATCAATGGACAGTTCACTGCAGGTTCTGTACTGTGGGTGCCAGCAGCCAAGTCACCACTTTCTGTGTTGTTATCCATTGTTACTAAAATATAATATGACATTGAAAGGAAAGAAATTATATTGAAATTGTTGTCACTACTACTACTAGTACTAAAGTAATTATAATTATAAATAAGCCTGTGACATAATTTATTCAAATATACCCAAATAACTTAAACTTAAGTGAATTTTAACTGATTATTTGTGAGTGATAGGATAAGGGCCCAAGAAGGAGTGGATTGGGCGAGTCCATGTCATGGTGGTCAGCCGGTAAAATAATAAGCACAGTTCAGAACAATATAATAAAATATAACCAATTATTCCTTGATATTTATTAGATCTTATGCTAAGTAAATTATTTAAAACACAACTATCAAAATAATCGCAATAATTTGTAAACAGTTATTTTGTTATTCACCGATGTTTAAATTATGTTTATACCTCTTCTCCCGATATTAATATGAGTCCGTCCACCTAATATAACCCAAGTACACAAGGCTCTCGGGCAGCTATTTTGAATTTGTCGATTCACGTTTTTGGGTAGAAAGCTCATTTTAAAATTATTATTACGGCCTTATCTTATTTCCAATTTTATAAATTACTACAAATAATTATACATTATCCTTTCAGAAAGGTGTTGAACCATTATATGTATCGATGGACTGTCCTAAATTAAATACATCAACCGCTAATCACATCAATTGAATAAGCCTGTACACGCAGTGTACACGGGCAGACCCACGAACTCAGTTTCGTTACAAAATACCCTAATATCTTTCATTAATTGAATAAAACTCAATCCAAAACAATGAATTCGTGTGTTAATATGTATATTAAACTTAAATTATAATACTTACGGGTAGATTGAAGATGCTAGCTCGATTAATCCGTTGCGCAAAACCAGTAGACAGAAACCACTCATTTCATTTTACAACACTAATTTGTTATTAAAATGAACTTTCCATCGGTGTGAAGAAAGTACTATAGGTCCATTATTTTCAACTATTTTTCTTCAATTAAAGTTTTCAAACTGCATTTTAAAAAGAAAATAACCGAGGTATATATACTTTCTATACATAGAATAAAAGGCCAGGATCTGCTCTTTCACGTGGTGGTAGCATTATGTCGCTAACTTGAATAGGCGCGAAGCCGCGAGCGTTTGAAACACCATGGGGTAGATCGGCACTCGCGAAAGCGCCGTAAAATTTGTCAAAACTGATACTTTTCAAACACAAAGAAAACACTTTCAGACACAAGTTAAAGACACAAAAGTAACATATTTTGACAGATAAAGACTTAAACTTTACTGACATATAAATTTTATTGGTGTAACACTGCCAGAAGTATTTTTTAAATTTTTTTTAAATTATGAAAAAATTACCCCAAAAAGCATTTTTTCTTCAGTTTGGACTACCTATTGTCAGTACTCAATACATAGAAATTTAACTACTCATACTCATACTGTCATACTCATTCATACATAATATAATGATAATAATCATAAATAAACACTTTGACTTTTGTGACTTAGACTAAGTTTAGGCTTTAAACCTCTTAGCCTTTTTTCACTTTTCGGGGTGTATGTGCCAAAAAGACGGAGCACTTTTTACGAGCTTGGAACTCGCATTGCAAAAAAATTTGGTAAATGCCAAGAGATATCCCCGCATGCCGCCATCTTGGTTGCCGCAACCCGAGAATTTATGTCCTAAATTTATCCCTAAACCTAACCTGAATCCTAAATCTATCCCTAAACTCTAAACCTAACCTGAACCCTAAACTTATCACTACTCACTAACCTGGGTTTTGACCCTATCGGACCAGGGTTTTGACCCTATTGGAACTACGGTCTTGACCCTATCGGAACCATGGACAAAACACGCAAATGACGTCATGGTGAAATCTCTCGGCTTTAGCCAAAAATTTCCTTAATATTTGTAAAACTATATATATTATTATTGTATGAAATTGAATGAACTAATACAATCTTTATGATTATGAATCAAACTGAAATATCAACATTTATTCAAATGAACTACCCTGATTTGCATAATGTATGCGTGCACATTTTTGTTAAACCTAGAATAAACATAACATGACTTACTTGTATCAATGTCAATTGTGTGAATTTTTTTATGGATGAATCCTGAATAATTCCTAACATTTATGTTTTTGAGAAACAAGGCCCATGAGACACTTCTGGCACATGGTTCTACTCCTTTTCCAGCCCCCCCCCCCCCCCCCTCTATTTTTCAGTACTTAATTAGTACTTACAGACTTTCACTGTAACAGGCCCCCATTTATGACCTAGGGCTAGGGACCTTCTCTTAAGCTGGATGTTACTGAGAAAGTTGTCTGCGTATCTATTGGTCTCTCTCATAAACATTTGAGTGATATTTAGTGTAAAAAAATAGCATAGAGTACTCAAATGGTAGGTACTTCACTAAGCGTCGCACGCCGATAGATTTTTCGGATGTCAGAAAAGGACCATAAACCGATGACCGGTCTATGCCGGTAGGTCACGGGGTCATATTTATATTCAGTTTCCTTTCTCTATGTATGAGAGAGACAATGAACTTACTATTCAAATGGGGTGCTTATGCCTTATTTATAGGACCTATGTTGTCTAAAAATTCAGAGGGGTCATCTCTGTCCAGTTGAGGACCCCTACTACTAGTAATACTAAACCAAGAGTTCACAACATAAGCATTAGCTCAATTTGAAAGTCTTCATTAATTTCCTGGTTAAGGTTGTTTTCATCAGTTCCAGTGTCAGATTCACTGCTAGAATAACAAAATCTTTAAGCACAGTTTGATCAGAGTCACTGTCAGACATGTTCGAATTTCACGATATAACTATACACACAAACAAATTCCTGCACACAAATAACTTTAGTTCACCATCAACAAACACCACCGTTACAATGCCAGGATGTGCAGGAATAAGTAAGAATAAATTTGATTAGCTGGTACAGCGCCAAGCCAGCCAATCATGAGGCTGGATTTATCGGGCCGATGGTTCGGACTTTTGTCTTTCTCGCTAGTCCACCTTGGGCAGATAGATCGGCCCTTACGCCCCAAGAGGGTTAATTAGTCCTAAGCCTAAGTTGACCTAAACCTACTAATGCTAAAGTCAACTTAGGCTTAGGACTAATTAAAAGCCTAAGTGAGTATGTATGAGTAGTTAAATTTCTACGTATTGAGTACCGGGTACTGACAATACAACATGTTTAGGCCCACTCGCCTAGCTTTAAAGTTGATTGTTTTTATTTTTCTGCCTCAACGACAACCGTAAAAAATCATAAAGTTCTTCTTCTGAATTTTTTTTATTAATCCAAATTTTTAATTGTTTTGTTGTTAAACATTAAGCTTTGATTATGAAATGAAAATGCAAGATAAGTAGAAAGATATTCAGCATATTTATACTATATTATATAAATAAAAAAACTCTACTTCATAATTTATAAAATATCACTAGGCTCTAGGACTCAAATTTTTACATAATCCTGGTTGTGCACAACACAGCAAATGTTATGCTGCATTGGGTTGCGGAACTAATTATTAAAACAGTTTGAGAACCGCTGACCTACATCTGTTAATAAATTATTAATAAGATCTGTGGTGATCAAGTCAATACTTAATTTATTTTTTATATTTATTCCAGCTTTCTTTCTTACTACAACCGCATTTTTACATATATAAGATGCGTCTTATAGAAAGTTTTACATATCCCACACTTGTGTGTCTTACATGCGCTAGCAGATCAATGAAGTCGCCTCTACATCTGGCGTTTATTGTATCTAGATACCAGGTACTCAACCCATCCGCTATTGTCCCAATGGCAGATAAGAATAAAAATATCATTGCGGTCCTGCCTCAGACAATTCTATGGTCTACTTATAAACTAAAAATGTTAATGAAGCCTTGTTTACATGCGACAGGTGATGAAACATTGAAAAAATTTTCATTTTCTCTATGTAATCGTGAAAACCCGCATCTTATCTATAGGTTCATCTTATGTAAAATATTTTTTACACAAATCGCCAAAACCAACGTCTTATATAAAATCTCTTGACTTTTTGGCTAGAACTATTAGAAAATATTTTCCTTTCCAAAGCATCATGTTCAGTCTAGCCCAGTCACTTTGATATTTTAAACAAGATTTGAGCAAAAAGACAAACATTTTCTCTGGGTTTGTTAAAGAGTTAATTAATATAATTTTACTTATAAATAAATGATCTTAATAAATAATGTGGTCTTTCCCAATTTTCTATAGGAAAGTGTCTTCAAGATGGCATACCAGTGAAAAGCCATCACCTTGTGATATGAAAGTCTTCACAAACAAACCAAGTCTAAAATAGTGTTGTTTCCTTTGTGCTTTAAATCGTCTGTTCCTTGCATAACACTTTTCACGGAATGATCAGGTCACCAATAACCTATAGAAAGTTCTGTCTCATTGTAAACAGACTAAAAACCTTTGACAGTCTTCAGTTTCACGCAAAAAAGCAGTGCTGTCGATTGCTTCGACCAAACTCTAGTTTTTGGTCCCACTGGCGGCCATTTACAACACCACCTCCACAAATCAACTATGAAGAAACTTCCAAACCTGTCACTTCAACAATAAAAAATGATGGGCCAGATGACCTAGCTGGTTCTAGCATTAATGATAAGAATCACACAAACCAATGTGTGCAACACATCCCTGTTATGGTTAACGAGGTACTTGATGCACTACAACCTCAAGACGGACAGGTAAAATTTAAGTTGTAACCTAATTCTCTTGATGCACTGCATAGTGTAAGAATAACCTGTTTAGATTTAGATTATTTTCATGACTAATCTTTTAAAATAATTGTTTTTTTGTTTTGGTAGAAAATAAAAATGCTTAAAAGAATTTTGATGATAGAAATACTTAGCTTACAGTCAGCAGTATTTATATCAAAACTCAGTTTGAAAACCAAAACCAAGGGCACTGATACTGATAGGTCATAGAGTTGAAACTTTGTCATTTGGGTCTGTTGGATGCATATATAATTACTGCTGGGACATTTTAAGAACTTTAGTGCAAAAAAATCATTAGTTTCTGATACTGGTGGTCAAAGTTATATTTTGGAAATTAGAATGTTAATTAAGTGACTAGAAGAGTAGGACATATTGTGTATACAAAAAGTAAATGATATTTTATTTATGCATACCGGTACACTGAAAAACTTAAATTGGTGTACCAAAATGCTTTAGGCTGCTGGTATAAAACTTGTCTTGTATCAAGCTGTTTATCTAGGGTGATATAATAGAGGCTGCCTTATGAATGAGATCATAAAAATATCCTTTTGATTGACTCTTTTCGTTATTCAAGCCTCCAAATAACATGTCTTAATATTTTATCTAGGATATCTAACTATTTCTCAATTTGGACAATAATGGCACTATACCGTCATACATTTTTTCATCTGTTTCAAAACTTTTCATTTATATTTGCACATAATGTTTGAGATTATAATTATTCTTTGACAGCTTATAGTGGACATGACTTTTGGTGCTGGGGGCCATGCCAAAGAAATTCTAAATGTTGCTCCAAACATAAGGTACATTGCTTCAGATAGAGATCCCCTGGCAGTTAACTTGGCACAAAAGATGGCTGGTGAATACAGGTACACATGAATTCATTCATTCACACTATTAGATTGCTAATAGAAAACTCCTCATAGATAGTAGTCTAATGCCACTGAGTGAAAGTTTTTTAAGTCCAATGTGAATTCCAAATTATCATTGAGATAAAATTTAAAATAACGGTAACTGACTTAATAATGGGTTATGGATCTTTGAATTACCCGCAATTATCATTGAGAAAAAATGTAAGATAACTGACTTAATAATTGGTTTTGGATCTTTGAATAACCCGCAATTATCATTGAGATAAAATTTAAGATAACTGACTTAATAATGGGATATGGATCTTTGAATTACCCGCAATTATCATTGAGATAAAATTTAAGATAACTGACTTAATAATGGGTTATGGATCTTTGAATTACCCGCAATTATCATTGAGATAAAATTTAACATAACTGACTTAATAATGGATTATGGATCTTTGAATTACCCGCAATTATCATTGAGATGAAATTTAAGATAACTGACTTAATAATGGGTTATGGCTCTTTGAATTACCCGCCATAAACTGAAGGACAACTCAAAGTCTTCAAGTCTTTCATGGTAATCGAACTTAAACTTAAGATACATCCTATGTTACATCCTATGTTCTTCCATGTGTAGTCTTTAATTTCACAGAGCTACTATCATTTTTTCTTTTTCTTATTTCAGAGAAGGTCAGATTTCTGCAATCCTCAGCCGTTTTTCCGATATTGCTTCACATCTTCACCAGCTTGGTATAAAACCAGGCATGGTAGATGCATTTCTCTTTGACTTTGGTGTTTCGTCTATGCAGTTTGATACATCAAATCGTGGATTTTCTCTTAATAGAGATGGCCCATTAGACATGAGAATGGACGGAGGCAGGTGCGTTAAGCCTAATACTGTGTATTTAACTTTTCATTTGAGACAAAAAGCCTGCTTAAATTTAAAATAGTGTAACTTTGTAGTCAAAAAGTTTCTTGTGATTGTCACGCTCCAATTTGTTATGCACCGTTATGGTTTTAAAAATTTGATTTGTGTAAAGATATTGGATATAACAAACAATACTAACAAAGGACTGAGAAAGATTATGTATTAAAACAATAGTCAATTTCATTATATCGGTACAAATAAATTTCAGTACAAATACAAATGTGAGTACATTAGCAAAAAGCTATTTCAACTTACAGCAAGTGAAAAGGACACACCCCTCAAAATGCAAATATTATTTTACACACAAAATTATATAATATCTTGTATAGCAAAAATCTCTGCCTCACTATCTTTGTCTATCTGCTAAGATAGCAGGCAGCCTAACTATAGGAACCAAATAAGAATCTTCTAATAGAGAAATTCCTGCAGCTGCGTCCCCTGATGAAATTCTTTAGAATAAATGGAATGCATTGTAACTTTTCCCAGCCAAGAAAGGGGCGGGCAAGGAAGGAGTGACCAGTACATTTACATGGTGACGTCAATATCAAGGCCATACTAATGAGAAAAAGGGTGGCTAAAAATAACTCTACGTTGAAGTGAAGAACAAGTCTGTACTAGGCTACTCTGTAGCAACTTCTTTAAGAGAAGTTTCTTTTCCTCATTTTTTGTATGATATCTTTAGAAAAGGCTTTTACCAAATTTGTCTATATGTTTTGCTCAATGTTGTAAGTTGTCCAAAATGCTGCTCCTAATATTTCTCTTTGCACAGCTTATTATACTTTTAAGGTATCAGACGACAAATTTTCCTTATTTTACTCCGTGTCACTTCAAGAAATCTTTTAATCTCTTCAAAGGTACTAAGAGAGGATAACTTTAAAAAATATGTTTGGTATAAATATTCACATTTAATGATCTAAGCTAAGCATATTAAAATATTTCTAAAATACAGTTTAGTTTATATAATTTTACAGTTAAACATACTGTTTCTTTTTTAGATATGTGTGGGATGTTACATATAATTTTGGTGCCTCTAGAATAAAAAGGATTGAATTTTAAGTTAAAAAATTCGAAAATGTAATAATTATAGCAAAGGGAGGTAACATTCCAAGCTTTCATTTATTCCATGATTTCAATAGGTTTTCTTCTTTATAGTTTTATTAAGCTGCATAGTTTTGGAGATAGTATTTTGTTCGTATGCTAAGCTCTTTATTAGAAGGGGAACAAAAGATATAAACAGTGTAGAACCAAGTATTGAGCTCAAATACATTTTTACTTTTGGCCTGAAATGTTCTCTGTAACCTACTTTCTCTCTAGTTCCGCGGTTCTCAACCTGTGGGTTGTGACCCCTTTGGGGGTCGAACCACCCTTTCCCAGGGGTCGCCTAAGACATAAAAAAACACATGCTATCTACAGTTATGAAGTAGCAGAGAAAATAATTTTGTGGTCGGGGGGTCGCCACAACATGAGGGACTGTATTAAGGGGTCACGGCATTAGAAAGGTTGAGAACCACTGCTCTAGCTGATACATTTGAGACAAAGACAGTTCAACTGATTAAACTGTCAGGATTCTAGGTTTTATTTTGATCTCTTCTTTTCTGACTTAGTTCTTAGGTCATATGCTATAGCATGGCACCATCAAACTGTGATGTACCCCAGGGCTGACTTACACACAAACAGTCCTGTACCTGTATTTCCACAAACAGTCCTGTACGTGTATGTCCACAAACAGTCCTGCACCTGTATGTCCACAAACAGTCCTGCACCTGTATGTCCACAAACAGTCCTGTACGTGTATGTCCGCAAACAGTCTTGTACCTGTATGTCCACAAACAGTCCTGTACGTTTATGTCCACAAACAGTCTTGTACCTGTATGTCCACAAACAGTCCTGTACCTGTATTTCCACAAACAGTCCTGTACGTGTATGTCCACAAACAGTCCTGTTGAGACCCGCTGGTCCTCACTTGTGTGAGACCCGCTGGCTCACACACCCTACCGGTCACTTGTCAGTCGCTTGTCACGTGATCGACTCAATTAGGCCAGTACTGATGATAATAATGACTCATAGTCAGAAACAATGGAAGTCCCGGTCAACCAGAAAAATGGTCAGCGTGTGACCAAGCTTGTGACCTAGGGTCAGCTTGTGTACCATTGGTTGACCAGACGAAAAATTAGAATATAGTATAGTAATCATATGTATGACCCAGAGGTCACCGTTAACTGGATTAGGTCAGCGTTAGTTCGATCCCAGTATATATAGAGTTGTAAGTCAGTTAGTCGCTCTCTCTCGTCCCTGTAATTACGGTAGTGTAATTGACAGACAAGTCTGAGCCTGGCTTATGACAATTTGCTTTTTGGAGTGTGTCCAATCAAGTGTCGTAGGGTTTGTAACATTATTTTTGTTGTTAGTTTCACATATTTGTAATGTTAGCATTTTGCTAGAGGATATGTTAGGATTATAGTTAGTTATCAAGTCATTGTTAGAATACTACGTTATATGTATGATTAGTAATATTGTGATAAGACTGTAATTCTTAGTTGTAGCTTATGTTGTATCTATTATTCTCTTTACAGCCAGTTAGTAGTTAGTAGCCAGTTAGTAGTACAGTTGAAGTAGTTAGTTTAGTAAGTTAATACAGTTTGTACGTTAGCTCAGTTCAGTCAGTTGAATGAGATTAGGCTCAGGGCTATAGAGGCATATGCCATAGCAGAGCTCAGTAGACTAGAACTCAGTACTGTATAAGACGTCAGTGGTTAACAGTTTAACCCTGACGCAGTAATTGCACAAGGAAGATAATAACGAGCGAGTAACGCACTAGAGAGATAAGGTCAGCAGACGACCCAAACTGAAGTGTTGTAGAGGTAGCAGAGCGTGGCGAGCAGTTCCTCCCCCCCCTGCACAGCTGAGGGACCAGTGGCGACCCTTCCAGGGCTTTGTGTGTGCTGTAAGAGTCTGGCAGTGTGTATAGCAGACGACGAAGCAGGCAAGAGAGGGCAAGCCGAGACGACCGTTCCACCGAACGTCCAGCATTATAACATTGAGTTATTAGTAAAGCATTGTATTTGTGTCGACATTAAGTATTACTATTTGTATGTGTCTCTATATGTATTTAGTATTTTACTAATTAAAATAATTATTTGTGGCTGAACCACTGGTGTTTTTAAGTAATAGTAACGTTATTGTTGTAACTGTTGATTGTAGTATCATTCCCTAGACATAGTCATAGTAATACTAATCAACGTATCGCTAGGGACCTTTATCTATATATATATCCCCTGTTCTGAAAGTAATTATTCGTGGTTCGACATTTTGGGGACCAGAAATATATAGATAAGAATAGAATTTTCGACAAGTCCTGTACGTGTATGTCCACAAACAGTCCTGCACCTGTATGTCCACAAACAGTCCTGCACCTGTATGTCCACAAACAGTCCCGTACGTGTATGTCCGCAAACAGTCCTGTACCTGTATGTCCACAAAGAGTCCTGTACGTTTATGTCCACAAACAGTCTTGTACCTGTATGTCCACAAACAGTCCTGTACGTGTATGTCCACAAACAGTTCTGTACCTGTATGTCCACAAACAGTCCTGTACCCGTATGTCCACAAACAGTCCTGTACATGTATGTCCACAAAACTGTCCTGCACATGTATGTCCACAAAACTGTCCTGCACATGTCATCCTCTTGTCCACAGTGATCTTAATCAAATTACAGCCGCTGATGTTGTCAACACACTGGATGCCTCAGATCTGGAACATATCTTGAAGAAGTACGGGGAGGAGAAGAAGAGTCGTGACATAGCTCATGCTATTGTTGAGGCCAGATACGCTTTCGGGAAGTTCACACGTACACGCCAACTTGCAGATGTTGTACAAAATGTTTTCAACTGGTGAGGATAAAGTATAGATTTCTTCATTAATCCCTCTAGAAAATATTTTTGAAAGTTATGCAATAATATTACGTACAATGTTGACTACTATTCTTAAATTTACTTGAAAGTCTGTCGATATCTTCTCACTTCAAAGAGTTTTTAAAATATTGAAATTAGTATTGATGTGTTTTATTCCTGCAGTCTAAGATAATTTTTTTTAACCTGGTTAATATTCTTTAGTCCATGTAAAACTTTGACATACAGAGCTTACAATCTTACCTTGAAAGTAATGGGATACGCTCACCTTGGAACTTATATCATTATCATATCTATTTATAGATATATATCTTTAAGTGTAAGGATTGTTATTTAATGTAATTTTGAACATTTGTACAGGGGGTAAAATTTACCACAATGTGCATCAAGGGTACCGGTACTCAAAGAATTCTTGATATGGTGAAACATTACAATGATACGCTCTCTAACATTTGTCTCAGGGATGATATATATGTAATCCACAACATTGAGACATCCAAGTATGATCAGGGATGATATATATGTAATCCACAACATTCAGATATCCAAGTATGATCAGGGATGATATATATGTAATCCACAACATTGAGATATCCAAGTATGATCAACAATTAACACAATGTCCTCTTTAAATGAAAAAATTGTACGCTCCGACATACACTGGTCTTAACTAGAAATCCATAGTGCAAGTAACTAGAAGAAATTAATACCCCTCTCTGTTACTAAGATAAAGCTCCAACTAAATCTAATTTTATTATCAATTGTCTGCACACACTTTCCTTAATAAAAAAAGAGACACAAAATTATGCGCACCAACCATACATATATTTTATTCTCACAGCGGGCATTGTCCATAAATATACGGTCAGTGGCTAGACATATTTTTTCCTAAATTTTTTAATTAATTGTTGACATAGTTTATGAATAAACTGCCAGTGGCTAGACATACATAATCAATAAAAGCTTGTCTTCAGGCACTGTTCCATCTATTTGTAAGACAGCTATCATCAAACCATTGCTTAAGAAGCCTGGTTTAGACGAAAATAACTTGAAAAACTACAGACCTGTATCTAATTTATCATTTCTATCTAAAGTCATTGAAAAACTAGTTCTGAAACAGCTTTTTGCTTACTTAAACGACCACTCTCTTCTAAGTCCTAATCATTCAGCCTATAGACCTTTCCACAGCACAGAGACAGCTCTCTTGGGAGTCACCAATGACCTCTTGCTCGCATTGGACAGCGGTAATGTCTCCATCCTGATCCTCTTAGATCTCAGTGCCACATTTGACTCTGTTGACCATGGAACCCTTTACAAAACCCTTGAAAATTATTTTGGCATTTCTGGTTCTGTTTTGTCTTGGTTTAGGTCGTTCCTCTCCGATAGAACGCAGGCGGTCTCTATCGATGACTGTCTCTCCGACAGTGCTGATTTGGTGTACGGAGTGCCACAGGGGTCAGTTTTGGGCCCGGTTCTATTCACATTGTATACCAGGCCACTGCTCCTCTTGCTTGGGAGCGCATGCTGTTGAGAGCCAGTCATTCGCTGATGACATGCAGCTATACAAGCATACCCACCACTCTCTTGTGGACTCCACTGTCCAGACTTTGCGGGAGTGCATTGGTGATGTCAAGTCTTGGATAACACTCAGCAAGTTGAAGCTTAATGATGACAAAACGGAAGCACTCATCATTCAAAATCACAAATCATCCTCTACCTCAACTCTCCCCTACTCATTTCAAGTAGCTAATGCCGACATACAGTTTGCACCCTCTGCGAGGCATCTTGGTTATATTCTTTCTAACAACATGTCTCTTGATAAAAATATCTCTCACATTTGTCGTTCTGCGTACACTGCTATCCGTCAGATCAGCTCCATCCGCCACTACCTCACAGTTAGCGCAACAAAAACACTAGTCTGTGCTCTTGTTCTCTCTCGTCTCGACTATTGCAACTCTCTTCTGTCAGGTTCACCAAAACACTTCATAGAAAAACTACAAAAGGTTAAAAATTCAGCTGCTAGGCTTGTTCTAAAGGCAAAAAAACGTGATCATGTACTCCACTCACTTCATTGGCTTCCTATAAAGGCACGCATTGAGTACAAACTGTCTGTTCTATGTCATAACTTCTTCTCAGATTCCTGCCCTTCCTATCTAACCGAACTTCTTTCTGTCTATTCACCCCTTCGACAGCTTCGCTCCTCCACAGACACGCGTATTCTGTCCGTTGCTAAGACACGTACTAAAACATATGGGGAACGATCTTTCACTTTCTGAGCCCCCAAACAATGGAATTCTCTTCCACTACACATCCGCAATATACCAACCACACAGGCCTTCAAAACTGCACTCAAAACACATCTCTTTAAACTCTATTACCCCGACTGATTCCTCAAATCTGACCGATAAACGATGGTTCTGGCCGACGTCAATGGCTTCACATGTAAAAGTTCTGGGGTGGGTGGGGTAAATATGCATTTGTTTTTGTTTTGTCTCTATACATCTGTTCTTTATTACATAAATGTATTTTGTTTTATTGTCACGATTATATTTCTTTTGCTAATATTTTTATGTACAGCGCGGTGAGCCTAGCCCTAGGCTGGGGTACCGCACTATATAAGACAACATATAATAATAATAATAAACATATTTTTTCCTAAATTTTTACATTAGTTGTTCACATTGTCTATGAAAAAACTGCCAAACTGATGTTACTTTACTTTTTTTATTTTCAGTGATGCATTTCGACATGATAAACTGTTTCGACATGCCCATGTGGCCACCAAGACCTTTCAGGCCTTGCGCATATTCGTCAATGATGAACTCAATGAAATTCACAGCGGCCTTCAACTGGCCAGACACTACCTCAGAACAAACGGTCGCTGTGTTGTGATCTCGTTTCACTCGCTGGAGGACAGAATAGTCAAGCGACACTTCCATGATCTGGATATGGATGAGGCCGCAAATTTGACCATCCATGATCACTTCAGGAACTCAACCCTCAGCTTTAACATCGATGAGGTCAAGAGCGAATTCCTTACAAAACCATGGCTGCCTTTGTCCAGGAAAGTTCTGGAACCCACAGAAGAAGAATGTTTAAAAAATCCGCGAGGAAGATCCGCTAAGTTGCGAGCAGCCATTAAAGTGGAGAGTGATGGACTTTAAAGGCCATCGGTGGAACATCAGTAAAATGTTGGGTTTTATGTAATGTATTGGGACACATGATTATTGTGTGGCTGTGTAAAGTTGATTGAAGTTGAATGACACCAATAGATAAGGGGAGATAATGCAAGGTTGCCAAATGAATAAAACCAAGTTTGCATAATTGCCTGGACTTTGCCTGCACTTCCGCTGTTAGACAAGAGTTATCCTTTTGAGACTGTGCCACTTAGATTATAATAGTAATAGGCTTGTGACAGAGGACAAGGCAACACCTATTGCTAACTTATTGGTCATAAAACATCTGGTCAGTTAATAATTATATGCTATAAAACTTGATCTATGCCAATGTTGATAAAGCAATTATTTAAAGAAAAAGGGTGATAATTTAGATACAGTTACAAGGTGATTGTACAAATGTGGAAGTTTCAAGAACATCTGTCTATGTTCACTTCAAAGTTTGTTTGTGGGCTTTTGTTTGTAGGTTGTTTGTTATTGCCACATAATCGTCTAAGTGGATAATATGATGTGAAGTAAACAAAGTATTTTTTATATTGATATTTTAGCACTATAAAACTGATGCTCCTCCTCAGACAAAAGCCCTCCAACTTCATAAAGCCCTCCTCAGACAAAAGCCCCTGGATACAAGCGCTATAGACTAAAGCCCCTGGACACAAGCGCTATAGACTAAAGCCCCTGAACACAAGCGCTATAGCCTAAAGCCCCTGAGCACAAGCGCTATAGACTAAAGCCCCTGAGCACAAGCGCTATATACTAAAGCCGCTGGACACAAGCGTTATAGACTAAAGCCCCTGGACACAAGCGCTATAGACTAAAGCCCCTGAACACAAGCGCTATAGACTAAAGCCCCTGAACACAAGCGCTATAGACTAAAGCCCCTGGACACAAGCGCTATAGACTAAAGCCCCTGGACACAAGCGCAATAGACTAAAGCCCCTGGACACAAGCGCTATAGACTAAAGCCACTGGACACAAGCGCAATAGACTAAAGCCCCTGAACACAAGTGCTATAGACAACTAACTTGTCTGACCCAAGCAAACACATAGCGTGTTGAACTTAACTAACTTGTCTGACCCAAGCAAACACATAGCTGTTGAACTCAACTAACTTGTCTCACCCAAGCAAACACATAGCGTGTTGAACTCTACTAACTTGTCTGACCCAAGCAAACACATAGCGTGTTGAACTCAACTAACTTGTCTGACCCAAGCAAACACAGCGTGTTGAACTCAACTAACTTGTCTGACCCAAGCAAACACATAGCGCCTGAACTGAACTAATTTGTCACACCCCAGTCTCGAATATACAGGGTGGGCCACATAAAACCGGTACACATTTGCTTTGCTATATTTTGCAATAACCATCGATGTAAACTGTCGATCACGTCTGCAACACGTTTCCCTTGACACGGAGACGTAGCGGTATTATGTGACGTCGGCGAAATTGCAGCGGTGAAAGGTCACGTCCCCTTAAAAACTACCCATCACATACACCATTATGTACCCATTTTTTTACCAGTCATGGACACCAATCACATACCCATATTTATGTACAAATCACGTATACCAAGCATATACCCTTTTTTTTACCACTCACACCATCATATACCCTTATATCTACCACTAACAACATATTTGTTGACAACTTTACACACCTTATATTAAGTTTAATCTCCCCACTCATTCCATCTTAACAAACACACACTCGAATAACCACATTCTGACACCACTCTCATGCACTTCTGAGTCACAGAGGTCATCCTGACGCATAGATGAATACAGCCACCTCCACTGCTCTACCCCTTTCCCTAACTACCTCCACTACAGCAACCCTTCTCCTAACCACCACCACTACAGCAACCCTTCTCCTAGCCACCACCACTACAGCAACCCTTCTCCTAGCCACCACCACTACATCAACCCTTCTCCTAACCACCTCCACTACAGCAACCCTTCTAACCACCACTACAGCAACCCTTCTAACCACCACTACAGCCACCCTTCTCCTAACCACCACCCCTACAGCTACCCCTCTCCTAACCACCTCCACTACAGCAACTCTTCTCCTAACCACCACCACTACAGCAACCCTTCTCCTAACCACCACCACCACTAAAGCAACCCTTCTCCTAACCACCACCACTACAGCAACCTTTCTCCTAACCACCACCACTACACCATCCATTCCTCTACCCTTTCACTACACCATATGTTCTCCTACCCACCACCACTACACCACCCTTTCCCATACATGCCTCCATTAAATCACCTCTTCCTCACCACCGTGGAACGCTTTCCCCTACCCGGTGCCAACTCTTTCCCCACCAAACCTCTATGGTGTTACCCTAACTTGCCCAGCGGCAGCCTTCCTCTACTTACCTCTACTTTGTCACCTTTCTCATATCCGGTGACCGTCTTTTCCCTACCCACGTTCACGGCGCCACCCTTTCCCTTCCACACTCAATGATGGCACCCCTTCCACCACCCACCTTCATGGCGCCACACCTTCCCCTCCTTTCCGGCGGCATACCTTTCCCCACCCGACCCTTCCGACAGCACGCATCTTCCCTACACACCTTCATGGCGCAACTCACCTCCCCGGTGGTACCTCTTCCAACAATTTCAAGAAGTTTTTTAAAAAAAAACAAAGCATGCGCGAGATAAGGATGACCTTCAACACAGACACCGCCCTCCCCCTCCCATTAGCACTGGTGATATAACAATAATCCCCCCCCCCATTTCCATTTCGTCATTAGCACTGGGGATATAACAATAACCCCACCCCCCATTTCCATTTCGTCATTAGCACTGGTGATATAACATTACCCCCCCCCCCTTTTTTTTCATTTCGTCATTAGCACTGGTGATATACCAATCACTCCCCCCCCCCTCCCTTTCGATTTCGTCATTAGCACTGGTGATATACCAATCACTCCCCCCCCCTCCCTTTCGATTTCGTCATTAGCACTGGTGATTTAACAATCACAAATTAATTAATAAGTGTGGAAACATGTGAAATGCGATCTTCCTAGCTGCACGGCGATGATACGCACACAACGGTCTTTTACTTTTATCAAAATCAAATCATTAGAAAGTCATGAAACATTGTTGACCATTCATCAATCACGAACATGCTGGAGAGTCGTCTGCCACTTGGTTTTAGTGGGTTCTTGAAAGCAATCGACCTTGTCCTGACGTTGACGACCTTGTCGTAACATTACCGGTGACATCAGTTGAAAACTCATATAAAGAGTAAAAACACATCTCAGAAATAGACGTGGAGACACACGTCTCAGTGATCTTCTGCTAATTGTGGAGACACACGACTCAGTGATCTTCTGCTAATTGTTGAGACACACGACTCAGTGATCTTCTATTAATTGTGGAGACACACGACTCGGTGATCTTCTGTTAATTGTGGAGACACACGTCTCAGTGATCGTCTGTTAATTGTGGAGACACACGACTCGGTGATCTTCTGTTAATTGTGGAGACACACGTCTCAGTGATCGTCTGTTAATTGTGGAGACACACGACTCGGTGATCTTCTGCTAATTGTGGAGACACACGACCCGGTGATCTGCTGCTAATTCAGTCAGTGATCTGTTGGTCATTGAGAGGCACACAACTCAGTGATCTGCTGGTAACTGTTGGTCATTGAGAGGCACACGACTCAGTGATCTGCTGGTAACTGTTGGTCATTGAGAGGCACACGACTCAGTGATCTGCTGGTAACTGTTGGTCATTGAGAGGCACACGACTCAGTGATCTGCTGGTAACTGTTGGTCATTGAGAGGCACACGACTCAGTGATCTGCTGGTAACTGTTGGTCATTGAGAGGCACACGACTCAGTGATCTGCTGGTAACTGTTGGTCATTGAGAGGCACACGACTCAGTGATCTGCTGGTAACTGTTGGTCATTGAGAGGCACACGACTCAGTGATCTGCTGGTAACTGTTGGTCATTGAGAGGCACACGACTCAGTGATCTGCTGGTAACTGTTGGTCATTGAGAGGCACAAATGGTAAACCATGACGTAGTTATTGATGATTTGGATGGGTTGAAGCAAAGACATCTTTTGTTTTAAGAAATCATTGTAGAACATGTAGTGTAAAGCTGTATTGACAAAACTAGAGTGTCCATAGGTTTTTCACATCGCATGCAAGTAGCACTGTAGCAAATATAAATAAATACATCAAAGTCTAATTTCCAATAATTTCTATTCTGTGACAAATATATTATATGCACACATCTTGCAGAACTGGCCTGCACATGCAGACGAAATAAACAACTCAACAGGTCTGCAAAGTTTTGCTTTTTGCACCCCCCCCCTTTTTTTTTTTCGCGCCCCCCCCCCCCCCCCCCCCCAAAAAAAAAAAACCCTTTTTTCCACTCTCTTGTGGAAAAAAAACTGAAATGACGTCACTGAAGGCAATGCTTTTCGTCAGGTTATTTGTTATAATATACAAAAAATCTCAGTTCTTATCTGATCTCGGCTTAAAGTTTCCAAACAGCGCACGGTGTTCCGCTCATAACCGGCATTGTCACATTGACTTTCTCATTCTCATTTACCTGTTGCTGAAGAGGTTGCTGATGTAAGACTGTAGGCGTTGCTTAGCTGGACAACAAACTCTGGAAATAAAGGCATGTAGGTGTCGCTGTCTGTGCAGGCAGTCAACAGGTGAGTCAGACCGTGTACAGGTGAGTCAGAATATGTACACGTGATTCATGCTATGTGCACTTGAGTCAAACTGTAGACCTATACACTTAAGTCAGATTATGTACACTTAAGTCAGACTATGTACACTTAAGTTAGACCGAACAAATGATTCACAATCTGTACAAATGAGTCAGAATATGTACACGTCATTTAGACTATGCATATGTATGTTAGACTATGTACACTTCAGTCAATGTACACAAAACCTAGATATTGGTGACCGTGCACATATAGCCTAGCGCGAAGCAGGTAGTTGGGGGGGGGGGGGTTATCTTGTTTTATTGTGTTAAATGTGGGGAGGGCGGTCGATAGAAATTTGTAGAACTCTTTTTAAATAAATTTTAAAAAAATAATGACTTCTTATGTTTGCTAAAATTAAAATTTCACCATTTTTTATTTTTTTTTTTGAATTTAACCTTGACTAGTGGTCGGCAAACTCATGAGTCAAAAGTAGTCGGCAAAGTCATGAGTCAAAAGAGCCCAAAAATTTGAGAGCCAAATTTCTTTTCAAGAACCTGTCAATACCATATTTTTCGTAGTCAAAACCGATTTCTGGCCGAGCCGCACTCAGGTCGCTAAAGAGCCGCATGCGGCTCGCCAGTCGCCATTTGCCGACCACAGGCCTAGATTATAAGTATTAGAAACAAAAATGAATTTTTGTGTACAATAATGAGCACATTGTATTAAACAAAAAAAAAACTGACTTTTTGCTGGAACAAAAATTAATGCTTGTGTTGTTTGTTATTCTTTTTTTTAAGTGGGTTGGGGGGGAGGGTGCAAAAATATTGTATAATATTAGGTGGTGTGAAAGGTGTCATACTTGTGTGATATATAATGTGGGCACGTCACTGTTATACATGCATTGGGTTATATAATATGTGAACCGCGCCTTGTTATACATATATCGTATTATATAATACTAGACATAGCCCGTCAAACATTCACGACGGCAATGCGTGAGAACACCTCGTAAAATGTGATTTGATCACATAAATGTAGTTTAACTAAACCCATACTAGATTCAATAGTTTACTGATTTAATTACTTACATATTGAACATGATTTCTGATTAGCTAAATATTTCGCTAGTATGCCACGAGATGTTCTCCCTTTTATTGGCTCACCCTGTATATATAAAAAATCATTTAGCGTAGTTATCGGGAATTATATTTTGCGCGCTATTGAACTCATTGAACCATACTCTCTTTCAAACATTTAAAATTACTTGTAATATACTCTCAATACCAAATTCGCTGATTAGGAAGCAGTAAATTAGGACGCAGCCAGCTTGTTAGGAGGCAGTCCAGGAGTCACACCAGAAGCGTAATATACATAAGAGATGTGAACCGCGCCTTGTTATCATATATTGTGTTAATTATGTGCCAATCTTGCCAGTATGATCACGTGATGAAATTTCGCGCCTCTTCTCTGAGGAACTCATCAATTATCTACCGTTAAGAGGTACCCTGTAATCAAGATGGCGGGATCATATTGTGTTCTTCACCGGATCCCGTTCGCGACATGCACGTCCGTGAAGTGGATTCATTTCTCGCCCTCTTCCAAAGGAAGTAAAGTGGTTTTCACTTTCAAAAAATCTAGTTCAAGGGAGATTAACCCATAGGCTTCGCGGGCCACTTTGATAGCAAAGTGAAGGGTTCACGGGCCGCATGTCATTGCACCTTAAATAAAAATATTTTTTTTAAAAAATCACCCACTAACTGTTGTATTTAAATGTTGTATAGAAATGTTGTATAGAAATGTTGTATAGAGATGTTGTATAGAGATGTTGTATAGAAATGTTGTATAGAGATGTTGTATAGAGATGTTGTATAGAAATGTTGTATAGAAATGTTGTATAGAAATGTTGTATAGAAATGTTGTATAGAGATGTTGTATAGAGATGTTGTATAGAAATGTTGTATTTAAATGTTGTATAGAAATGTTGTATAGAGATGTTGTATAGAGATGTTGTATAGAAATGTTGTATAGAAATGTTGTATAGAAATGTTGTATAGAGATGTTGTATAGAAATGTTGTATAGAAATGTTGTATAGAGATGTTGTATAGAAATGTTGTATAGAAATGTTGTACAGAAATGTTGTATAGAAATGTTGTATAGAAATGTTGTATAGAAATGTTGTATAGAGATGTTGTATAGAAATGTTGTATAGAAATGTTGTATAGAGATGTTGTATAGAAATGTTGTATAGAGATGTTGTATAGATATGTTGTATAGAAATGTTGTATAGAGATGTTGTATAGAAATGTTGTATAGAAATGTTGTATAGAAATGTTGTATAGAAATGTTGTATAGAAATGTTGTATAGAAATGTTGTATAGAAATGTTGTATAGAGATGTTGTATAGAAATGTTGTATAGAAATGTTGTATAGAGATGTTGTATAGAAATGTTGTATAGAAATGTTGTACAGAAATGTTAAATAGAAATGTTGATATATTCTTAATGCACTTAATGAAATGATAAATAACCAAACAGAATGAAACTAAACTAATGCCCCGTCATCTTAATCTTTTCCCTCATATAACTTTTAATTAAACCACCCTTAAAACAAAGTTTTTAGTATAAATCCTTTATAAATATAAATATCGAGCAATGGGGGACTAGGGCTGAAAATTTGACAAAACAATAGAATCCCAATTAGTGCCCCCCCCCCCCCCAAAAAAAAACAAAAAAAACCCAAGGCTCACAACCGAACATTTTTTTCACGTCCCTGAACTAAAAAAAAAAATATTCTAATGACCCACTCGCTTTTACACCGCATAATTATTTCACCAACTATTTCAGAAAAGTTTCTCGAATCAGTGTCATCATATTTCCATCAGATTCCCCTTGAAAAAAAAAAGATCAAATTGATTTTTGTGGTTTTGGGTTGGGGATGGCGCTGAAAATTTGAAAGAATGTGTTGTGATCGGCAACGCTTATATGTGCCAAGTTTCAGACCAATACGTGGAGAGCTTTGAACTATTTTCCGAAACGTTTCATTATTCCTAAACAATATTCATGCTTCTTAAAACTGGCAATTCTTTTTTTTTGTTTACGAAAAGCCAATCGGAGTTCCACCGGAACAGGTATCTAGTATATAGGACATGTCTCCTGGCTGTGACGGAGATAATTTCAGAATTTAAACAGGTATCTAGTATATAGGACATGTCTCCTGGCTGTGACGGAGATAATTTCAGAATTTAAACAGGTATCTAGTATATAGGACATGTCTCCTGGCTGTGACGGAGATAATTTCAGAATTTAAACAGGTATCATGTTGGGGCTGTCCATTAATTATGTCAACAAAATAGGGGGGAGGGGGGGTCTGAAAATTTTTGACAATTGTTGACAAGGGGGAGGGAGGGGGAGGTCAAGAAAAGTTGACGTCAACAATGTTACTTTTTTTTTATAAATTTAATTTCATAATTTAAAATTTATTAAACTTTTTTTCTAAAAATTTTACTTTTATTCACTTTTTTTATTGTAGTTGTAAACTAGTCTATTTAAAATATTGTTTTTTTTCCACTATTTTATCTTTATTTGTGGGGGGGGGGGTGTAATCAAATGTTGACGTAATTTTATAAGGGGGGGGGGTCTCTGGAAGTTGGACAAGTTGTTGACAAGGGGGAGGGGGGAGATAAAAATCGCCAAAAATTTGTTGACATAATTAATGGACAGCCCCATTGACTGTTGACGAGTTATTCTTCACTTACCATTCACGCATCACTTGATATCACATCTTCATGGGTCGTTGATCCTTCAGGCGCAGAGATATTCATATGAGTCTTATAAATTTGTTGATTCTTCAGGCGCAGAGATATTCAAATGAGTCTTATAAAGTTTTTGATTCTTCAGGCGCAGAGATATTCATATGAGTCTTATAAAGTTTTGATTCTTCAGGCGCAGAGATATTCATATGAGTCTTATAAAGTTTTTCAATTGCACAAAGAGCTTCGGACTTCGAAAATATAATGGTTATATTCACGTTTGAGCTAGCTCGGAGAATTTATTCCTAGTTTCATCTTGTGATTTACACTAACCACTTTTACATTATTTGGCTGCTCTAAAATGTCAGTGTATGCCCAATGTCCAGTTGCATTATTATTAAAAATGTTTCAATTTTAAAGCCATCCATCCCAAATAATTACAATTATAATTGAAACAAATGCTCTTAGTCATCGTGGTAACCATCCTGTTGTGTTAAGTAGCTATGTCATCTATGTATGTGGAAGACTTCGGAGTTTTGAGCTGTTTTCTTAGGAAGTCGAAAATTTTAAACGTTTAACTGATTGAAATGTTTCTTGTTTTGTTTTTTTTTTCCCATGTTTTTTGTTTCGTATTTGTTTGTTTTGTTTCTTTTTTCTTGTTTTTTGTTTCGTATTTGTTTGTTTTGTTTCTTTTTTTCTTGTTTTTTGTTTCGTGTTGCTTGTTTCTTGTTTTTTTTTTTTTTTCTTATATCGTGTTTGTTTGTTGTTTTTTTTTTTTGTTTGGTGTTTTTTTTTGTTTTTTTTTTTGTTTCTATCACATAAAAACTGAAAACCTTCATTAAAAAAAATTTGAATTCTATACATTAAAAATGTAGTTGGTGTTCTAAAAGTTGAATAAAATGGTATTTATAATTCAACTTTGAATGAACGGACGGTTTCTGCGTCCAGAGTTGTCTACCTTTGGCACACTTCTATATTCTTTTCTTGTCACTTGTCCATATTCTATCTTTTCAGTGTACATCCTGGGTGGTTTTGTTTTTTTTTGGTAGGTTTTTTAAATTTTATTATTTTGGTTTTTGTTTCGCTTTTTACATTTTAAGTTTGAAGCTCAGAGTGACTAGCACGTAATCTCCTTGGCTCTGACTACAGGTGGATTCACACAAGAGTGACAAGGCAATTGCGCCCCTGTCACGATTTACCAGCAGATTCCCATATCATCTCATTCATGGAACATTACACCCATTCTAAAACAGCATTGATAATAGTTTTTGAATTTCAAACTCACGGACCATCAAAATAAAGGAGTACCCGATAGTAGCGGTATACAAGAGTATTACTCGATAGTAGCAGTATACAAGAGTAGTACTCGATAGTAGCAGTATACAAGAGTAGTGCTCGATAGTAGCAGTATACAAGAGTAGTACCCGACAGTAGCAGTATACAAGAGTAGTACCCGACAGTAGCAGTATACAAGAGTAGTACCCGATAGTAGCAGTATATAAGAGTAGTACTCGATAGTAGTAGTCTACAAGCCCCTCTTAATATAGACGACTGAAGACCTCATGAGTTGATGATGGTCGAGTAAAAGTGGCTTTTTTCAGCTACACCAGGGCCTGTCTACCCACCCAACTTTTTCTCCACATGTTCCAACCCCGCCTTTTTGTTGGTTTTGTGTTGATTGTTTTTTTAAAACATGCCGTAGAGCAATGTGGAGCAGTGGTTCTCAAATTTCAAAGCTTGGCAGACCGGGGGACAAGTTTCCCACTGACCAGGACCGGTGACACATCTATTAAATGTTACCAGTTAACTTTTTAAAAAAAATGTATTGCCTCATCATGGGCGAACCTGCAACTTAAGGATCGCAGACCGGTGCCGGTCCTCGGACCACAACTTTGGGAAGCACAGCCTTAGAGTGCTTTAAAATTAAAATCACAACATTATTACAATCTTTTTAAGCGATAAAAATTTCCAAAGTTTTTTTGTACACGTCCAAACTTTTAAACCAAATTCTTGAACGTCACTCAACTTTTATAATTCAAATATAATTGTGCGAAGAATAAACACATTTTATGGGAGATTTATTGGTTAGATAAATCAGAACAATTCCGAAAACAAGTGAAAAACATTGAATCCCGCTATTGATTGATTATCTCCTATATCTATTTTGCTTCCGATGTGTCCTGTTTCATCTTCACAACCGGCCTTCCCCCATCTCCACATGCTTAATATTAATAGTACTGAGTAAAAAAAAAATACAACAAATACAACTTGAATGCGTGACGTCTGAACTCCGTTCAGGTTGATTTTATTTCTCTACAGGGAGACGACTTTTATAGTAATCAATAAAGAGCCAATGGTTTCTGTGTAGGTCTGTTGTAGGCCTATTGTTGAAAGGCCGGCAGATATGGTGTAGGAATATCTGTAGGTCTGTTGTAGGCCTATTGTTTAACGGCCGGTAGGTAGGGTGTAGGATTATTTGGTCTGTTGTAGGCCTATTGTTTAAGGGCCGGTAGGTAGGGTGTAGGACTGTCTGTAGGGTAGCAAAAGCGAGGAACAGGGGCCTACATTGGGTTTGCCGCTAAAACCTTAAACCAGGAAACGGGGAAAAAAAACGGTGTTGTTCTGAAGAGAATCCACATAATATTATGGCAGTTTATTAATACAACCACATAATATTATGGCAGTTTATTAATACAACCACATAATATTATGGTAGTTTATTAATACAACCACATAATATTATGGCAGTTCATTAATACAACCACATAATATTATGGCAGTCCATTAATACAACCACATAATATTATGGCAGTTTATTAATACAACCACATAATATTATGGCAGTTTATTAATACAACCACATAATATTATGGCAGTTCATTAATACAACCACATAATATTATGGCAGTTCATTAATACAACCACATAATATTATGGCAGTTCATTAATACAACCACATAATATTATGGCAGTTCATTAATACAACCACATAATATTATGGCAGCTCATTAATACAACCACATAATATTATGCCAGTTCATTAATACAACCACATAATATTATGGCAGTTCATTAATACAACCACATAATATTAACGCAACATTCTCCCACCCTTAAAATTTAAGCCTAAAGTGGCGATGAACATGATCAGTAACAATGTGATAACCACTGACTGCCACTATCATAATGGGTGTTGAACTCTAGGAGACACTGCTCTCAACCCTCTAGCACAAGACACGGTAACGCTGATCACTGAACATCTTCCTTACAATTACTCCCTTGATATAATTACCCCCCCCCCCCACCTGCACACCACCCGGTGTGGGCTGTTTGCCTCGTACACAAACCCTTACCCGGGACCCCGTGTTTTCGTCTCCCTCGACCATATCATCGCACGTGCATCTACCCGCGTCAGTGGTAACCTGGGATACACCACGCCTACCCTGCGAGCCGATTGGCTGGGGCCAGCTCTATATATGGCACGCGAGTTTCGGGGGTCGAGGTGTTTTCCGATGGAGTTCAGGTGAGGGGTAGGCGTGACATATAAGGCGAGACCCACCGATGGCTTAGGTTTCCACCTCGCATACGGATTGTTGGCATAGTTGGCCCCCGCTACACTCATGGCCGCCACTTCCTTAATCCTTCTTTCCTCTTCCTGCTAGAAAGAGAGTACCCAGCAGGTTTCACTCGCCTTGATCACCGTACCTATTCCAGGGATAGTACCAAGTTTCTCAACTCTAGGTAGGTGAATGCTTGCTGCTTTCCCTCTAACCTCCCCGCCTTTGCCATTTTCTAACCCTTTTTTTAATGCGACTTATAAAACCCGGATTAATTTGATAACTTTAATCCTTCATCTCAAGAGATTTGAAATCTACATTTCTTTGAAATAACTGGTCAGACTTCTTCTGTTTCATCAGTAAACCCCCCCTCCCCCATCCAGCCCCCCCCCATCCCCGCCCCTGGTCCGCACGGGACGAAACTCCAGCAGCACCATTAGAGTTATGGCTCATGCACTCACCGTAGTCCTTTTAAACCCACCTGTGCCCCACACAATCATCCAAGCGGAGTGTAAGGTGGAGGGGTGGAGTGGGTGTTGACGGACAACGTCCTTGTGAACGCAGTTATCTAATTTTGACACCTAACTCTGACCTTAACATAAACACACTCATGGTAATGGAAACGTTTTAACTGAGGAATACAAGAGTTAATGACCAGTATTTTTTCCCTTGTTTTTAACAACTAGGAATGATCATTTGTGTAATGGAGGTCAATTTTTGTAAAGAAAAAGTTGTATGGGGGGGGGGGGGGGGGTTAGGCTGGTATGTAGGTCAAGAGGAGTGGGATTTCTGGATCAGATTTTTACGTTGCCTCGTTTCACATCTGACCTTTCGAGTGAAAATCTTCGCCCATTTTCATAGCAGTCCTACCCAGAAGACACTCCTCTCTATTTTGATATTAATTTATCCTTTTACCCTCTCCACCCCCACCACCCCCCAGATTCTTGGCCAGTGATTTGTGATTCTGCATGTTGAAATTCAAATATGTAATTGACAATTTTATACGTTTGACCGATTCGTTTTCAAACTTTGATTGATATGATCGACAGCAGTTCATTTCCGGATTGTCTTCAGAGAGGATAAAGTTTCAAATAGTAACAACTTGGACTGTATTGATTGTCCGTGCACATATAGAATACTACGCCATATTACTATTACACAACATTTTAAATGTAGGAGACGGAGCATTAGAAGGACATTAAAATCTGAGAGAAACTAAATTCCGTTACCTGAAGCAGAGAATGAGACCTTTTTTTGTTGTTTCTTTTTTTGTTTTAACAAAAGAGAAGGGATAACTATTCAGTTATAACTACACCATGTTACAGTTCAGGGCAGGGCCGACCCTATAACAATTGCGGGGCCCTATGCGAAACGGATTGCGCGGGGCCCATTCTGGGTAGAGGATAAGGATAAGTGAAAATTAAGATTTTGTATTAGAAAATAAATTCGGGGCAGGGCCTATGAAAGTGTGGGGGCCAATGCGGCCGCATAGGTTGCAGTGGCCTAAGGCCGGCCCTGGTTCAAGGGGTGGGGGTGTCTGATGTATGAAGTCATCATTGACATGTGCCATTGTGTCTTGAGGGTACTTACCTGATTGAATGCCATTGACATAATATGACACTTACTCTTGATGGTAAGGTACATGATTAAATGTCACTGTATCTTGATGGTACGTACCTGATTGAATATCATTGTGTCTTGATGGTACGTACCTGATTAAATGATATTGTGTCTTGATGGTACGCACTGATCAAGTTCATGATCTGGAGGGTAGGAATATGTAGGTCTTAGTTTCTGTAAATAAATGACGTCACGGGCGGGGATTTAAAGTGTGGAGCTGCGTGAAAAAAGAGGTGGGGGGAGAGGGGGGGTAATGTCATCGTGACCCAGCCATCCACCGAAGATGGAAAATGACGTTATCTTCATTCTGTTATTATGGAACTCTCTGATAAAAATCATTCCCGTAAGGTGTTTAAAACTAGTGTCTTATGAAGAGCCAAGTTTATTGTTTTCGTATTTTCTTCAGGTTTATTTTTAACTCTAACCACGGAGAAATGAGAATAAGAGGAGTCCTGACGGATAAATCCATTAAATAAATCTCTTATACATTCACAAAACATAAATGTAAAACCTTTAGGTTATCCATCAGTTGATTAATTCATTCGTTCATTTGAATTTGTGAAATCAAATTTCTTTAAACGGCGCCATTTCTACGTCAGGGTTCAACCAATCAGACGGATACGTGACGTCAAAAGGTCATTGCGACATCAGCATTTTGTCTATTTTGTCTATGTCCGGATTCAGTAACAGATAAGTCCGAGCTTAAACGCCAGGTACAATGGCGGATGTATATCACCTCGGGGTGTTAGGGAGGGGAGTGCCAGGTGGTTGAAAATAGACCTGTACCTGGTAAAAATAGTTACCGCCCATAAGCTGGGAACTGGTTCTCACCAAGACAGTTTGTGGAACTGCAGGCTAGAATGTCATAACTTTCCCTTGTCTCCTGATGATGTACCCAAATCCTTCTTTTAAAGATAGCTTGTGGAATTGCAGGCTAGAATGTCATGGCTTTCCCTTGTCTCCTGATGATGTACCCAAATCCTTCTTTTAAAGATAGCTTGTGGAATTGCAGGCTAGAATGTCATGGCTATCCCTTGTCTACTGATTTCCCCCGATGATGTCTTCTGGTGATGTCTCCTGGTGATGTCTTCTGGTGACGTAATCACATTTTCGATTAAATTTCGTGACGTCAACAGATGATTTGAGAAAATTTACCTTTCCAAAAATTATAGCGTTTGACTTATTAAGTACTAAGTACTCCACGTCCATAATTCTACCCCCTCCCGCAACCGAACCACTAAACACACACACACACACACCTCACCCCGTCTTTACAATTACCGAATTCCAAATGTCTTATTCACCACACCACCGCATCTCTACCTAACAAACAACACTAATTTTTTTACTTACCCCTATACACCCTTCTATTTCTAAACACTAACCACCGCTAGAGTTCACCAAACACAAACCACCGCTATAGTTCACCAAACACTACCCACCGCTATAGTTCACCAAACACTACCCACCGCTATAGTTCACCAAACACTAACGGTGAGACACAAATATTGCTGAGTGAACCAGGTGAGGTAGAGATCAGCTCTTGTTGTTCGCTGTCAGGTGACGTCACTGAAGAGATAACTCTGGTTTTACTACTAATAAAACGACTTGATATCTTACCTAAGAAATTACACTGTTTAACGCACCTCGGCAGTTTATCGTCCGTTAACGCCATCTATTGCGCATGCGCGCCTGATTAGAGATTCCACTTATTTAGCGGTTTGCTTCAAAGGAGACGGAGGCATTATTTCGTCACAGCAACACGTGACGTCATTCTCACCTAGTCCCACATACACCCCTCCGCTACGACATCCATTTACTTCTGAAATAACGTTGTTGAATATTCTTGGGAGGAATTACAAAGGTAGTTTCTTAGTATTGAATGGCTTGGTATCATACGGAGGTCAACTTTTTTTTGTTGGCAGGAGTCCGTCTCAAAGACTATTGTGTGGGTTGTCACTAATTGTGTGAGTTGTTGTTGATTGTGTGGGTTGTCGCTGATTGTGTGGCTTGTCGCTGATTGTGTGGGTTGTCGCTGGGAGCTGCGAAACAACAAAGCTAGGCTTTTTTATGGAGAATGAGCAGTTTTCCAGTCAGCAGATCAACCTTCTCCAAAACAGCGGCACGTGGTCGATACAACTTGACACCAGTGGTGTCGCAAGAGTTACCGGAATTTTCTATTTGGGTGTACAGGACCCATCGCAGGAGTTTTCTTTTGAGGTTGACTCCGGTAGCCTTTAATAATGACTGATGTAGTGTACGGTTTTATCATGTATGATGTTGTCAAATGTTAGATGAGCAGCCACCCAAAGCTAGAGAATCCACCATCTAAGGTTAGCTCAGCCACCATTCAAAGTTAGATGGACCACCATTCAAAGTTAGATGGGCCACCATCCAAAGTTAGATGGGCCATCAATCAAAGTTCGATGGGCCACCAATCAAAGTTAGATGGGCCACCAATCAAAGTTAGATGGGCCACCAATCAAAGTTAGATGGGCCACCAATCAAAGTTAGATGGGCCACCAATCAAAGTTAGATGGGCCACCAATCAAAGTTAGATGGGCCACCATTCAAAGTTAGATGAGCCTCCACCCAAGGCTAGAGAATCCACCATCTAAGGTTAGATCATCCACTATTCAAATTTAGATCATCCATCATTCAAGGTTAAATAAGCCACCATTCAAGATTAGAGAAGCCACCATACAAAAGAGTCCCGGAAAGGATAGCACAACTCTGTAATGGAGTGATGGTCCTAGTTAGTAGCAGAGTAGTTATCTCGTGTTTACGCGTTCAGATAAGATTTTTAGTTTTCACCGCGTGCACATACCAGGGCCTTGACTTTTAAGTGAACTTAATCAGAAGAAAAACCAGAGTGCTATCTGTGGCTAATTTGTTCAGTTAGTTCTAGAAGCTAGATTTTAAAAAACAACTGGGAACAGTTAGCTCGTTCGTTAGTGTGTGCCTCTTCCATCTCTACTTCCGTAATCTCTACTGCTGTAATCTCTACTGCTGTAATCTCTACTGCTGTAATCTCTAATGCTGTAATCTCTGCTGCTGTAATCTCTTCGACTGTAATCTCTACTACTGTAATCTTTGCTTTACTATAATCTATACTTCCGTAATCTCTACTGCTGTAATCTCAACTTCTGTAATCTCTACTTCTGTAATCTCTACTTCTGTAATCTCTGCTGCTGTAATCTCTTCGACTGTAATCTCTACTACTGTAATCTTTGCTTCTGTAATCTCTTCGACTGTAATCTCTCCTGCTGTAATTTCTGCGACTGTAATCTCTGCTGCTGTAATCTCTGCTCGCGGTAATCTCTGCGACTGGAATCTCTGCTGCTGTATTCTCTGCAACTGTAATCTCTGCTGCTGTAATTTCTGCAACTGTAATCTCTGCTGCTGTAATCTCTGCTGCTGTAATTTCTGCAACCGTAATCTCTGCTGCTGTAATTTCTGCGACTGTAATCTCTGCTGCTGTAATCTCTGCGACTGTAATCTCTGCTGTTGTAATCTCTGCGACTGTTATCTCTGCTGCAATCTGTGAGACTGTAATCTCTGCTGCTGTAATCTCTGCGACTGTAATCTCTTCTGCTGTAATTTATGCAACTGTAATCTCTGCTGCTGTAATTTCTGCGACTGTAATCTCTGCTGCTGTAATTTCTGCAACCGTAATCTCTGCTGCTGTAATTTCTGCGACTGTAATCTCTGCTGCAATCTGTGAGACTGTAATCTCTGCTGCTGTAATCTCTGCGACTGTAATCTCTCCTGTTGTAATCTCTGCGACTGTTATCTCTGCTGCAATCTGTGAGACTGTAATCTCTGCTGCTGTAATCTCTGCGACTGTAATCTCTCCTGTTGTAATCTCTGCGACTGTAATCTCTGCTTCTGTAATCTCTACTACTGTATTCTCTACTACTGTATTCTCCACTACTGTACTGTTTACGGTTTATTTGAACAGGTTTATGTACCAGGAATGTCCAGGGTTTATTCTAAAATACTGTTTTTATTTTTGAATGATGCAAAATTAAAAATAAACATTTTTTTGGAATTAAATTTTTGGAAATGTTACGAAAATATAAGGCATAATTTTGGAGAATTGTTTATTTTTTATTTTTGTAATTTCCACGAAATTATGTTTGGGTTTTTGTGGAAATGGACCAACAAATGAGGAATATGGATGGAGTATACGAACCAACCCCATGAATTGTACAGTCTGTATCAGGATCCCGCGCAGAAATAAAAAAGGGCAGGCTACGCTGGGCAGGACACACAGAAAGAATGCCAAATAACAAAGGAGTGGAGATAGTGCACAGCCGAAACCCCAGAGGAAAGTCAGGCCAAGGCTTAGGTGGATGGATGACGGGGAAACAGATATACAGCAGCTGGGAATCCAAGCATGGAAAAGCATCAGTTAGGTCTGAAAGGAATGAAGACGTGAGGCGGGCCAAAACCTTATATCGACTGTAACGATATTTGGGTTTTAGTGAAGGGAAGATTAAAAATTATGTTTGGGTCTTTGGTGGAGGGAACGTTGAAAAATATGGTTGGGTTTTAGTGAAGGGAACATTGAAAATTATATTTGGGTCTTTGGTGGAGGGAACATTGGAAATTTTGCGATGAAATTCGTATAACAGAGTTTGTGGCAGATGGAAGGTCATATTGAGAGATGAAGAACGAAGCTGGGGATCGGGGATTGGTATAAAATTAGACACGGATAAAGAATAATGGACAGAGACACTTTGAATATAAAGAAAGTCCGGATAATCAATCGTTGCGGCGCACCAATCTGACAGGTGTCCTCGGCAGTCTGTCGAGTCAGACTTTGGGCTAGAATAAGTCTTCTGAAATGAGCCCTGACAGATGAGCGAGGAATTCGCCCGCAATAAACTTCAGACCTGATAGCAACAGGAAGCTATCCTCCGTGGTCACAGGGTGGGGTGTGACCTCCCTTGACCCCATGGCCCATTGGTCAGGTACTTAACGTGGGGTTGTTTACGTGTTTACCGTCTGCTTTGTTCAGGAGTGAGGCATGGAAGGGGGAGACGTTATTACCCCGACTACAGCTATAATGAGAAACTACTTCATGTTGTGGATTTAAAAAAAAAAATAAAAATCAAAAGAATGATTTAAGAAAATCTTGTGTCCCCAACTTTTATTTCTTTTTAAAAATGATTTGGTGATGTTATCTTGTTGTTCTACTTCACTTTACGCTAAGAGGTTTCAATTTCCTGCAGTTGGTCGCATTTTATTTGAAAACATTTACGGTAGTTCGCCTAAAACATAGCCCGTTATTGAAGAGATTTTGGTTCATTTAATTTTGTTACACAAAACGGACGCAACTTTGCATCTGACGTCAATGAAACTCACCATGAAAGTCACCATGAAACTCACCATGAAACTCACCATGAAACTCACCAGGAAACTCACCAGTTGGGATCGAACCGTAACAATTGACTTGATGTGTAATAAAGTAGAGTTCCCCATCCACCCTCCCCCACCACCGATCCTAGATTAAAGAGACATAAAAAGGTGGGTGGGGGTGGATGTAGATTTACAAACTTCCAGAGAGAAGAAATTCTTGTGTCGCACCGGGAAATAGAGAAAGATCATCTCGCACTTTATAGCACTGTCTTATCTTTGACTCTCTATATCACTAATATCAGGCTTGCACAACATACGGCCCGCCAGCACCCACTTTGCGGCCCGCAAGGAATGAAATATTCATTTTATTATTATTATTATCTTAATAGCATTCCCCCCTGTCCTATTTTCTTTTGGCCCGCACAAGCCATGTCCTATTTTCTTTTGGCCCGCACATGTCCTATTTTTTGTTTGGCCCGCACAAATTTTTCATAAAGTATTATGACCCGCCTTACAATTTGAGCTGTGCAGGCCTGCTCTAGATTTATACAAATAATATTGTGGAGACTGACCAAATTCGAGATGTGTGAAGTGAAACATCGAGAGCCAGATTTGTACAAGCTAGAAATACCGAACAGGATAATGAGACGGACTGTTCGGCTGAGAGCGTCCTTCAGCGAACTGAGTAACGTATGGTAATGTTATGGTTTTCCAGCGTTTTCGTATGTTGCTCTGAAACATTACCTACAGAGATGCATATAGTAAAACATCGCCTGCAGTTAATTTATTTTCAAGTCACTGGGGCCCGAAACAACAACCATCACGAATGAGCTGAGATTAACTGCACACACTTCCCCCTCCACCTAACACAAGAAGTGACCGCTCACTTAGCCAATCTTTACACCGCTCAACCCTACACCACACCACCCCCTTGTTATACTCGTGGCTCGTGCTTAGGCCATAAAAAAACTGGAGTTGCGTCTCTCTACTATAATTGTTAAACTTGAGTTTTTCAGTCTTTTTTCTTGGTGATCCACCCTTGCCGTTAGAATTACGTGCCTATGCTTTTTATCTGAACAATTCAACATGGCGGACGTGAAGACGATGTTACGCGATCGACAGAAAAACACAATTTAGATATTTTATAGTTGCGTCTTAAAGTAAACCAAGCTCATTTCTCCCTGGTTACACAACAAACTTTCTCTTCTGTGAATCCGACCCCAAGCCAACACAAATACAACTAATGCATTTTGTGCCATCCACGAATCCTGACTTCTGCTGAATCAGTTGGATTCCTGAGGCCGGTGCTAAAACCACCGCCACTTCCCCCCCCCCTTTTTTTTTTTGTTTCTACTTCCAGCTTCACCTTTATCTTAACTCACCTTGTCTAAGACTTACCTTCCTCTAGACTTGAGACTAGCAGTTAAGTGAAAACAAGAAAAAAAAAAGTGAAAGTAGGAGCTTAAACAAGAAGCCAATTGCCATAGCGCAAATAAGCAGGTTTTTCTTTCTTTCTGGCCTGCTAAAAGATCAGAGCAGACGCCGTGTTGCGCCTTGTGTTACCTGGTTCTTTCGCGTTCTGGCCACGTCATAGTTGTGTAATCAGACCGTTGCCTGGATACCCCACCTGATACCTGGCCAACCTCACCGTATACTGGGTACATCATGTGTCCCCTGTCTCACCTGATACCTGACCATCTCACATGATACCTGACCAACTCACCTGATACCTGACCATCTCACGTGATACCTGACCAACTCACCTGATACCTGACCAACTCACGTGATACCAGACCAACTCACCTGATATCTGGCCAACCTCACCATGTACTGGGTACATCATGTGTCCACTGTCTCACCTGATACCTGACCATCTCACGTGATACCTGACCAACTCACCTGATACCTGACCATCTCACGTGATACCTGACCAACTCACCTCATACCTCACCATCTCACGTGATACTTGGTCACCTCATCGTGTGTACATTACACAACCATTGTCTCACCTGATATATGGCCACCTAAACTGATACCTGACCATCTCACCGTGCGTACATCAAGCATCCACTGTCTCACCGGCAGCCTCGCCCTATACTAGGTCATACATCCAATGTCTCTCCTGGCCGTCTTTCTTAATACTCATACGTCCACTGTCTCACTGGCCGCCTCGCCAAATACTAGGTCACGGTCTCACCTGATATCAGGCCATCTCTCTAAGTGCCTTGTACATCACACGCCCACTGGCCCACCTCACACGCCCACTGGCCCACATCACACGGCCACTGGCCCACCTCACACGGCCACTGGCCCACATCACACGCCCACTGGCCCACATAAAAAAGGCCACTGGCCCACATAAAACGCCCATGGCCCACATCACACGCCCGCTGACCCACCTCACACGCCCACTGGCCCACCTCACACGCCCACTGGCCCACCTCACACGCCCACTGGCCCACATCACACGCCCACTGGCCCACATCTCACGGCCACTGGCTCACCTCACACACCCACTGGCCCACATCACACGGCCACTGGCCCACATCACACGCCCAGTGGCCCACATCACACGCCCACTGGCCCACCTCACACGCCCACTGGCCCACCTCACACGCCCACTGGCCCACCTCACACGCCCACTGGCCCACCTCACACACCCACTGGCCCACATCACACGGCCACTGGCCCACATAAAACGCCCATGGCCCACATCACACGCCCACTGGCCCACATCACACGCGCACTGGCCCACCTCACACGCCCACTGGCCCACATCACACGCCCACTGGCCCACCTCACACGCCGACCGGCCCACATCACACGCCCACTGGCCCACATGAACACCACGCTGACCAGCGTATCATTAAACCCCATCTCTATACATTTATCTTGTAGTCTCTAAATCGACATGGTTTTCTTGTTATCTCGATGTTAGAGGATCCGTAAATCAAAATGCAACAAAAAAACTTTTGTTGAAAAGGGGAATGGTGTTATTTCCTAGAGTGGGTTAGTTCCTAGAGGGGCTTAGTTCCTAGAGTGGGTTAGTTCTTAGAGTGGGTTAGTTCCTAGAGGGGGTTAGTTCCTAGAGTGGGTTAGTTCTTAGAGTGGGTTAGTTCCTAGAGTGGGTTAGTTCTTAGAGTGGGTTAGTTCCTAGAGTGGGTTAGTTCCTAGAGTGGGTTAGTTCCTAGAGGGGGTCAGTTCCTAGAGGGGGTTAGTTCCTAGAGTGGGTTAGTTACTAGAGTGGGTTAGTTCCTAGAGGGGATTAGTTCCTAGAGTGGGTTAGTTCCTAGAGTGGGTTAGTTCCTAGAGTGGGTTAGTTCCTAGAGGGGGTCAGTTCCTAGAGGGGGTTAGTTCCTAGAGTGGGTTAGTTACTAGAGTGGGTTAGTTCCTAGAGTGGGTTAGTTCCTAGAGTGGGTTAGTTCCTAGAGTCGGTTAGTTCCTAGAGTGGGTTAGTTCCTAGAGTGGGTTAGTTCCTAGAGTGGGTTAGTTCCTAGAGGGGGTCAGTTCCTCGAGGTTGGGTTAGTACCAGTGGTCATCTTGTTTGGGTTCGTTAAAGCCCGCATGACACAGGTCATGACCTTTCTCTGGATGGATTTTATATCCGTATGCTAATAATTTCCAAACCGCATAGAACCACTCCCCATCATTCCCAGGCAAACCCATAACAACCTCAAGCAAACCCATAACAACCTCACGCAAACCCATAACAACATCAAGCTAATCCATAACAACATCAAGCAAACCCATAACATCAAGCAAACCCATAACAACCTCAAGCAAACCCATAACAACCTCACGCAAACCCATAACAACCTCAAGCAAACCCATAACAACATCAAGCAAACCCATAACAACCTCAAGCAAACCCATAACAACCTCACGCAAACCCATAACAACCTCAAGCAAACCCATAACAACCTCAAGCAAACCCATAACAACCTCAAGCAAACCCATAACAACATATGGCAAACCAAGAAACCGATATGGTTTTCGTTAATCCAATTTATTGTACACATGTGAATGGATTTTAAATTGATTTTTGCAATGAGTTGAAAGTTATTTCATAAAATTCTTATTAATTTAACGAAGATTGAATGATTAACACTACAAACTGACTTTCTACTTTCTCATTGCTTCAATTGTTTGTTTGTTTGTTGTTTTTTTTTGTTTTTTTTTAAATTTTAAATTGAATTAATCAGGTATTTCAAATGTGGGATGTTGTGCATTAAATCATTCGATGAATATTACTTTATTTGACCCGAGAATGAGTGGATTGGTTTTTAAAAATTTTTTTTTACATGGTCGGGTTGTTAGCCCTACACACAACCGTCGGGGGGGGGGATGCGCCCCTTATACCTCTTTAGGTGGCTGCCTTTATTTTGGGGTAAGGTTCCCTAGCCTTTGTGGATACCTTCACTGCCTACAAGGCGGTAGGTTCTGATTTTGGTCCGCGCCGGATATTTTATTTCACCGGCCATATCTGGTGAGCTTTCCCTTATCCGCCACCTGGGGAGGCGCTCGATGGAAGCAGCATCTTCGCACCTTCTCAGTTCAATCTATGGAAGATCAGCATCTTCGCACCGTCTCAGTTCAATCTATGGAAGATCAGCATCTTCGCACCGTCTCAGTTCAATCTATGGAAGATCAACATCTTCGCACCTTCTCAGTTCAATCTATGGAAGATCAGCATCTTCGCACCGTCTCAGTTCAATCTCAGTCTCCTTTCTACAATGTCTACATTTTTTTTCAAATACCGTTTGTTATAAAATGAAAATAATCGTGACACGCCCATGCCAACATGGCGCCGACGGTTTCCTGTCACGTGTTAATCCCGTAATAGTTTTATTAGGAAATGAGTATAACAGAGTAAGGTCAAACCTGAAAAAAAGGAACGCAACAAAACAACGAACGTGTCGGCCGGAAGCCTTCGTCAGCGAACAAACAGAAAAAAAAAAAAAAAAAAAAAAATAGCACTTAGCTGACAAGTAATATCCGAGAGGGCAGTAAAAGAATTGGGGAATAGTTTATTTACCATGACTAGTATGTACCATTAGAGTTCCTGGACAAAATGTTTTAAAAATTTTATTGTAGTCTTTGGCCAGGGTCAGAAAATGGCCACACTTTTTGCTTATACCAGAAATGTTCTGTAAACTTACTGCAGTGCCGGCCTGAAGGACTTTAGGAGCCCCCGTTGGCATAGACACATTGTGTGGTTAAACAGGAGCTCAACGGTGCTGTGTGAGACCTGCCATCCAACTGCTGAGAAGAGATATCGTCCTCTGTCTTACCTTGCCCAGCGCCCTCAAGACTATCACGATGTTCATTCATTGCATGAAGGAAATCTCGTCTTTTAAAGAGATAAAACTAAAAATAATAGACGTGCTTGGTTCCAGTGCTCGCCTATTGGTATTCGTGTTGGCGACTACAAATAATTAGTTTGTATCTTTTTCTATTGAGTAAATTCAATGAAAATCGATTGATGCGTTTGAGATACATCGATAAGCTTGAGATACAATTTCAAGTTACACATGGATGAGCTTGAATCATGGATAGGTTACAGATACCTGGATAAGCTTGATAGACCTTGATAATCTCGTGGCACCATGATAAGATAAAGATGCGTTGATAAGCTTTAGATGTCTTGATAAGCTTGAGATGCCTTGATAAGCTTGAGGTACTTGGATAAGCTTAAAATTGATAGAACTGAATAAGATCGAGGTATCTGGATAAGCTTGAGACACCTGGATACGTATGAGCTACCCGGAAATGTTTGAGCTACCCGGATAAGCTTGCGGTACCTGGATAAGATACCTAAATAAGCATTATTAAGTGACCTGGATAAGTTTGAGCTACCTGGATACGCTTGCAGTACCTGGATAAGCTTGCGGTACCTGTGTGAATTATTCTCCGGGTACAGTGTAACATGTGCACATGATATCCGTGTCTAACGTCAGTGCCAAGATCTCGTTCTGATGAGTGGAGGAGATGGAGAGAACAAGAAGATGGAAGAGATGGGAATAGAGGGATAGAAACAGAGAAACGAAACATGGCATTTTGAAACAGGGATAAATAAATGGATTAAAGACATGGATGAAAATATGGATACAGACAGGGATAAATAGGGTAATAAATTGTTGAGAGGGAGAAAGAGAGAGAGGGAGAATGAGAGAGAGGGGGAGAGAGAGAGGGTGACATTATAAGTTTAATAATGCTGGAAAATGGTTGATGTCAAAAGAGGATGGAGGTGAAGGAAAGTGAAATTGAAAGATTAAGAAACAGGCTAAGGGGAAAAAAATCTAAGAATATTGGAAAACTAGTACCTGCATATATAGATATATATATATATATATATATATATACACACAAGGTGGGCCAATAAAAGTGAGAACCTCTCGTAGCATATGAATTATTTCAAAATATAATTTAACTAATTATAATTCTTTATACATTTTTTGGCGAAATATTTAGCTAATCAGAAATCATGTTCAATATGTAAGTAAGTAAATCAGTAAACTATTTAATTTAGTATGGGTTTAGTTAAACTATTTTTATGTTATTAAATCACTCTTTACGAGATGTTCTCTCTTTTATTGGCCCACCCTGTATATATGGATGTCCTAGCGCATGTGTTTTACTGGACGGCTGTCCCAGCGCATGTGTTTTATTGGACGGCTGTCCTAGCTCATGTGTTTTACTGGACGGCTATCACTGATCATGGGTCTTACTGGATTACCATAACTCATCATCTATCCCTACATGGGATCAACTTAACTAACTGTTGCGTTAATGGATGATGTACACATGTTGAATGCTGTCAATGTATCAGTGGATGATGGACGACACATGTTGACCATTGTCAATGTATCATTTAATGATGGACATATATTGACTAATTGTGTAAATCTTTAAAATGTTCCAACAGAAAACACTGGGAAGGAAGCCAAAGAAAATCAGCTTCAAATGATTCTTGGCCAGGAAAGACATCTTGACATTTATGTCTTTCATAACAAACGTGACGTCATTTCTGCTCAAAACTTACTTAAACTTTAAGAGAATTTTTTTTGGTTATTGTCTATTACAAAAAAAAACATACTTTTTATTTAGACATGTATTTCAGCCTCCATAATACAAACACATACTCACACACATACTCACACACATAAGTCACACACATAGGTCACACACACATACTCTCACACACACAAGTCACACACATAAGTCACACATACACAAATACTCTCACGCACATAAGTCACACACATAAGTCATACACACACACATACTCTCACAAACATAAGTCACGCACACACACATACTCTCACACAAATAAGTCACACACATAAGTCACACATACACAAATACTCTCACACACATACCATATACGACATTTATGTTTCAGCCCACGAATTTAAAGGAAGCTCTACTTTGTCGTGGTGCCCTAGACGTGGCGCCCTATACTCGGTGCCCTAGACATGGTGCATCAGAAATGGTGCTCTATACCTGATGATACTTTCTTGGTGCCCTATACATGATGCCCGCAACACAGTGACCTATTCGTGATGCCCGCAACACAGTGACCTATTCGTGATGCCTGAAACACGGTGACCTATTCGTGATGCCTGAAACACGGTGACCTATTCGTGATGCCCGAAACACAGTGACCTATTCGTGATGCCTGAATATTCGTGATGCCCGAAACACAGTGACCTATTCGTGATGCCCGAAACACAGTGACCTATTCGTGATGCCCGAAACACAGTGACCTATGCATGATGCCACGAAACACAGTGACCTATTCGTGATGCCCGAAACACAGTGACCTATGTATGATGCCCGAAACACAGTGACCTATGCATAATGCCCGAAACACAGTGACCTATTCGTGATGCCCGAAACACAGTGACCTTTGCATGGTGCCCGAAACACCGTGACCTATGCATGATGCCCGAAACACGGCGACCTAAGCGCGATGCCCGAAACACGTGACCTATACGTTTTTGGTGAGTTTGCTTAAATTATTTGTAAAAATGTAAATCGCCTCAAAAGCTTATCAATAACAGCAGGACTGTAAGAGCAGCTCGAGTCCCATTTCAAATAATTTTTGTATCGCAATTTCTCGTATTTCCCTCCCGACCACCTCACGTAGACCCAGACGTCACACCCGTCTTTCAATGTTTGAGAGGTTCAGAGATTATGCGGTAATGCGTCGGTTTATGTTCTTGCTGTGTAATGATTGGGATGTCTTGTAAAAACCGCGTGCAAAGGTTTTGTGATGATATGCTCAGAGCCAAGTCATATTTGACTCACATTTAACGTCCATATCTCGCGGATTTGTCGCATTTCCTAAATACATCGGCTCACTAAATAGAACGCATCAGCACACGAACCAACACACCGGCCCACAACCAACACACCGGCCCACAACCAACACATCGGCCCACAACCAACACATCGACCCACAAACAACACATCGGCCCACAACCAACACATCAACCCACAACCAACACATCGGCCCACAACCAACACACCGGCCCACAAACGAACACATCGGCCCACAACCAACACACCGGCCCACAACGGCCCACAAACGAACAATATCGTAGAGAGAGAGACTTGAATACCTAGCCTGTTTGCTAATTATGTCTGTGCTATGCTGACACGTCTGTTTGATAATTATGGCTGTGCTGTGCTGACACGACAAGTGGTACACACCTCCCCCACCCACCCTTTAACACCTTGACGTGTGCCAGGAGTTGTTCCAAGCAAGCAAAACAGAATCCACCCCACCTCCCCTCCTCCCCTTCCCTGCACTTTAAATTAGAACTTACTCGTTGTTTCCCTCAAGACTCGGGTAACTCGTCCGCCCTGGACAGGTCCTCGCCACCTCCCGTCTCACAGGTTACCAGGTAGCTTAGTCACAAGGTTGGCAAGACTGGATGCGAACACAGCATTCCTGTGTGGGGGGGGACTGTAAGAGAATCTGTATGTTACTCTTTAAAGTCGTCTTTTTATTCTAAAATTAACATATATTTATGACATAACGTTTTAGCAATTAAACACTAACACACGCAAAACAAAACTCTTTAAAGTTTCACCCTAGTCCAAGTCTTGTTTCCGGTTTTGCTATTTTTTCACATAGACAGTTTAAAGCCGTATTTCCCGTTAATGTTCTTAGAAAGCCAGAAAGGATTTTACTTTTATTTTAGTTTGGCTCAACATTGTCCACATCAAGGTAAAATCTCCAGCCCAATTATATGCTCCATTTTATCCTACAATGAACGTAGTGCCAACAGAGGCGTAGACATGAGGCATTAGAAGCATTGCCGTCTTCTCGAAAATAATTTACTGTTAACACGTGACAGTAAAAGAAAAAAAAAGATAACAGTGATACATGGAAATAGATGACGTATTGTTATGTTCCTACTCCTTCCTGTGCCAAAAAACCCAAAACAGCCGAAGCTACGCCACTGCCTGCTACATAACAAATCGTGAACAGCACGGCAACACCCTCCTTTCCCCCCCCCCCCCCCCCCCAAATCGTGAACAGCACGGCAACACCCCCGCTCACCCGCCCTCCCCCCGCCCCCTAAAACCTCACGTGGCCTGTTGCCCTACCTTCCACCTATTCTGGTGGGTTACTGGAAATCTTGATTTCGGATGTAGAAGAGTTACCTGTTTATAACGGAAAGGAGTTAGCGGCCTTTGCACTCATTATTCCTAGAATCCTGAATTGATGGGACGGAAAACATTTTTAAGATATTAGGAAGAGTTGCTTCTTAATATTAGGAAGAGCTGCTTCTTCAGTTTTCGGATTATCGCTGACCAGGTAAGAGAAATCAATCAATTAGATTATCATCATCGTCATCGGGTTCCAAAACTACAGCGGATGAAATCTGTAACGAAGATAATGAGTGCAATGAAGCCAATTAGTGAACGTTTTCTTTTTACTGTCGGAACCTGAACTCATTTATATTTCTGCGAGCCTTCAATTCTGTCTCAGTGTCTGTCTTGGGACGCACCAATTTTTCTTGCAGAGAGAATCAACACACGTCTCCCCCAGCCCCCCCCCCCCTTTTCCTCAAATAATAACAAATAAAATAATACATAAATAAATAAAAAGCTATTTCTTATATACCTAAAAATAAACATTTTTTTGGTGGGTTTAAAAAAAAGTTGTAATACAGACTCGGTTGTTTTAATTGTTCGCCATTTAAAGTTATTTAGTTTTAGGATAAAAAAATTGGTACATGGCACTTACTGTGTCAGATTGGAAGAATATTTGGTACATGACAAGTAATGTGTCTTATCGGAGGTGCATTTGGAACACGCCAGTGCTGGTCTCATTGGAAATGTTAGAATGGAATATGTGTTAGATATGGCGGTTTTATGAAAATACTTCGGATGAAAATAATGGGTTTCAGAGTTGAGGGGGAAATAAAAATAGATCTTTCCCGGGCGCCAAACACTCTAACTACGCCTCTGCCTCTCTCTCTTTTAAATCTCCTTACGTTTTACTTATTAATATGGTCCGTTATGCTGACTTACTTTGATTACTTTCTCCCGGTCTCTTTCTTCAACTTCTCTTTACCTGTATTTCTCTCTTCCCAGCATTTATCAATTGCTGTACTGTGTCATACCAAGCATCCATATCTCACTTGCTTTACTGTGAGATACCAAGCATCCATATCTCACTTGCTGTACTGTGCCATACCAAGCATCCATATCTCACTAGCTCTACTGCGCCATACCTAGCATCCCTGTCTGTCTTTTGTATATAACTTCTCTCACATGGTGTTTTCTACAACTTTCTACTAATTATTTTTAGTCTTTTTACTTACTGACATGGTTCATTATGCTGGCTTACTTTGAATACTTTGATTACTTTCTCTCGGTCTCTTTTTTCAACTTCTAATTACCTGTCTTTTTCTCTTCCCAGCATTTCTGACACACTGTACTGTGCCATACCTGGCGTTCTTGTCTCACTAGCTGTACTGTGCCATATCTGGCGTTCTTGTCTCACTAGCTGTACTGTGCCATACCTGGCGTTCTTGTCTCACTAGCTGTACTGTGCCATACCTAGTGTTCTTGTCTCACTAGCTGTACTGTGCCATACCTAGTGTTCTTGTCTCACTAGCTGTACTGTGCCATACCTAGTGTTCTTGTCTCACTAGCTGTACTGTGCCATACCTGGCGTTCTTGTCTCACTAGCTGTACTGTGCCATACCTGGCGTTCTTGTCTCACTAGCTGTACTGTGCCATACCTAGTGTTCTTGTCTCACTAGCTGTACTGTGCATACTTGGCGTTCTTGTCTCACTAGCTGTACTGTGCCATACTTTGGCGTTCTTGTCTCACTAGCTGTACTGTGCCATACCTGGCGTTCTTGTCTCACTAGCTGTACTGTGCATACTTGGCGTTCTTGTCTCACTAGCTGTACTGTGCCATACTTTGGCGTTCTTGTCTCACTAGCTGTACTGTGCCATACCTAGTGTTCTTGTCTCACTAGCTGTACTGTGCCATACCCAGTGTTCTTGTCTCACTAGCTGTACTGTGCCATACATAGCGTTCATGCCTCACATTCTGCTCTGTGCCATACCTAGCATCCATGTCTCACATGCTGCTCTGTGCCATACCTAGCATCCATGTCTCACATGCTGCTCTGTGCCATACCTAGCATCCATGTCTCATATGTTGCTCTGTACCATACCTAGCATCCATGTCTCATATGCTGCTCTGTGCCACATGTAGCATCCATACCTCACATTCTGTTCTGTGCCATACCTAGCATCCAAATGATCCATGTCTCATATGCTGCTCTGCGCCATACCTAGCATCCATGTCTCATATGCTGCTCTGTGCCACATGTAGCATCCATGCCTCACATTCTGTTCTGTGCCATACCTAGCATCCAAATGATCCATGTCTCACATGCTGCTCTGTGCCATACCTAGCATCCATGTCTCACATGCTGCTCTGTGCCATACCTAGCATCCATGTCTCACATGCTGCTCTGTGCCATACCTAGCATCCATGTCTCACATGCTGCTCTGTGCCATACCTAGCATCCATGTCTCACATGCTGCTCTGTGCCATACCTAGCATCCATGTCTCATATGTTGCTCTGTACCATACCTAGCATCCAAATGATCCATGTCTCACATGCTGCTCTGTGCCATACCTAGCATCCATGTCTCATATGTTGCTCTGTACCATACCTAGCATCCAAATGATCCATGTCTCACATGCTGCTCTGTGCCATACCTAGCATCCGTGTCTCTCTCCTGTATACACATTCTCTCACATGATCTTTCCTACAACTTTCAACACGGTGTGTTTTACTCTCCCCTTCTACTGGCGTCTGCACACCTGAAGATTGCTACACACTGCCAGGTGCCACGTGCTATGTGCTTGCCATGTTCTGTTAGAGCGTGCCGTGTCACCGTCAGCGTGCCGCAATCACAACATTACTAGTTCTAACAAATTCAAATTATTTGGAAAAATTGTGTCCATTTGACTGTGTGAAAACGCCTCAGATTATTTCAATTTAAAAGGCAATTTGTGATAGTTGCAGAAATAAAGTTAACAACATCTCCAATTTTCAAAAAAAATATTTCACTTGAAAATAACGTTGCGCATTCTGTTTTTCAACCGTTTGTCCAAACTCAACTGGTGTGTCCAAACTCAACCGGTGTGTCCAAACTCAACCGGTGTGTCCAAACTCAACCGGTGTGTCCAAACTCAACCGATGTGTCCAAACTCAACCGGTGTGTCCAAACTCAACCGGTGTGTCCAATCTCACCAGGTGTGTCCAAACTCAAACAAAGTTATGTGGCGTAGTCATGACTGACCACTGTTTTTAGTATCAACTTCTCGACACACTATTATCTCTCCCTTGATATCCCACGCCCCCAGATCCCCAAACAGGACCGACAACTGCCAGCCAATCATTGTTGGACAACAGGACCGACAACTGCCAGCCAATCATTGTTGGACAACAGGGCCGACAACTGCCAGCCAATCATTGTTGGACATAGAAATTCCCCAACGTCAGAACCCCACACCTATGTTGTTTAGATGACATGTTCGCTCTCACCTCACGTTGTGGGATGGCTAGGCGCCAATTTCTAATTTGATCTTATCCTAGAGTGGTTGGCAGACTATCCTATGAAGTATGCGTTGATCTCATCTTCCTAGATGCATTTGTAGATACATCTATCCTCTATCAAAGTGCATCTGCACATTCAGCTATACAACTTGTTCATTGAAAAGCCAGATGAACTGTTGTGAGTCTTCTCACTGCACGTCAATTCAATAATGGGTTCCCAGAGTACCCGAGCCAAATTTTTCATTTGGATGATGTAGTCACAGGCAGGCCGAAATGTATTTGGATATTACATCTTTTACCCTTTCCCTGCCCACGCCCTGCCCTGTTACCTAATGTTACCCAATGTTACCTATATGCATGGGCGCCTGCAAGTAGTGGCAAGGTGGGGCACTTGTCCTCCCCCTGGATTGATTGATTAAAAAATTTTTTTAGACACATTTTTTTTTAAAGTAAAGAGAAAATAAAGAGAAAGTATTTTGCCCCCCCCCCTAGAAAATATTTTGTCCCCCCCCCCTAGAAAATGTTCTGCGGGCGCCCATGCCTATGTAACATTATGTAATAAGGTCTACCACTCTGTGGCCCATTAATTTATAAATCCTTAGTTTATTTCCTCTAATTCAGAGCTTAGTAAACGAGCGGCACACCCTAGGGCAGTGTTTCACAACCTTGCGGCACACCCTAAGGCAGTTTCCCCCCACCTTGCGGCACACCGTAGGGCAGTGTTTCTCAACCTTGTGGTACACCCTATGGCAGTGTTTCCCAACCTTGCGGCAAACCCTAGGGCAGTTATTCCAAACCTTGTGGCACACCCAAGTGCATCCAAACCTTTTCTACACTCCGCTCCCCTTACGAATTGTTATAGTAGTCTCGCAGTCCCACAAGTAACGATGCATTGTAACATGTGAACTTAATGGACATCCCATTTATTGATTGAACTTAATGGACATCTCATTTATTGATTGAACTTAATGGACATCTCCTTTATTTATTGATTGAACTTAATGGACATCTCCTTTATTTATTGATTGAACTTAATGGACATCTCCTTTATTTATTGATTGAACTTCATGGACATCTCCTTTATTTATTGATTGAACTTAATGGACATCTCCTTTATTTATTGATTGAACTTAATGGACATCTCCTTTATTTATTGATTGAACTTAATGGACATCTCCTTTATTTATTGATTGAACTTAATGGACATCTCCTTTATTTATTGATTGAACTTAATGGACATCTCCTTTATTTATTGATTGAACTTAATGGACATCTCCTTTATTTATTGATTGAACTTAATGGACATCTCCTTTATTTATTGATTGAACTTAATGGACATCTCCTTTATTTATTGATTGAACTTAATGGACATCTCCTTTATTTATTGATTGAACTTAATGGACATCTCCTTTATTTATTGATTGAACTTAATGGACATCTCCTTTATTTATTGATTGAACTTAATGGACATCTCCTTTATTTATTGATTGAACTTAATGGACATCTCCTTTATTTATTGATTGAACTTAATGGACATCTCCTTTATTTATTGATTGAACTTCATGGACATCTCCTTTATTTATTGATTGAACTTAATGGACATCTCCTTTATTTATTGATTGAACTTAATGGACATCTCCTTTATTTATTGATTGAACTTAATGGACATCTCCTTTATTTATTGATTGAACTTAATGGACATCTCCTTTATTTATTGATTGAACTTAATGGACATCTCCTTTATTTATTGATTGAACTTAATGGACATCTCCTTTATTTATTGATTGAACTTAATGGACATCTACTTTATTTATTGATTGAACTTAATGGACATCTCCTTTATTTATTGATTGAACTTAATGGACATCTCCTTTATTTATTGATTGAACTTAATGGACATCTCCTTTATTTATTGATTGAACTTAATGGACATCTCCTTTATTTATTGATTGAACTTAATGGACATCTCCTTTATTTATTGATTGAACTTAATGGACATCTCCTTTATTTATTGATTGAACTTCATGGACATCTCCTTTATTTATTGATTGAAATTAATGGACATCTCCTTTATTTATTGATTGAACTTAATGGACATCTCCTTTATTTATTGATTGAACTTAATGGACATCTCCTTTATTTATTGATTGAACTTAATGGACATCTCCTTTATTTATTGATTGAACTTAATGGACATCTCCTTTATTTATTGATTGAACTTAATGGACATCTCCTTTATTTATTGATTGAACTTAATGGACATCTCCTTTATTTATTGATTGAACTTAATGGACATCTCCTTTATTTATTGATTGAACTTAATGGACATCTCCTTTATTTATTGATTGAACTTAATGGACATCTCCTTTATTTATTGATTGAACTTAATGGACATCTCCTTTATTTATTGATTGAACTTAATGGACATCTCATTTATTTATTGATTGAACTTAATGGACATCTCATTTATTTATTGATTGAACTTAATGGACATCTCCTTTATTTATTGATTGAACTTAATGGACATCTCATTTATTTATTGATTGAACTTAATGGACATCTCCTTTATTTATTGATTGAACTTAATGGACATCTCATTTATTTATTGATTGAACTTAATGGACATCTCCTTTATTTATTGATTGAACTTAATGGACATCTCATTTATTTATTGATTGAACTTAATGGACATCTCCTTTATTTATTGATTGAACTTAATGGACATCTCATTTATTTATTGATTGAACTTAATGGACATCTCCTTTATTTATTGATTGAACTTAATGGACATCTCCTTTATTTATTGATTGAACTTAATGGACATCTCCTTTATTTATTGATTGAACTTAATGGACATCTCATTTATTTATTGATTGAACTTAATGGACATCTCCTTTATTTATTGATTGAACTTAATGGACATCTCATTTATTTATTGATTGAACTTAATGGACATCTCCTTTATTGATTGAACTTAATGGACATCTCCTTTATTTATTGATTGAACTTAATGGACATCTCCTTTATTTATTGATTGAACTTAATGGACATCTCCTTTATTTATTGATTGAACTTAATGGACATCTCATTTATTTATTGATTGAACTTAATGGACATCTCCTTTATTTATTGATTGAACTTCAAAGAGTTCTGTAGTACTTAGAAAATTAACTTGTCACTAATCACATACATGAAAATGTTAATGTTTAAGGAATATTAAAATACCCCTATCACAATTTAAAATATAATGTCTCCTCTGTTATAAAATCTCTTTCCTCGCACCCCCTGAAATACCATCTCGTACTGGAATTATGATGTATTGCACCCATGTCTGTTGTAGAAGAGTTTGACAGAACGGTTTGAGGCTAACCAATTTCCCTTATGTCGCCAACCTTTTTATCATATTTAAGTGTCTGCATATACTCTGTGCTGTTCCTCCTCTATGAGGCATTTTCCGCGGCACAACTGTCATCACCTGGCAGCACACTTCTCAGGAACAACTTGGGGTTTGTCCAAAAAATGGTCCCAGGAGAAACTTGGGGTTTGACACACAAGACATTCCCTGGAACAACTTGTGCTTTGGTCCACAAGATGGTCCCTGGAACAACTTGTGGTTTGGTCCACAAGATTGCCACGTCAGTGTATCAAAGACCTTAGCCACTATAAGTTTCCATGATGTGACACCTACATGGTAATGTGATTAGATCCCTGTCTAGCTATTCTTCCGAAAATGTGCGGAAGCCGGCATGAACTCCAGTGTTGCTAGTTGAAGTGTCAAAGCACATAAGTTTACTGTGATTAGCGAGGTTTTATTCCTGAATAAGATTAAACACTGCATTCTCAACTACCTGTCCGCTCCAATTTGACAATTTTTACACCCCCCAACAACTTCGTTGTTACATCTCCAGACACCAGACAACTTTATTGTTCCATCTCCAGACACCAGACAACGTTATTGTTCCATCTCCAGACACCAGACAACGTTATTGTTACATCTCAAGACACCAGACAACGTTATTGTTCCATCTCAAGACACCAGACAACGTTATTGTTACATCTTCAGACACCAGACAACTTTATTGTTCCATCTCAAGACACCAGACAACTTCATTGTTCCATCTCAAGACACCAGACAACTTCATTGTTCCATCTCAAGACACGAGACAACTTCATTGCTCCATCTCAAGACACCAGACAACTTCATTGTTCCATCTCAAGACACGAGACAACTTCATTGCTCCATCTCAAGACACGAGACAACTTCATTGCTTCATCTCAAGACACCAGACAACTTCATTGTTCCATCTCAAGACACGAGACAACTTCATTGCTCCATCTCAAGACACGAGACAACTTCATTGCTCCATCTCAAGACACCAGACAACTTCATTGTTCTATCTCAAGACACCAGACAACTTCATTGTTCCATCTCAAGACACCAGATAACTTCATTGTTCCATCTCAAGACACCAGACATTGTTGACTAGGAGTTTGCTGACTAGGAGTTTATTGTCTAGGAGTTTGTTGTCTAGGAGTTTTTTGCCGATCGGAGGCCTCATAAGCATCGCTGCTGATTTCAAATTCACTTACACTGCTATTGAACTCCATCTTAGTCGACGTTTTTCGATATCTTTGATATAAATATGTTTAAAAAACATTTTATCACACGAAACGAACATATGAAAACATTCAACCCATTGACCTACCAGTAAATATTAAAATATCTGCTTGAAAATTGCCATACTTACTATGTATTCCACAGTTGGAGCGGGGGGGGGGGGGGGGGGCGAAGAGACCTGGAATGTTGAATTTTGATTTCGCTAGTTCATTGTGTCACCTTACTGTTCATTATCTCTATGTTTTTTCTAACTACACCATCTACGTCTCTATTTCAACTTGACTGTCTTAACTCGATTGCCTCTACTCGGCTCAACTGTGTCGTCTCAACTCTTCAACTGTGTCGTGTCAACTCTTCAACTGTGTCGTGTCAACTCTTCAACTGTGTCGTCTCAACTCTTCAACTGTGTCGTCTCAACTCTTCAACTGTGTCGTCTCAACTCTTCAACTGTGTCGTCTCAAATCTTCAAATGTGTCGTCTCAACTCTTCAACTGTGTCGTCTCAACTCTTCAACTGTGTCGTGTAAACTCTTCAACTGTGTCGTCTCAACTCTTCAACTGCGTCGTCTCAACTCTTCAACTGCGTCGTCTCAACTCTTCAACTGTGTCGTGTCAACTCTTCAACTGTGTCGTGTCAACTCTTCAACTGTGCCGTCTCAACTCTTCAACTGTGTCGTCTCAACTCTTCAACTGTGTCGTGTCAACTCTTCAACTGTGTCGTGTCAACTCTTCAACTGTGTCGTCTCAACTCTTCAACTGTGTCTCTCAACTCTTCAACTGTGTCTCTCAACTCTTCAACTGTGTCGTCTCAACTCTTCAACTGTTTCGTCTTAACTCTTCAACTGTGTCGTCTCAACTCTTCAACTGTGTCGTCTCAACTCTTCAACTGTGTCGTCTGAACTCTTCAAATGTGTTGTCTCAAATCTTTAACTGTGTCGTGTAAACTCTTCAAATGTGTCGTCTCAAATCTTCAACTGTGTCGTCTCACCTCTTTAACTGTCCATGTGTCCTTAAACGTCTTGCTTTTATTCAACCATTTAACCCTTGGGGTGGTCCTGGTACGCCCCAATCTATTAATATATCCCGCCCCCACCAATTCCTGCTAATTTGGAACTTCCATCGTTAAGCCCAAGATTTGCCTACACCACCTGGAGAGCGCCAAACAAGATTGTCAAAATAGACAATCCCCTCTATCTCGACTCGAGATATGAGAATCTTGATCTCTGACCTCCCAGCATGACCTCCATTTGCCAAATAACAGCAATTTTCAAACAGCCTTAAAATTACTTGAAACAACAATGGGGGTACTGTCCTACACCACACCCCATATTTTTTAAGAAATCCGTGATCCCCTCTCAGTTCCGTCAGCTTTTTAATATGACACAGAAGACAGTGGAGTCAGTTAAGCACTGGATGACAATAAACAAGCTCAAATTGAATGATGAAAAGACTGAGCTGATCCCGATTGCTACCGCTCAAAAGCTAAAATATTTAAAAAATACACCATCCTTTACTCTCTCAGGCGTGCAGATTGAATTTGCTCAAACAGTGCGAAACCTGGGTGTCTACTTAGACAGAACACTAACTATGGAAAATCACATTAACATGATTTGCAAGGCGATTTTTCTAGAGCTGCGCAGAATTAGTCATATCAGACCTTTCTTAACTTTGAATGCATCAAAGAGGCTGATGTCTGCATTCGTTCTATCACGCATGGACTACTGCAATGCTCTCATGGTGGGTCTTCCAGCTACGCTCCTGGATAAAATTCAAAAAGCACAGAATAATGCGGCTCGAATTGTTCTTCGTAAACGCAAATTCGACCATGCTAAAACTCTTCTGAGAGAATTGCATTGGCTGCCGGTCCGCGCTCGCATAGAGTACAAAATTGCAACTCTGTGCTACCGCTGCTTGCATGACCTGGTGCCGTCCTATCTCCAAGCGCTCATGACGCCTTATGTACCCACTAGACAACTCCGCTCATCCGATAGTGGCAAACTCTCGATACCTCGTGTTCGACTTGAGACTTACGGAAAGCGCACGTTCGCATTTCCTGGCCCAACTATTTGGAACACCTTTCCTGGCGCTCTCAGACACAGCCAGACGCTGGAGTCCTTCAAGACAAATTTAAAAACTCATCTATTTCGCAAACACCTTATGGGGTGAAGTTGTCTACCATCTTTTTCAGCTAGTTATTAACTCCCAGCTTTGTTTTTGTACCGCGCTTCGAGCCTTTGGGGATGAAGCGTGATTTTTCAAATGAACTTTATTATTATTATTATTATTATTCTCACCCGGGTAACAGAAGTGAGAGGTTGGGATTAAAAAACTATTTTAAATATTATTGTTGGGTTTGTAAGACAAAATGAGATATCAAATGAAAGATAACTGAATGTACTATACGTTTGTAAGCTTAATTCTTCAGTTTTACTAAAATAAACTACCACAAATGACACCCGAACAACATTAGCCAAAATGGACCCAAACACTCAGCGCCGCCATTCGCACCCGGGTCCCATTAGACTTATGCCTTGTCACAGGGGTAAACGTTAACTTTGACACAGTGCTATTCAAATTGGTCTTCAACAGACCAGAGATGATCCGCAAAAAAGAGAACAATTTAATAGAATTGAAAATTATCCATCATAATGAAATGTGGATAGATCCTTCTGATCCAAAAGTTTAAGAAGCCAATGTAAGTGGCCCCAGGGGCGGCACTACTTTTCTTTATATTCAGGGACGGCGGGTTTTTTTTTGGCAAACTGCAGATTTTTTTTGTTGTCCAAGGGAGACGGCAAAAATCTTGCCCCTAGCTAAGCCAGTGACCACAGGTCAATCTCAATGCGTTTCAGTATCGCCGCTGAAGAAGGCATCTTGCCGACACGTTCATTGCTTTGTTGCGTCCTTTTTTTTCAGGTTTTCCCCCACACTTTGTTTCCCTCATTTCCTTTCCACTATCCCTGCCACGCTCTCATTCCCACCACTGCCTTCCAGGCATACTGGAGTAAGATGGAGAAGAAGATTGCAAATAAAGTAGGTGCTAGCACGCAGCCTTGCTTTACTCCACTACTTACTGGAAAAGCTTCTGAGGTGGCACCGTCATAGCATACTGTGCCCTGCATGTTATAGTGGAACTGCTCGATGATGTTAAGCAGATGTGCAGGGCAGCCTATTTTTTTTAGGATCTGGAAGAGGCCGCTTCTGCTGACAAGATCAAAAGCTTTAGTGAGGTCGACAAACGCGATGTATAGAGGCATATGTTGTTCCCTGCATTTCTCCTGCAGCTGGCGCAGAGAGAAGATCATGTCTATGGTTGACCTACCGGCTCGAAAGCCACATTGCGATTCTGGGAGTACACGCGCTGCTAGGGTCTGCAAGCATGTTAATGCAACTCGGGCGAAGGCCTTTCCAACTATGCTAAGAAGGAAGATTCCACGATAGTTGTTGCAGTCACTCTTGTCTCCTTTGTTCTTGTACAATGTAACAATGTTTGCATCTTTCAACTCTTGTGGTAGCTGTCCCTGTTCCCAGCACATAGTAAGGAGATCGTGTAAGGGCCGTAATAGAACTTCCTTTCCACATTTGAGAACCTCTGGTGGAATTCCATCATTGCCAGGGGCTTTCCCACAGGCGAGACAATCGATGGCTCTACGTACCTCTTCTAGGGTGGGTAGGGTGTCAAGCTAATCCATGAACGGCAGGTCTGGGATATCGTCCAGGGCAGCGGTTGAGACATGGTTCATTGTTGCGTATAGTTCCAAGTAGTGCTCAATCCACCGTTTGAGTTTTTTTTATCCCGATCAGTAATAAGTTCCCCTGTTTTTGACATTAAGGGCGCAGTCTTGGAGGTCAGAGGCCCTGTAGCTTGTTTTATATTCTCGTACATAGCCTTTGCATCTCCTCTATCAGCAGCTGACTGTATGCTGGAGCTTAGATTGAGCCAATATGTGTTAGCGTAGTGGCGAGCTGCCTGCTGGGTTTTTTTCTTGGCATTTTTAAGAGTTTGTAGAGTGGCTGGGCAAGGCGTGTCTTTATAAGCTAAGAGAGCCTTTCTTTCAGCATCAGTGACATGCTTCATTTCCTGCCAGTGAGCCTCGAACCAATCTGCACTTTTGCGTTCTCTCTTGCCAAATGCCGTGATAGCCGAGTCATAGATAGTGTCCCGCAGATGTGACCATTGGGACTCAACAGTGTCTATTGGTGGCATTTTTTCAAGAGCTTCTTGTAATCTATGGTTATATTCTTCCGTTCTATCTGGGTTATTGGTGGAGTATGTGCTTATGCGAGGTTTGCCCTTGTTTTTGGTGTGATACAGTTTCTTTGGCAGTAACCTTATCTTGCTAGCCACTAAGGAATGATCTGTGTCGCAGTCTGCGCTATGGTAGCTGCGTGTGAGGAGGACACTAGCCAGTTGTGTGCGTCTTGTGATTATGAGATCTATCTGGTGCCAGTGTTGGGAGCGGGCATGCCTCCATGATACTTGGTGAATAGCCTTACAGTTGAAGTAGGTATTTGTTACACATAGTCCATGTAAGCAGCAGAGTTCCAGTAACCTCTGCCCATTTTCATTTAGCCTGCCTCTTCCGAAATGACCAAGGCATGTAAGCCAGGCCATGTGATCACTTCCCACTCTCGCATTGAAGTCACCCAAGAGGTAAATTGCTTCATTGTTGGGTATGCTGGCTATTGTTTGATGTAGATCTTCATAGAACTGGTCTTTCGCTTCTGAGCTGGAGGAAAGTGTTGGAGCATAAGCACTGATGATATTTGCAAATCCAGAAGATGTTGATAGACGTATGGTAAGTATTCTATTTGTGCCCTTTTTCTGGGGTTCTATGGATGAGCAGTGTACGTTTTTAATAGCAAAACCAATCCCATGTTGTCTTGGTGCGTCCATTGGTCCACCCTGCCAGAAGAAAGTGTAGTTGTTTTCTTTTATGGTACCACATTCCGGGAGCCTGGTCTCCTGGAGGCACGCAATATCAATGTTTAGTCTGCTAAGCTCTCTATCAATGATAGCTGTCTTCCTTGCGTCGTCAATGAGCTGCAGGTCGGCAGTAATACCCGGACACATAGTCCTTACGTTCCAGCTTGCTAGTCGAAGAGCTGGTGTCTTCTTTTCTTTTGTTTTCTTATTTCTAGGTGCATGTTTCTGTGGCCTACTTGTTGAGATGACCCTCTGATCTCCACGCACCCAGTGAAGATAAAGCCTGGGCGAAGTAGTATGGAGAACCAGCTGCTGCCCAACCAGCAGATCCCCCCCTCTCCACGCCACTGGTGGATCCAAGGGATCGAGTAGTGTCGATACGGCTTGGCACCATTGGCGTCGCAGGAGCTGCCGGAATGCAAATGATTTCAAAAACAGACCGCCTAAGGAGCTCCAATTCCTGATTTTCTGTCGGGGTTTACTCCCTTAGCCCTTCCCATCAGGGTATATCCACAAGGCAGCGGAGGTTTGGAGTCAGAGTTTCCCTCTCCTAGATGAGCTACCGGCCATGGTTTACGGGTCTCATCTACCCGAAGCTAATGGTTTTGAGCTTTTTTTTTTTTATGTGTTGTTATTTTATCGAGAAATTGTGTCGCGGCATAAATACGCAATTTCAGTTTTTTTTGTCTCTCAAGAAGCAAATGTTCCCACTTTCGTTAGTCGATTTCTTATACCTTTTCTGCTGTCTTCCGATTAGTTTTATCCATTTTCTTCTCATTTGAATTATTGGTACGTTTTATGAACACTGTCCGCTTTCTAGGCATGTTGGAGTTTGAATGTTCATTTGGGGACTACACCAATTTCTGATTTCAGCCATCTTGATACATGCTCAACAACGTCATTGTGCCACGCTCTCATTCCTACCACTGCCTTGATACATGCTCAACAACGTCATTGTGCCATGCTCTCATTCCCACCACTGCCTTGATACACGTCCAATGACGTCATTGTGCCACGCTCTCATTCCCACCACTGCCTTGATACATGCCCAACAACGTCATTGTGCCACGCTCTCATTCCTACCACTGCCTTGATACATGCTCAACAACGTCATTGTGCCACGCTCTCATTCCCACCACTGCCTTGATACATGCTCAACAACGTCATTGTGCCATGCTCTCATTCCCACCACTGCCTTGATACACGTCCAATGACGTCATTGTGCCACGCTCTCATTCCTACCACTGCCTTGATACATGCTCAACAACGTCATTGTGCCACCCTCTCATTCCCACCACTGCCTTGATACATGCTCAACAACGTCATTGTGCCATGCTCTCATTCCCACCACTGCCTTGATACATGCTCAACAACGTCATTGTGCCACGCTCTCATTCCCACCACTGCCTTGATACACGTCCAATGACGTCATTGTGCCACCCTCTCATTCCTACCACTGCCTTGATACACGTCAAATGACGTCATTGTGCCACCCTCTCATTCCTACCACTGCCTTGATACACGTCCAATGACGTCATTGTGCCACCCTCTCATTCCTACCACTGCCTTGATACACGTCCAATGACGTCATTGTGCCACCCTCTCATTCCTACCACTGCCTTGATACACACACAATGACGTCATTGTTCACGTTAAGTCAAAGATTGTAAAAAAAACACGAGCTAATTTTCAAATGCGAAAAACACAGAATGAGTTGGCTCCCTTGAAGAAAGTAATTAGCGTTGTTTCCCCTGCAATTTCACTCTACCCACGCACCTTCGCAACCCCACCCCCCACCACTCATGTTCTAATGTACGTCTCTAACAATAAATCAGCATACCTGCTTCTTGCGGTATGTTCAAACGCTTTTTTAAGAAAAAGTTATAACTTGCACATTAACAGCAGCACGACTCCCGTCTGCTGCAGTAAACAATAACTGGGTTGTAGGATTCACCTAGCAGACGGCACTGTAGGCATTCAAACATCATCTTTAACGACTGATCGCTGGATGGAGAACTGATAATGATTTTTTTTTTAAGGGGGGGGGGGGTACGGTTGGAAAAGTAAAACAAAAATAACTTTCCAAAAATAAAGTGAAGGCGGGAAAGGGATTATGGGAAGGAGATTATCGATCGCTGATGACTTTCGAAAGTTGTTGAAACTGTTATTTCAGACCAGCGAGATGTAACCACCTTGTTCGATGCCAGAAGAGTAGGGTTATCCACAACGCAAGGTGGGCAACGTGCCCGCCCCCCCACCCCTTTTTTTGAGACTGATATTATATCCGCACCCGAGTTGGTTTTTCAAAGTGGTCTGTCCTTTAGCATTGTACCATTATGTTACAGTGGTGTGTCATTTAGCATTGTACCATTATGTTACAGTGGTCTGTCATTTAGCATTGTACCATTATGTTACAGTGGTCTGTCATTTAGCATTGTACCATTATGTTACAGTGGTCTGTCATTTAGCATTGTACCATTATGTTACAGGGGTCTGTCATTTAGCATTGTACCATTATGTTACAGTGGTCTGTCATTTAGCATTGTACCATTATGTTACAGTGGTGTGTCATTTAGCATTGTACCATTATGTTACAGGGGTCTGTCATTTAGCATTGTACCATTATGTTACAGTGGTCTGTCATTTAGCATTGTACCATTATGTTACAGTGGTCTGTCATTTAGCATTGTACCATTATGTTACAGTGGTGTGTCATTTAGCATTGTACCATTATGTTACAGTGGTCTGTCATTTAGCATTGTACCATTATGTTACAGTGGTCTGTCATTTAGCATTGTACCATTATGTTACAGTGGTCTGTCATTTAGCATTGTACCATTATGTTACAGGGGTCTGTCATTTAGCATTGTACCATTATGTTACAGTGGTCTGTCATTTAGCATTGTACCATTATGTTACAGTGGTCTGTCATTTAGCATTGTACCATTATGTTACAGTGGTGTGTCATTTAGCATTGTACCATTATGTTACAGTGGTCTGTCATTTAGCATTGTACCATTATGTTACAGTGGTCTGTCATTTAGCATTGTACCATTATGTTACAGTGGTCTGTCATTTAGCATTGTACCATTATGTTACAGTGGTCTGTCATTTAGCATTGTACCATTATGTTACAGTGGTGTGTCATTTAGCATTGTACCATTATGTTACAGTGGTCTGTCATTTAGCATTGTACCATTATGTTACAGTGGTCTGTCATTTAGCATTGTACCATTATGTTACAGTGGTCTGTCATTTAGCATTGTACCATTATGTTACAGGGGTCTGTCAATGATGTTCATTGATAAGCAGATAGAGAACCTCTGCACCTTTAATAAGTGGTTTGCTTATGATTTCCTATGACTTTCACATTTTAAATAGCGTAACTAGTGCGAGGGCACTGGTTGAGGCCCCCCCCCCCCCGTACAGATGAGCGATACTATCAAATTTATAACATACACAAATGTAATGGACACCGCCCCCCCCCCCCCCCAAATACATTTAATCGCGTATTTTCAACATGATGATTGTCAACATACTGATTATCAACATGATGATTGTCAACATACTGATTATCAACATGCTAATTGTCAACATACTAATTTTCAACATGATGATTGTCAACATACTGATTGTCAACATGATGATTGTCAACATACTGACTGTCAACATTCTAATTATTATCATGCTGATATTTTCAACATGCTGAGTTTGTCAACATGCTCGGATTGTCAACCACTGTGACGAGACGTTCGATCTTACTATAAGATGACGAGACGTTCGATCTTACTGTAAGATGACGAGATGTTCGATCTTACTATATATTTGTGTAATGGTCGTACGAGCCGTACAAGCCGTAAGATCGTAATATTCTTGAATATCAATGACTAAACACTTGTACTATGACAGTCTATGCCCTACCTCATTCATGAGCCAGTGTAACAATAACAACCAATGTCGATATACTAACGCCAACCGGATTAGTTGTCCAATAATGTAGAAGTAGACAAACACACAATTCAACACTATGTTTAACGGCCATCAATCCACCATAACAACACTAGAACTAACACGTCACTTCCCCTACCCAAATACGTCACAACATTCTCACACGATATATAAAGCTAAACATATAATCTCTAACTAGACGTGTTTCATGTACAAACATAACTACATTGATTTCATACCCTTGACACACTGGCATTGTCAATATGCCGGGATTGTCAGCATGATGGGACTGTCAATGTGCCGGTACTGTCAATACGTAGTATGGAGAACTTGCTGGCACTTTCAACTTGTTGAGTCTGTCAAAATGCTGGGTCTGTCGACATATATCCTGGTGGAGTCATAATGCGTCTGCTCGTGAAATGGAACCAGTTTGCAAAACCACGCTTTCCATTCATGAGATTATGTTATGAAGAAACACATCTAGTAAATCTCAATTTACCCCTAAGGTGGTTCTTAAAGTGAAGTGACGTCATAAATACCTCTCCCTCCCGTCTCCCCCTCCCCCGGGGTCACAGTTGCCAAGATACATTCGCGTTGTACAAAGGAAGGCAAATGATTCCAAAGGACGGTGTACAGAGTTACCATTCATGTGATCTCGCCGAGAGACTAGCGCAGTTCCAATTGCCCAGAAGATTTGCGTCTTTTAACATTAGCAGGCAAGTTTTCCTGGAGTTTCTAGTTATCTAATAATTGCCGCTTGAGATGTTGAGAAAGGTACTTGAAGTCTCGGGAGAAATAGAAAGAAACGGCGGGTTGGGGGTGGGTGGATGAGAGGGAGGAATTAAAGGAAGTGGATATACTTATATCTGTTCGGTTATTTGTTTGAACAAAGTCAGCATGAGTTAGAGCCCCTGGTGGGCTATAGCTTTTTTATTTTTATCCACACGTTTGACCATCAACTCACACATTTGACCATCAACTCACACATTTGGCCATCAACTCACACATTTGACCATCAACTCACACATTTGACCATCAACTCACACATTTGGCCATCAACTCACACATTTGACCATCAACTCACACATTTGGCCATCAACTCACACATTTGACCATCAACTCACACATTTGGCCATCAACTCACACATTTGGCCATCAACTCACACATTTGGCCATCAACTCACACATTTGGCCATCAACTCACACATTTGACCATCAACTCACACATTTGACCATCAACTCACACATTTGACCATCAACTCACACATTTGGCCATCAACTCACACATTTGACCATCAACTCACACATTTGGCCATCAACTCACACATTTGGCCATCAACTCACACATTTGACCATCAACTCACACATTTGACCATCAACTCACACATTTGACCATCAACTCACACATTTGGCCATCAACTCACACATTTGGCCATCAACTCACACATTTGGCCATCAACTCACACATTTGGCCATCAAGTCACTGCTGGGCCCCATTTCCTAAAATTTTTCAAATATCTACAGTAGACATACATTAGGAGTAATCCTAACTATTGTTGAAAATGTTATGACCATTATGTAAGAATTAAGGAGAATTTTATTTTTCCAAATGTAATCTAATATGAAATTGGGCAATCTGCATGTAATCAAATATGAAAATGGGCAATCTGCATGTAATCAAATATGAAATTGGGCAATCTGCATGTAATCAAAAATGAAATTGGGCAATCTGCATGTAATCAAATATGAAATTGGGTGATTTGCATGTAATCAAATATGAAATTGGGTGATCTGCATGTAATCAAAGAAATTAACACGGTTATATGGAAATTTCTAATGAAATAGCTCCAAAAAAATAAAGTTGTAGAAATAAAAGTACTATAAATAAAAGTAGTATAAATAAAAGTAGTAGAAATAAAAGTAGTAGCTATAAAAGTAATAGAAATAAATGTTTAGATGGCCACACTGAACTCGGGCCTTTGGTGAAGATATTCTATCAGACGGCTAGATGATTGTCTTCTTTGTGGAAAAGTTGTAGTGTTAGGTGGTGGAGTGTAGAGTTGTGGAGTGTAGAGTTGTGGAGTGTAGGGTTGTGGAGTGTAGAGTTGTGGAGTGTAGGGTTGTGGAGTGTAGAGTTGTGGAGTGTAGAGTTGTGGAGTGTAGGGTTGTGGACTGTAGAGTTGGGGAGTGTAGGGTTGTGGAGTGTAGAGTTGTGGAGTGTAGGGTTGTGGAGTGTAGAGTTGTGGAGTGTAGAGTTGTGGAATGTAGGGTTGTGGAGTGTAGAGTTGTGATGTGTAGAGTTGTGGAGTGTAGAGTTGTGGAGTGTAGAGCTGTGGAGTGTAGGGTTGTGGAGTGTTGAGTTGTTATGTGTAGAGTTGGGGAGTGTATAGTTGTGGAGTGTGGGGTGGTGGGGTGTAGATTTCTGAAGTGTGAGGTTGTTGAGTGGGGCGGTGGAATGTAGAGTTGTGGAGTGTAGAGTTGTGGAGTGTATAGTTGTGGAGTGTATAGTTGTTGAGTGTAGAGTTGTTGAGTGTAGAGTTGGGGAGTGTGGGTTTGTGGAGTTGTGGAGTGTAGAGTCGTGGAGTGTGGGTTTGTGGAGTGTAGAGTTGTGTAGTGTAGAGTTGTGGAGTGTGGGGTTGTGGAGTGTGGCGTGGTTGAATCTGGTGTGGTGGAGTGTGAGGTTGCGGAGTGTTGGGTGCTGGAGAGTAGAGTTGTGCAGTTTGAGGTTGTTGTGTATGGGGTAGTGGAGTGTAGAGTTTTGGAGTGTGGGGTTGTGGAGTGTAGGGCTGTGGAGTGTGGGGTTGTGGAGTGGTGGAGTTGTGGCGTGTGGGGTTGGGGAGTGTGTGTGGGGGAGTGTAGAGGTGTGGAGTGTGGGGTTTGGCGTGGGGGGTTGTGGAGTGTGGGGTTGTGGAGTGTGGGGTTGTGGAGTGTGGGGTTGTGGAGTGTGGGGTTGTGGAGTGTGGGGCTGTGGAGTGTAGAGTTGTTGAGTGTAGAGTTGTTGAGTGTAGAGTTGTAGAGTGTAGAGTTGTGGAGTGTAGAGTTGTGGAGTGTAGAGTTGTTGAGTGTAGATTTGTGGAGTGTATTGTTGTGGAGTGTAGAGTTGTCGAGTATAGACTTACATGTTTGCATTATTTCACCCCAAACACACAACTCACGCCAGTTTTTCAACATGGCAGATAGAGAATCGGAAGAATGTCGTTATTTATAATGGTGTCCTAAAATTTGCTACGGCTTTAAGTGGGGAAACTGACACAAAGAATGTTAGAGTATGTTGGCACTTTTACTGTTAAAACAAAGATTTTAAAGATATGTTGGCACTTTATATGCGGAACATAGAGACTGTCGGGATAAGTTGGAAATTTATCTGTGGAACACATAGACTGTAGGGATAAGTTGGAAATTTATATGTGGAACACAGAGACTTTTGGGATACGTTGGAAATTTATATGTGGAACACAGAGACTTTTGGGATACGTTGGAAATTTATATGTAGAACACAGAGACTGTTGGGATAAGTTGGAAATTTATCTGTCGAACACAGAGACTGTTGGGATAAGTTGGAAATTTATCTGTGGAACACAGAGACTGTTGGGATAAGTTGGGACTATCCTTTGGGTCGAAAAATAGGCATTTCTTGTCATTTATGTTAACAAGTTTGGCTATCTGGCCGAAGTTATTTCTCATCAAGTTTCTCATGTTTTCGTATTCACATATTATTATTATATTCTATAGTCTAGACTAGTGATCGGCAACTCGCGTCTCGCGAGCCGCATGCGGATTTTTAGCGACGCGTGTGTGGCTCGGCCAGTCGGCCAAGAATCGGTTTTGACCCCAAAAAACATGGTTCTGGACAGGTTCTTGAAAACAAATTAGGCTCTCAAATTGTATTTAATCGCCCTGCTGCTGATTTCTGGCTCTTTTGACTAATGAGTTTGCCGACCACTGGTCTAGGCTTAACTTTAAGTTAAACATTGATTGAATATAGTTCCTTAATTATTACTTTTTTTTTCATCTATGGGAATCGACATTCATAATTTGTGATACCAGCTGATGCTTGATACTTGAATGGTCAGGTGTAGATCAAATGTTACCATCCATCCCCACACTTGTTATGTAAAATCGCAACTGTTTTAATATTATAATGCTCAAATCTATGGAACAAATGTTGTATTTCTTCACGTTTTAACTCGCGAGTTGGTGATCCAAGAAATTTTGGGAACCGTTGGTTCATAGACTCATTTGGAACGCGTAGTTTGGGAACCGTTGGTTAATAGACTTATTTGGAACTCGTAGTTTGGGAACTATTGGTTTATAGACTCATTTGGTGTCGATTGATTTGTTCAGAACCACTGACATCTTAATGTTCCAACATGCTAGGTGCGAAAAACGTGGGTTTTTTTTTTTGGGGGGGGGGTCCTGACACGTGACCCCAATTTTCGATGTGAAGAAAGAATGCTGTTTTGTTTAATGAGTGCACATTTGGCAGGGCATGATGGGAAATTAAAATGGCATAAAGGATCTGGGGTGGGTTCATGGGGAAAAACTTCAGAGAGCTAATTAATCTTTGGTTGTCTTGGCAGTGAAGGGGTTATAGGGCGGGGGGGGGGGGGGGTAATCAGGATTGGAGGTTGGGGGAGGGGGTTGAACTGTGAGCAGAGACGAAACAAAACATAGGCGGAGCTTGCGAACGTGAGTAGAAGGGAGCTTAGACAAATGGGGGCTGTAGGGAAATATGAAATACATGTCTCGGCTCACCAGGTTATCAACATTATCACTTTTCACAAGACATCTTTTAAATTAAAAGTTCCCTTTTTCTTTCAGTCGACCTTTCATTCTTACTAGTATCCAAACAAAGCAAGTCTCTCATGACCTGACTAGTATCCAAACAAAGCAACTCTCTCATGACCTGACTAGTATCCAAACAAAGCAACTCTCTCATGACCTGACTAGTATCCAAACAAAGCAACTCTCTCATGACCTGACTAGTATCCAAACAAAGCAACTCTCTCATGACCTGACTAGTATCCAAACAAAGCAACTCTCTCATGACCTGACTAGTATCCAAACAAAGCAACTCTCTCATGACCTGACTAGTATCCAAACAAAGCAACTCTCTCATCACTCCATTCTCTCTTCCCACCCATGTAAGATACCCTTATGCGCCCTAGCTCCCCCTCTCCACCCTCAACCTAATCATTTCGCCTTTATGGAGCTGTAGCGCTTTCCGTTCCAATGCGATGCACCGTTAGATGACCCCCGGGCTGAAAATACCATCACGCGCGTGATGTAGGAGAGTTCGCTGCTAACAAGATGAACAATTAAGCCTTTATACGGACGCCCAGGGCGCTAAATGGGTTTATCTGTCCCCCTATATTTTCGGTAATTCTAGCGCAAAATTTAAATCGCTTTGCAATATCTTCCACCAGCAGGCGGCGCTGCTCGCGTTCAACAGAACCGTGGTGCGGCGTGGCGCGGTCAACACAAATTGGGACTTCAGTCATTTTCACTCCCAGAGTCATGCACGGGGAAGATTGCTGCTTAATCTGAACCACGTGATCAGAGGTTGGCGCTAATCAAATCTTTCGGTGGGCAAATATCACATCATAATTATTCGGAAATGAGTTATAGCGTTGCGTTTTTTAGCTTCAGATGAGACTTAAGCGAGTATGTGTGCATATTTTCTCGTCTTACTAGCAGGGGTGTAGGAAATGGGTTGCGGAGGGGGTCAGTCCACCTCGGGGGGGGGAGGCATTTTTTACTTTACATGGAGGGGCGAACATTTCGGCCAACTGCATATTGTTTTGTGGAATATGGACGGCGAAATTGTTGCCCCCCACCCCCGGCGCACTAAACTGAGCTACGCCACTGTCTACGAGACTAAGAATGATTTGTTGTGCATATTTTCATGTGGATGTCTGTCATCTCAAAATCCCAACGAGCTGTTTCCCAAACAAGCAGTTTCTGGCCCATTTCCCGGCGTTCACTCAATGTGCGCATACCGCCAAATTGGCCCACGAGTCGGCCTATTTTTAGTAACACCTAACTCACGACTGCAGCCGATGTTTATTGCTTCTTGTTGGTATGACGTGTTACCCCCCCCCCCCCCAAAGCGCCTACCTACGATCACGTGACGCCCTTGCGTTCTCCATATTTTTCTTGTCCAAAACTTGAAAGCTGCCCCTAAACATTCCGGATAATTTTTATAGTGGCTTATTGGGACTGTATAGCCGGAGCTGGTTGGGTGCGCGAGAGACTGAATATGGGAAATCTGTACAGTATGATTAGCTAGATCAGCAGTTTTAAATCCTTTTCATCTTACGATAACATAGTTTCTAACATTATGTGACACAATAAAGAGTACGGTGTTCAACAATTATCGCAATATTCGGTGGTACGGGCGTCTAAAAAAGTAATATTCATTAAAGAAGTTGCGATGAGCCAAATTATATAAGATTCATGACTAAGACTAAAGTGGTTCAAAACATTGTTTCCATTAATTTTGTATTCCTTTACATCAAAATTGTATGACATGCCTGTAGCCAGTGTAACCGGTGTAGCCAGAGTAGCAAGCGTAGCCGGTGTAGCTAGCGTATCCAGTGTAGCTAGTGTTGCCAGTGTGGCCGGTGTAGCTAGTGTAGACAGTGTAGCTAGTGTAGCCATTGTAGCCAGTGTAGCTAGTGTAGGCAGTGTAGCTAGTGCAGCCATTGTAGCCAGTATAGCCGGTGTAGCCGTTGTGGCCAGTGTATCCGGTGTAGCAAGCGTAGCCGGTGTAGCCGGTGTAGCCGGTGTGACTAGTGTAGCCGGTGTAGCTAGTGTAGCCGGTGTTACTAGTGTAGAACTAGTGTAGCCACTGTAGCCAGTGTAGCCATTGTAGCCAGTTTCACTCAACGTAGTGGCCGTTGACCAGCACCGGTCTGCTAGCTGCCAGGCGTAGTCCTACGAAATGAGAAAACCACCGATCTAAATGTGCGAATGATTCTATATTTAGCATAACTTTTAGTTCTCTGTCTTCTTTAAATACGATAGAAAAATTCGCGGATGAATTAAAAAAAAATTAACATGATGATTTTTTATGATAAACATTTCGCAAAATATATTTGTTAAAATATATCAAAATTTCGTATATTTCTACAATTGAAACTTAGACTTAAAAAAAATAATAATAACATTTTAAATTCAATCATTTCACATACAAAAATTAATATTGAAATGTTAATTTACCATAAAGTAGACAATCTGTAATTACACATACAAAAGAAAAATAATAATGATAAATATAATGACAGTGGCGTAGCGAGCTTAACTCGCGCCCGGGGCACAATACCTTTTTAGCGCCCCCTATTCGAAAACCATATTATAGTAAAATATACCATTTGGCGCCCCTTTGTGAGTAGCGCACGGGGCATGATGCCCCCCTTGCCCCCCTTCACTACGCCACTGTATAATGATAACTTAAAGTTAAAGAATGGGGAATGGAAATGTTTGCCTACTTAACTGTCAACAAAGTTTTAACTCTTGTCTCTATGAATCTTTTAAAAGCACAACCTCTTGTCAAGTCGAGAAGGTTCACTCACGCATTTCAGGAATTAAAACATTTTTAAAGACTGGAATGGTCGATCAACAATGTTTTGCTCATAGCTTAGATATAAGCCCGTAAGGACGTAGAAATAAGCCAGCCTTACGTAATCGTTATCACTTTATTCTACCAGCATTATCTACGGCTTATCCATGATGCAGTTATCCATAGTCTCATCCGTGAAAATTACAAGAATCCTTCAATTTTACGCCAATGCCTTTATTGCTAACCCTTACAGTCTATTTAAGCCAACTTCCTGGCTCTTATACTCTATGCCACATTTTATTAGTATGATAATTTCGTTCTAAACCAATAACAACAAACTAATACATCACAAGCCCCCCCCCCCCCCCAAATCTCCCTTGTCACCCCTTGCCTCCCCACACACCATCACAACAAGACGAATCTTCAGATGGAACCGATACACCAGCAAGCGCAATTTGAAAGTCTGCCAAGGTACATAGCTCGTGTCTATCACCCCCCCCCCCCACCCCGGCACCACCCATAAATCAATCTATAGACTCAACGTTTCTAAACTATTTCTGTAAGCCATTAAACTTTTCCCCTTGGCAATAAACGTCTTTTGGGATTATTATTATTGCTATTATTCCACTAGAAATTCAGAATGATAAGCAGAATATATCCTTGTTGTGATGCTACATTGTATTTATATACCCCGTGAGTCATACTCCATGGCTAATCCACAAGCAATGAATAAAATGTTCTCATTTTAATTTATAAACAGTTATGGAAGTAAGATAATGGAAATAAAATAGAATTTTCAATCCATTCATACCAATCCACATATTCATACCAATTCACATATCCATACACATCGTCATGATCATGTCTGTCGCCTAAGTTCATTAGGGTGTCGTTTAGGTTCACTGGTGTTGCTTAGGTTCACTGGTGTTGCTTAGGTTCACTGGTGTTGCTTTGGTTCACTGGTGTTGCTTAGGTTCACTGGTGTTGCTTAGGTTCACTGGTGTTGCTTTGGTTCACTGGTGTTGCTTATGTTCACTGGTGTTGCTTATGTTCAATGGTGTTTCTTTTGGTTCACTGGTGTCGCTTAGATTCACAAAAGTGTCGCTTAGATTCACTAGTGTGTCGCTTAGGTTCACAAGTGTGTCACCTAGGTTCACAAGTGTGTCTCGAGATTTTCATACAAAGGAATGAAATTAATTTTTTGTAATACTGCCATCACTATGCGATCAGAGCTTTCATATAATCAATATAGTCTATGCACTTTATCAATATTGTCAATGTACTAAATTAATATTGTCTATGTACTATATCATTAGTGTATATGTACTATATCAATAGTGTATATGTACTGTATCAATAGTGTCTATGTACTATATCAATAGTGTCTATGTACTATATCAATAGTGTCTATGTACTATATCAATAGTGTCTATGTACTATATCAATAGTGTCTATGTACTATATCAATAGTGTCTATGTTCTATATCAATAGTGTATATGTACTATATCAATAGTGTCTATTAATTTGCTTGGACGCTGCCCTCTGACCAAATTTTTTAAATTTTGGAAATATTTTCATGTTTCGATGCAGAGAATGTCGGTAATTAGTTTTAGAGAGAGTGTCGAAAGATAAACAAACGCTTTTATACCGATTGCCCTGACTTACCTGTAAGAATTCTGCCGTTTAGTTGTCATGGATACCACGACCGCTTGTCTACACATGCTATTTTATAGCTGAATATTATTACAATATATTAGACATTTTCCATTTGAAAATGCTTCCAGAAAGAGGCCGCTATTATTCCTTACCCATCGAAGCGATTTCTGTGCTTCAAATTTCTGTTGGTCTTTAGACCATCTCTCTTGTCAGATGAACACCTTATTACTAAACGTGTTCCTATGAGGGATTATATAGAACATAGACTCCGGTTGATGATTTTTCATAAACTTGAATCAATCTGAAACAAATCCCTAGACGTGTATGTTTTAGTTTATACTTGTTTTAATCGGCAAGTGAATAAACAAGGAAGCCCGCGCAATATCTGGAATGTGCAATTTTTGTATTTTCCCTCCATTTTTCTTAATATTTCCAAACCAGGTTTTCTCATTCGTATTACTATTTATAAAACAGATGTCCACCTATTTGTCTTACTATTTTCAATATAAGGTTTTCCCTATTTGTCTTACTATTTCCAAACTAGTTTTTCCCTTTTGTCTTACTATTTCCAAACCAGGTTTTAACCATTTGTCTCACTATTTACAAACCAGGTTTTCCCCATTTTTCTCACTATTTACAAACCAGGTTTTTCCCAGTGTTATTTCTTCTTCTACTTTATTCTTTTCGAATGATGTCGTTAAAATGATCCCATCAGTGATTCCAACAAATATTCCATCAGTGATTCCAACAAATATCCCATCAGTGATTCCAACAAATATTCCATCAGTGATTCCAACAAATGTTCCATCAGTGATTCCAACAAATATTCCATCAGTGATTCCAACAAATATCCCATCAGTGATTCCAACAAATATCCCATCAGTGATTCCAACAAATATCCCATCAAGGATTCCAACAAATATTCCATCAGTGATTCCAACAAATATCCCATCAGTGATTCCAACAAATATCCCATCAGTGATTCCAACAAATATTCCATCAGTGATTCCAACAAATGTTCCATCAGTGATTCCAACAAATATTCCATCAGTGATTCCAACAAATATCCCATCAGTGATTCCAACAAATATTCCATCAGTGATTCCAACAAATGTTCCATCAGTGATTCCAACAAATATCCCATCAGTGATTCCAACAAATATTCCATCAGTGATTCCAACAAATGTTCCATCAGTGATTCCAACAAATATCCCATCAATGATTCCAACAAATATTCCATCAGTGATTCCAACAAATATCCCATCAGTGATTCCAACAAATATCCCATCAGTGATTCCAACAAATATTCCATCAGTGATTCCAACAAATGTTCCATCAGTGATTCCAACAAATATTCCATCAGTGATTCCAACAAATATCCCATCAGTGATTCCAACAAATATCCCATCAGTGATTCCAACAAATATCCCATCAATGATTCCAACAAATATTCCATCAGTGATTCAAACAAATATCCCATCAGTGATTCCAACAAATATCCCATCAGTGATTCCAACAAATATCCCATCAGTGATTCCAACAAATGTTCCATCAGTGATTCCAACAAATATTCCATCAGTGATTCCAACAAATATTCCATCAGTGATTCCAACAAATATCCCATCAGTGATTCCAACAAATATCCCATCAGTGATTCCAACAAATATCCCATCAATGATTCCAACAAATATTCCATCAGTGATTCCAACAAATATCCCATCAGTGATTCCAACAAATATTCCATCAGTGATTCCAACAAATATTCCATCAGTGATTCCAACAAATATTCCATCAGTGATTCCAACAAATATCCCATCAATGAATCAAACAATGACCCCAGCAATAGTCCCAACAATAGTCCCAGCAATAATCCTCTCCAAACGTTCATAAATTTGGCGCCAATCACATTTCTCCAGCCAAGATAAGAACTACATAAACTCCCTGCTGGCCTAAAGTCTGCCAGCTGATTTGTCTGTGTACCTTTAAGTCTGTCTGTTTATTTACGTATCTGTCATTGAAACGGTCGTGTTGACAGATGGCTGCATCATAACCTCACCCAGCTCTTTAATTGCCATGTTTATCTCACCAGTCAGGTAAGGCAACCTTTGACCCCAAGCCATGTGTGTAGATAGTTTGAAGGAGGGAGCGGGAGGGTAGGGGTATGCTCAAAGCTGTTTTCTTTGCATGTCCAGGCACTCATAATCCTTGTAGACCTGTTGGCGTGCACATATGACATACCTGTGACGTGCGGTTAAACACATTGCCGATCTTTTTTTTTTCCCATGCGTTTAAAAGAAACGTGTGTGGAAATACAGACAGTATAGATTTCACGTACAGATTTAATACCTACCGTTAAATTACCCATTCTTGCTGGTTAACAACTATACATAACTATACCATTTTACTTGTACATACAAGGTATATTAATATCAGTTATTTATCTCCAACCCTCTTTATCTAATAACGAAAAAACAACAACAATAGGAATATCGATTAATATCTACACATTGGAAATATTGCCACGATTTCAAAATTAGAAATAGTAGTTACTGTTTACCATAATTTGAAATTTACTCCTGTACACCAATATGGTATAAATTCATCTCGTACATCAATATGGTATGAAGTCATCTGTGTACACCAATATGGTATGAATTCATCTCGTACACCAATATGGTATGAATTCATCGTGTACGCCAAACCAATATTTACGATCTGGCCACAGATTTCCGAATTCGAAGTTGGGAATCTTGGCGCCCCTAGGTGACTGGAGAGACCTGACCTGTCATAGCGCTATTACGAGAGGGTAACTTAAGAGAAATTGTCAAAGGATAGAGATGTCAATGTAATGTAGACGTGTGTGAATGTTTTGTTTGTTGTTGTTGTACTGATGAAGGCATTTGCCGAAACGTTTAACTTTGTATGATGCGTAACCACCATCAAAGCTTAACATATATTGTTGTGTTGCCACAAAATGAGGGCGTCTCATTATTCTACTCGAATATCTCATTAGGAAATGGCGTCAGCGGGCCGTCGAGCTTACGCCCCTAATGCCCTCCCCGGCGCCCACTCGCACCTGCCAGCCGCCTCGGCGGCAGGCCGTGCGGGAGGGCGTCAGAGACCTCCCCGGACGTGGAGCGTCCCCCGCCCGCAACCGCTCGATCGGGTTCGCCGACGGAGACCCTCCCCACCCGGAGACATCTGGTCGACCGAAGACGCTGTGTTTCAAGCGTCCGTGGTCCACTCTCCTAGGGTCCGGAACGGTAAATTAACGTCCTAAAATCTCCCCCCACCCGTCCCGGGGAAGCATCGGACGCCCTCTAAGAGGGATTCTACAGTGGGTTTCCACCCCGCAACTAATTTGCGAGATAGCTGGGACGAAACGGTTGCCTAGGAGCAGCTTTCTCAGGGCTGCATTATTCTACTTGAAGCCTCTATTGCTGTCCAAACCTTTTTGTATTCTAAGCAGAGAGGATTGTATAACAACAAAAAAAACAACTAAAAAACATTACCAATACCTTAATCATTAATCATCTGGGAATGACCAAAAAAATCATCATTCCAATCATTTTCAACAAGTAAAGAACGAAAACAAATGAGATATTTGTGGAAATGCGAATAAGGGTAGGGAGGGGAGAGGGTGGTATAATCATTTTCAAGGGAAGCTAATCTTCTCTTATTGTACCTATATTTCCATCGATCATAATACAAACAAATATTGATATGTTTGATTCTGACAAAAAAATCTGGTTACATTTTTCACGACTTTTGTCTTTATTTATTTTAAACATGTATTCGTTTATAACATACTTTTATTTCATCTCATTTCCTGCTGACTTTTGGTAGCAATGGTTGAAACTCGTGAGTCACGTCATCAGCCTGTCGTCTGCTACCGAGGTGACGTCACGAGGCGGTACAGTTTCCGATCTCCAGCAAGTTGTGAGACCTGCGGAAGATCTATGTTGTGGATTTAAAGGGGGCCTTAACACAGTCGATCCACCGCTGGCGAGGCCCCCCTCTGACCCCGAAACCGGGGTGCATGCTATTGTCTTGCAAGGCGGGCTCACAGACATGCATTCTGACCAGGTGGTCAAACCAATTAATTTGCTGCCGGTCCAACTACAAGCCGATTGATATGGCACCAATCATTTCTCGTATTTCCTACCAACTAACCAATTGAACGTGTGCGTTAATTTAAATCACAGAGAATCTTTATAATACGATCATTGCAATTTGTGACAGCAACGCATTTTTCATTTAAATCACAGAGAATCTTTATAATACGACCATTGCAATTTGTGACAGCAACGCATTTTTCATTTAAATCACAGAGAATCTTTATAATACGATCATTGCAATTTGTGACAGCAACGCATTTTTCATTTAAATCACAGAGAATCTTTATAATACTGTAGGGAACCTTGCGTCGTCTCTGATTATCTGACTAATTTATCTGGTTGATAACCTTGGCCTTGCTCACTCGTACTGCACTAATGAATACAACTCAACATTTGTAATAGTCCTTGAACATTTATTTGTCTTATCCTTTGCTTCACTTTCTCTCGCTCTCTCTGTCGTACTTAACTCCGACTGTCACGTCCCTCTCTACTCCCGTCTGACCACCTGCCTGCCCGGCTGAGTTCTCCCCGGCTGAGTTCTCCCCGGCTCAGTTCTGCCCTGCTCAGTTTTACTGTCTCTTTTATAAGTCCCAAGTTCCCAGGGCCCCAATCCCCTTCTTATGTAACACACCGCGTAATAGGTCATAAACCAACGCCGCCATTCCGTCGTGGGCAATCTGACAAGCTTGACACTTTGTTTGGTCAGTGGTCTTAGGTCATAAAACCAACGCCATCATCCCTTACGGGTTGACTATTGTCTGGACACTACCTACACAGACTACAGGTCTGGACACGCCACAATACGATCATTGCAATTTGTGACAGCAACGCATTTTTCATTTAAAGTAAAGAGCCCTTAAAACACAGTTTTTAGTATAAATCTTTTATAAAATGTAATGTTGAGCGATGGAGGTGGGGCTGAATAAAAGCACTTTATAAGAATCTCAATTAGTGCTCCCCCCCCCCCAAAGCTGGCAATTGCTCTTTCTTTTTAAAACCCCTGAACTATATTCATATTCTAATGACCCACCCCGTTTTACACCTCAGGGTTTATTTCACCAACTATTTCACCAACTATTTCACCAACTATTTCACCAACTATTTCACCAACTATTTCACCAACTATTTCAGAAAAAACAAAAGAAAATATTACGCACCAAACGCACTTGCGATCTTTCTTTTACAAAGAATCTCATTTGGCGCAGTTAGCGGGAATTTTATTTCATGAAATCAGTGACGTTATATTTCCTCCATCTTCTCTTGAAAAACTGGACAATTTTATTTTTAGGATGTTGGGAATTTGAGCTAAAAATTTCAAAAATGTGTTGTCATCAGCAACGAGTCGATGTGACAAGTTTCAGCTCGATGGGTTGGTGGGAAGTGGGTCAATTACCCATCCGAAGATTTTGCCAGCCACGAACAAAAAGCGAGGTTAATATCAAGGATTTAAATTTTGAAAATCTCAAAGCGTTTCTTCAAGAATGGCTTAATTTGAAACTCAAAACACAAGCCTTCCACACTTCTGTCATGTCTGATGATTGAACAAGTGTTTACTCTGGCATTAATGCAGACACTACGGCATTACTGCAGACACTCCGGAATTACTGCAGACACGTGGGCATTACTCCAGACACTCCGGCATTACTACAGACACTCCGGCATTACTCTAGACACTCCGGCATTACTCCAGACACTCCGGCATTACTCCAGACACTCCGGCATTACTCCAGACACTCCGGCATTACTCCAGACACTCCGGCATTACTCCAGACACTCCGGCATTACTCCAGACACTCCGGCATTACTCCAGACACTCCGGCAACAGTCCAGACAGAAGACAAATCTCTGCTACTCTGGCGCTCAAGTTTTCTCTGACCATCTCCGAAATATTTCGCGCGCCGCTGCTGAGAGATTTGATACGGGCTCATACCCCCGACTGGGGCCAGGTATTTATACAAAGGCTCACCTTGTCCAGGTGGTTACCTTTGATTATTTGAAATGTTACATAAATATAATTCCTTCCGACGTCTCGCCTGTCCTTCATTTTGTTTGATACCCCCGGAGGCACTGGGTTCACTCTAAGCTTTGTCAAGAATCGAAAAGAGAAGAATTGTGTATAGAGCAGATGTGTTCAGGGGTGAATTTATAAAGGTGGGTGGGTTGGGGGTGGGGAGAACATGGGAACATGCACCATAATCATGTTATGACATATCATATGGGATACATTATTCGCAAACAGATCCGTCACGTGACTTTTGGGGGCCAACTTCCAATTTTCGCGGTTTTGTTTCATAATTGATTGTAATAATAATAATAAAGTATATTTGTAAATCACGCTTCATCCCCAAAGGCTCGAAGCGCGGTACAAAGTCAACCATATTAAAAGAGATGTGTAGAGTATTATTGTAGATAGTTGATAGTAGATAGTGAATAATTGATAGTAGATAGTTGATAGGTGATCGTTTCATAACTGATTGTTGATAGTTCTATAGTTGATAGTTGATGGCTCAATTTGTTTCCACACCAATGCGTTGGGCCGGCCTAACATATCCGAGGTTGCAGGCCCCCACTCGACGCATCTGTTCGTAAAGCATATGAAGCTATGTGTATCGTGTTCAAACCCTCGGTTCACAATTATAAGTTATGGAACACCTGCCTGTGTTAAAAAGAGTGGAGGCGTTGTTATGGACGTAGTACCCGGTATGCGAAATTGCAGTTTTCCGTTATGCTTATATGATTTTTTCTATAATATAATTTACATGTTATATTTTCCGTTATTCGAACATACTTTCCCACTGTCTTATACACGGGCCTTGACCTCCTATAAAAATATATATTATACTTGCTTACACTTCCGTTATTTTAAGTTATATGTTTACTTCCGTTATGCTTACCTTTACTTTACATGCTTATATATACTCTTTGGTATACGTACTTAACTTTGTAAGTTCACACGTACAGAGCCAGGAAGGCATATTTCATGTATGGAACACATAGTGACAGATCCAGGAAGGCAGATGTCATGTAAGGGTAACAGTATGACAGAGCCCGCGATGCATATGTCATGTATAGGAATCCCAGAGGGACAGAGCCAGCAAGGGCAGAACACTGTTCTAATTATGTTTTACGTACCTGCAGAATTATTGGCAAGAGAGTTCTGGCTGGAGGGTAGGTAGAAAAAAGGTGGGGGTGGGAGTAGGGGAGGGTGGAGTGGGGCTGATCTTATACAAACAGGGTGAAGGAAACTTTGTTCACTCAGCATTCCTATTGGTGAGCACGAGGGCAGACGGACTTGCGTGCTGACAAAAGAGAGCCTGCAGTCTGTCTACCTGTGGCTGCCAGATTCGAGAGAACGAATTTACCTTAGTCAGGGATTCTCATCATTTGCTATTTTGACATTTGTTTTTACACAATATTCGTTACACTCAAGTGTCTAAGTCTACCGTTTTGCAGCGCTGTACTCCTTCTTGATGAATCCCGCACCCCTACAATGCAGAGGCGTAGCTAGAGTGTTTGGCGCCCGGGGGACAAGATTCGCGCCCGGGGACAAGTTTCATTTTAAAGCGCCCTCTTTTCCTTTTTTCAACTCTGAAACCCATTATTTTCATCAATAAAATAATACCAAAGCACATTTTGGCGCCCCTAACTTATTGGCGCCCGGGTACATCTGTACCCCCTGCCCCCACCCTTACGCTACGCTTCTACTACAATGAAAAGAAAGTGCTAATAAAAATACAAATAAAACAGATTTTTCTGGGTCTCCTAGCAGCTCCTAACACTGCCTCAACCGGCAGTGTTGTTGCATATAACAGTGTTGTTGCATATAACCAGCAGTGTTGTTGCATATAACCGGCAGTGTTGTTGCATATAACCGGCAGTGTTGTTGCATATAACCAGCAGTGTTGTTGCATATAACCGGCTGTGTTGTTGCATATAACCAGCAGTGTTGTTGCATATAACCGGCAGTGTTGTTGCATATAACCGGCAGTGTTGTTGCATATAACCGGCAGTGTTGTTGCATATAACCGGCAGTGTTGTTGCATATCCGTATCATTGCTGGTAGGAATGGGTCGCTATCAAATGATATGAAATAAATCCAATCCATTGTTATGGATGCCACCGGCTGACCCTCCTAAATGGATGCGCTGTTAGTCCCAAGCCCCAAAGAATACACCAACAAAGCGGATGTATTAAGCAGGCAGAATAATTGTCAAAGACATAAACACGAGAATCCTTGGTGCTAAACTTTGTACTAGGCATGCTGCTAAGTTCAAAATCGTCAAAATCTGGCAACAGCACTGGAGCTACTGCTACTAGTCCTGACATAGCTGAGGCTGGCTAGCCTGACAGATTTGTTTGGCTTGAAAACATACGCCCGTGGAAAGGAGCAAGTAGTTTTGCGCATCGCAAAATGGGAAGACAGGATAATCTAAGGAGAAACAAATGCGTTAATTAATGTATCGGCACCATAATTAGGACTTTTCCCACGACAACAATTTAGCCGTGCGGTGTACTAGCTGAACTTTTACCCATGATTCTTTCTTTGGGTGAATATTTTGTTAAACTACTTCATATGCGATAATCAAGTAAATGCAGATTATAGAATTTTCTAAATAGAATAAAAATTAAACGTCAAGTGTACTTTTGTGTTGAATATTTGATGACTCAATGGGATTTTATTTTTAGTCTGTTTAACCAAATTTTATTTAAGTACTCAAGTATTTTAATTATGTAGTTGTTCGGTTGTTCAGTTAAACTTAGAACATTAACCATCTGTAATTGCTTTATAGTGTCACATAACATACATTTTTCTTTATCTATAGACGTTAGGCAACAAACATTGATTGTCATCATAGGTTGCATACAACGATATTGCTCCGTAAACAACTCGAACACTCATATTACGACAATAAATTTATTGACGTGCTATTAAAATATCAATGTTAAATCGTAATAAGAAATCAACTTCTTTTTAAATAGATATTTTAAATAAAACGTATCTATTTTTTTATGATACTCGACCAAGCTTGTGTAGAAAAAAAATGCGATGTGAAAGTTTGATGTAAAATACGTAGGGGCAAAACTCACCTTGCATCAACGACAAAAAAAAAAACAACAACAAAATCACTTAACGTTGTCCAGAAGCAGGCATGATAGGAAACGGTGATACGCATTCATTAAACAGTTCACGTGGTTGGACGTGATAATTAACATCTGATGACTGACATGTGACATCATCAAACATGTTTGATCGATGGAGGTGCATGTGAAATTATCTAACTTCTCATCTAAAAATGTTTGAAGGCAAAATGTGGTATTTTTAAGATTTTTCTGGCTCTGCCACCATGTGATCCCTACATGAAATCTGCCTTGCTGTCTCTGCCACCCTGTGATCCCTACATGAAATCTGGCTCTGCCACCCTGTGATCCCTACATGAAATCTGCCTAGCTGGCTCTGCCACCCTGTGATCCCTACATGAAATCTGCCTAGCTGGCTCTGCCACTCTGTGATCCCTACATGAAATCTGCCTAGCTGGCTCTGCCACTCTGTAATCCCTACATGAAATATGCCTTGCTGTCTCTGCCACCCTGTGATCCCTACATGAAATCTGCCTAGCTGGCTCTGCCACACTGTGATCCCTACATGAAATCTGCCTAGCTGGCTCTGCCACTCTGTGATCTCTACATGAAATCTGCCGTGATGGCTCTGCCACTCTGTGATCCCTACATGAAATCTGCCTTGCTGGCTTTGCCACTCTGAATACGGTACAAAAATTGCATTTCTACATTTCCAACCTCACATTTATTCTAAATTTATTGCAGTTTCCTTACAACTTTGATTACGTGCGGGGTTCAGTCCCTTATACAAATATGGTTTCGTATTGTGAAATGATTTTGAAAAGACATAATCAGCAAGACATGTTTGTTGATATTTGATAAGTTCACGAATCGAACGATCCCCTGATATATCAACAAACATTATTTGTGTACCGAGGCAGTTTCAAAATAGAATCGCGGTAAATGTCAAATTTTTATTTTTGGAAAGCCCAATCTGGCAGTGACGTCATTAAACAAAAGGTACAGAATGTTGGCCAGGTAATCGCACCATCTTACTTTTATCTTGCGAACATGTGTACAACCATTATCCCTATCACAAGGGCAGGTGAGATTAAATTAGGCGATGCGACGTCAAGGGCACGAAATAAACGAACACATGGCAGGGAAATAAGGGCGGTACTAGACGCCCCCCCCCCCCCCAACCCATCCAATATTTTAAGAAGTATAGTTACGACGTGTGTCGTGGAATGTACTAGAAATTGTGAATTAGTTAGATGGGTTTTTTATAGGGCTGAGCAAAGCTTTGAAAATAAAATGTACATGCTGCGAATTTTGTACAATTATTTGTCTTAGCAAGATGTATATCTTTGGTTATGACCATGTCACTTTCTATTAACCAATAATATTTAATTTAACCTGCTGACTGGCTTATAAGTTGCCAAAGTTTGTGTGGATCAAAAATGCTCAGCCTCCTTTCCCTTCTAAAGACCTGTTTTAAAATATAAATCTGTTTGTGGATAGCAACATCTTTTTCATAATGGGTAACGGCACTAAAAAGGCTGAGAACCGCTGGGTTAGGATTATATTACATAACTATTAGTGTTTTGAAGCCTTCAACTTTGATGACTTCGGTATTGCAACTGATTCTATATGTGTACTTTTCGCCTCCCCCACGACTGGGTGGAACACTTTAAAGATAAATCATTTTAGTAACACCCGGACTCACCGGGTATTGTCTCGAAATTCTTTGAGGCAGACCGGGTATTTAAAAAAAAAAAAAAAGCTGCATCCGGCCAAGCCCTAGTTAGTCACCGCGGCGGTGTCAGTTTAAATAAGTATTTGGAGAATCATTGGGTAGGGTAGGTAGCCGTCAGTGAAGGAGTGAACCAATTTAAATAGACCTATATTTGGAGAATCATGGGGTAGGTTAGATGGTAGGTTAGATAGCCGTCAGTGAAGGAGTGAACCAATTTCAATAGAACTATATTTGGAGAATCATGGGGTAGGTTAGATAGCCGTCAGTGAAGGAGTGAACCAATTTCAATAGAACTATATTTGGAGAATCATGGGGTAGGTTAGGTAGCCGTCAGTGAAGGAGTGAACCAATTTCAATAGATCTATATTTGGAGAATCATTGGGTAGGTTAGGTAGCCGTCAGTGAAGGAGTGAACCAATGTCAATAGACCTATATTTGGAGAATCATTGGGTAGGTTAGGTAGCCGTCAGTGAAGGAGTGAACCAATTTCAATAGACCTATATTTGGAGACACTTTGAAGCCACAGAACTAACCATACCGTGGCACGTGCATGAAATAAAAGTGAATGTGTTAAATAAAATATAATTATATGTACATTAAATTATTATTTGTTTCATTTAGCGTTTAACTTTAGTAAGAGAATTCCAGACTATTTACTAATTGAGCAGTTCCTTATCAATCAAATTGAATGGTTGATCCTTTCATCGTTATTTTTATAGATGAGTTAAGAAATTTGATGTGTGATGCCCATAAGCTTTAATTTTTCATAAAACCATTTCATAACAAGACCAGTGTTTACTTATGATGCTTAGGCCACTGTCAATAACAATTCATAGAGACACAATTCATAGACACAATTCATAGAGACACAATTCATGGAGACACAATTCATAGAGACACAATTCATAGAGACACAATTCATGGAGACACAATTCATAGAGACACAATTCATGGAGACACAATTCATAGAGACACAATTCATAGAGACACAAATAAATAGAGACACAATTCATAGCGATACACTTCATAGACATAATTCATAGAGATACACTTCAGATACAATTCATAGACACAATTAATAGACACAATTTATAGACATTATTCATAGAGGCACAATTCATAGATACACAATTGATAGAGACACACTTCATAGGGGCACAATTCCTAGAGACACAATTCATAGAGACACAATCCATAGACACAATTCCTAGAGACACAATTCATAGAGACTCAATTCATAGAGACACAATTCATAGAGACTCAATTCATAGAGACACAATTCATAGAGACTCAATTCATAGAGACACAATTCATAGACACAATTCATAGAGACACAATTCATAGAGACACAATTCATATAGACACAATTCATATAGACACAATCCATAGACACAATTCCTAGAGACACAATTCATAGAGACTCAATTCATAGAGACTCAATTCATAGAGACGCAATTCATAGAGACACGATTCATAGAGACACAATTCATAGACACAATTCATAGAGACACAATTCATATAGACACAATTCATAATAAATAAATAAATAGAGACACAATTCATAACGCTACACTTCAGACAAAATTCATAGACTCAATTCATAAAAATACAATTCATAGAGACTCAATTCATAGACATAATTCATAGAGGCAAAATTCATAGATACACAATTCATAGAGACACAATTCATAGAGACACAATTCATATGCATAATGTTTAGAGACACAATTCATAGAGACACAATTCATAGAGACATAATTCATAGATACACTATTCATAGAGACACAATTCATATGCATATTGTTTAGAGACACAATTCATAGAGACACAATTCATAGAGACATAATTCATAGATACACTATTCATAGAGACACAATTTATAAAGACACTATTCATAGATTCACAACTCACAGACACAATTCATAAAGACCAATTCATAGAGACACAATTCATAGACAAAATTCATAGACACAATTCACCTTGTGTTTCATCTCTAAAAGACAAAGATGTTGTGACACTGCCATCTGTATCCTGACAAAGACGTTGTGACACTGCCATCTGTATCCTGACAAAGACGTTGTGACACTGCCATCTGTATCCTGACAAAGACGTCGTGACACTGCCATCTGTATCCTGACAAAGAGGTTTTCCCTTTGCATCGCCCACTCACTCAAGTTTGGCGTTAAATCTAGGTCACAGCGTGTTTTTCTTAAGTGAACTTTTTACAGGAAATGAACTTCCACCTGTTGGTGTTGTCTCCTGACATTAGTAATTTCCCTCATAGCAGCTCCCCTTCCACACACACACTCACACACGCACCCTTAAAGTCAGTTAATTCGCTTGCGTCCTTCTAACATTTCTTTCAAGTAGCAAATTACTTGATCTACTCCAAGATGACAATTACCTTAACGAATGTTGAACTATTGTATTAGTATTATCTTTTTGTCTTTACGATTTCTTTAGTTGCAACAAAGCCATCCATCCACTCTATAACATGGAAAAGAAATGTTTCTAGACATGTTTTATTGGTAGTAGCGTAAACAATAAATGAATGTTGATGGGGAATGGAATTGACGCGTTTTGTGTGTGTGTGTGCGCGTGTGTGGTGCACGGTATGTTTCTAATATGCCCAAACACGTCAGTGAACTTTGCAAGAAAAACCATTGGACCAAACATGTCATTGTCTGGTTAACTTTGATACTCATTCTCATGCTTGGACATTGGTCTATATTTTTACAAATTTGTTTCAAATATTGACTTTGTCATGGATAACATCACAATGGGAGTCGGCATGCATTTTCACTTCTGTTCATTTCAATTTTAGCGCCATCTTTCTGGACTTTGGTCACTCATTCACCGACGAAATTTATTGGACTTTGGTCACTCGCTGACTATCTTTCTGTACTTTTGTAACTCAGTGCTGACTATCTGTCGGGATTTTGGTCTCTTAGTAACTGATTCAACTCATACGTGGTCGGAAGGAGGTTGTCTGGGGGGGGGGGGGGGGGCTCTACTCGAGGCTTTACTTTGGAACATCATAAGGCTATTAAAATGGCTGAGTGTATGCGACTGTTTGGTGTTGTGTGTGTGGTCACCTGGTAGTTGTTCCTACACAGTGCACCATGCTGTGTTGGATTCAATTCTCATCCCGCCAGGAAGTTAAAAAATACGATTCTCGTTACTGAACGCCATGAAGTGCTCGGGTCGTCTGGCTGTTGGCACAATATAAGGAAACACTTGTTGGCTGTTCCGGCTTATGTAACAGGTAGGTGGCCCGTTCATCGGTGGGGCGTCCTATGTAGTCTTCATCGGCAGTCAAGTGGTTAATTAATTTCCGAGTAACCCAGAGTCGTGTCGATCATGGGGGAGCGGCTTCATTAGCAGGACCCCTCTGATTGACTGATTTGATTGATGGACTGATTTGATTGATTGACTGATTTGATTGATGGACTGATTTGATTGATTGAGTGTGTTGGATAAACTGAGATAACTAATCAACTGTTGAAAAAAAAATATTCGAAATTTCTTTCCGTAAAATGTTTACACATGAAGAAGTATGCCTCTCTATCTCTCTCCCCCCCCCCCACACACACACCACCACCACCACCCACTCTACATTTAACATTCACATATAATGGTTTGAATTCTGATATTTTTTATCAACATTCAGAAAACGTGTTGGTTGGGAAAACATGATTATTCCCTATTTTATTAGTTATTTCAAATACGTTTTAATCAATTTATATAATATATAAATATATATATTCTATATAAATGTCTGAGTGGCAATAAATATTTATAAAACTCATTGATTGATGGATTCTTTTGGTACCTGATCTTGCACTTCTGTTTTTCCCCAATAGTACACAATAATCATATCAGAGGCTGCTTCCTTCAGCCACCATTTATAAAATAATTGAAGAAAAATAAACACACAAATTGCGATTAAGATCGAATTGGATTTATTCCGATTTTTCAAGCAGCCACCATGTCACGTTGGAAGTTACGGAACTTGGCTGAACTCTTGAACCATAATCCTAATCCGGGTCAAGATTTTAAAGCTTTTTTTTTAAAATTCAAGAAATGTTTAAAACAAAAGGCACCTTTGTCCAATACGTTGTCTATTCCCATAACAAGAACACTGCCAAACAGGTTCGACTCAGTCGTAACAAATGGAGCATATAGGCTTAGGGACCATTAAAACTGTTGGCAGATTTATAATTCCGTTGAGAGTGAAATAATTGGAGGCGTCTGGGAATGTGTGATGACGAAATATTGACCCAAATTAAAGACAGGGGCAGGGAACTCCAACTCAAGATTGGGGGGGGGGGGGTTTGGGATTGATACGTCATGACTGAAAGAAGAATAACCGAAAGACAATGTGAGGGTGTGTGAGAAGATGTGTGTTTCAGGGTCAGCAAGGAGAATGGTGCGATTTTCTAAAAAGAAACGTACTTGTTTGGCGGTTAGATTATGAGGGATGATGGGTAATGATGTCGGCATTATAACTTAAACTGATCTGCACGTATGATGCTATTAACCTAATAGGTGGTTGTACGCCGCTTATCACATGCTACATTTCATTTGTCACATAAGAATATGACATGCACATGTGGCTTAAGCTGACTTTCATTAGTGAAATAAGAATATGACATGCACATGTGGCTTAAGCTGACTTTCAGTAGTGAAATAAGAATATGACAGGCACATGTGTCTTAAACTGCCTTTCAGTTGTAAAATAACAATATGACATGGACGTTTGGCTTAAGGTGCCTTTCGTTTGTGACATAAGAATTTGACGAAAACCTCGGCGACAAGTGGTGTACATTTAATAGAGGGACGACAGGAACTTAGAACATTGACGCCTTCGCACTCAATAATGCACTGCTTGTAAAATTCAGGGGCAATGAACAATCTGTTATCAAACAGTTTTCTACCGATGTTTTGTAGATAACTTACTGTTAACCCATTTGCCACAGTTCGGTGAGATTTTTTTAAAGATTTGCGTGAAGTTGTAGGAAATGTAAACTTATAAAGAAATGGATAAATTACCGCAAGCTAATAACAGTTCTGCCCAAGATGTTGAAATTGTTTAATCAAAACAACGGGTATGATTTGGCGGATTATCTCCCTTTCATGTTTTCAATTTCCCTACTCTCTATCTACACAAATTATCTCCCTTACATATGCACCATTCCACGATCTCATTTCTCCGGTAATTTAAGTCCGCTAGTTGTAGCTGAGAATTCGGTAGTTCTTGTATGCGTGATAGATAGGGAGAGAGAGATGGGGGTTGGGGGGGGGGGGGCACCTGTGCACACGTTTCTTCGCTGCTTCATAGTTGCCCTCCCCTCTCTACGCACTTTTAGTAAATATGTTTTCAAGTTAAGGGAAGTAATTCAATATGATTATTTATGTTAACAGTCCCCTCATCACCATACCTTGTTTATTCGTTCCCCACGCATCTTTTCTTTTTTACCCGGAATCCGACAATGGCAAAATAAATTAAACAGCAGACGATGCGAGTTGAAATCTTACCACAAAAGTTTCACATAACCATCGAGCTGCAATACACCAGTGGCGTAGTGAGGGAGGGGCAAGGGGGGCATCATGCCCCGGGCGCTACTCACAAAGGGGCGCCAATTGGTATATTTTACAATAATATTGTATGGTTTTCGAATAGGGGGGGGGCGCTAAAAAGGTATTGTGCCCCGGGCGCGAGTAAAGCTCACTACGCCACCGCAATACACATGTAACAATAGTAACATAATACAAATTCATATTATTATTTATCGATATCAATTAACCTACATTTACACGGCTGAATTTTAAAATATTTGTGCATTGTATTGTTTTTTTTTTTTTAAACCGATTGATAAATATTTCTGTAATAGTATTCAGTTGCGTTATGTGATAGCAGTTTTTAACACTTAACGGACAGATGTAATCGTTGTTAAATTAACACTAAAGGACTACACCTTATTGTTTATTTTTATTTTTTTAAGAACAGATTTTTGTGAGGTCGCCAGCTGGAGTGGAAAATAAAATTATTTTTATTTATTTTTTAAACATTTTGTTGCAATTTTCATTTTTAATCGCTGTCGTAAAGTTTGAATATATTATTTTTATATTTGATTCATTTAAATATTCTGTGAGAGCGAGAAATCTATATTCAATATGTTTTCTTTTAGCCCATTTAATATGTATCGTGGTCGCGGGTTACTTTGTGTCTGTAAAATGGCGTCTGAGTCAAAATAACCTTGCGACCTGTGTGCTAGACCTACTCAGCTCATAATTTAGTTAGATGTTATCGTCTGTATTCTATTAATATTTCTTGTACAAATCACATTAGTCCCTTCTGGGTAGTTCAGGACCGGAAAATGTATTTTTTTTTAAAATAAAAAATATATATATATATTGCCATGACCATGCTTTTTTTAATGTTGGCTGCACTATTAATCAACTTATTTTTCCTAGCCTACATTCTATTTTATCAAATCTTTTTTTAAATTAAAAAGTTAATATTTCAAAAGCGTACGTCAGATTTATAAAATAAAAGAGATTATACTTTATGATATCAGATATGCCTTTACCGGGGCCGTCCATTTATTTCGTCAACAAAATAAGGGGGAGGGGTGGACAAAGTTTGACAGTTGTTGGAAGGGGTGGGGGCGACAGAAAGTAGCGTCATCAATTCTATTGGGCTCATAATTTATTTAAAAATATATTTTAATAGTTGTAAAATTCGTAATATATCAAATGATCAGATCAGCGCGGACTACACGTTATTGGGCCTAAGAAATTACCACCTGCTCCACAGAGAGGAGATGGCAATTATTGCACTAAGAGAAATTGCTGGTATTTTAAGCGCTGAATAGTCAGACTAAAGGATGATCTGAGCCGGTTCTCTAATAGTATTATTATGACTGGTTGCTATTCCAACGATACAAATGAATGACTAAAAACCAGTCGTAGACTTAAAATTGACTTCCGGTGTTAACAAGTTTATTTGCATTCACTTATAATTCGCTTTCAAATACAGAAAATTATGTCGTGATCTATGACGTCTCAAATTCGTACATTTAAATACTTTTTGACTGTCAATCCAACCAATATATTATATTTAATAATACACCAACCTCTCTCCACACTAGATCTATACTATGTCCATAACTCCTTAAATTATAATATATGGATACATTATAATTATATTCAGAATTTATTCTTTTCTTTCAGCTTCGAGCTAGACCTTACTTACCAGCAACATGGGGGTGGGCGATGACGTTGCGCCCCGTTTTACTCAAAAGCCCGCACTCAGACAGGAAGACAATGGCCAGAAACTTGTGTTCCATTGTGTCCTGGAAGCTTCTCCCAAACCAGATATCGCTTGGTTTATGGGGACAACACCTCTTCAAGACACAGACAGAACTCGTATGAGGACAGAGCCAGCAGGTGGATCAGCATTCAACGTGATCCTGGAGATACTGGGAGTAGCACAGAGTGATGCAGGGACATACAAAGTAGTAGCAAAGAACAGGCTCGGAGAAGTGTCAGCATCAATCAATTTGAACTTTAGCGGTTAGTTCAATATTTTTAGTTACCATATTTTTTTAAAATCCAAGATTATCCACTTAATCTGATTCTGATTTTTATCATTGTCTCAGACTCAAATGAAAGTCAACTAAGTTGGCGATTATCAACAATTTTACTGTCAACTAAACTTGTTTCTTTTTGTGGTTGTACTTTCATTTCTATTGATAAATAAATAAATTTGTGTTCTTAATTTTTAGATCACAAATTATGATTTTAATTTTTTATATATTAACACTATTGTTAATTTTATATACATTTTTAATTTTATATATATTTATATTTGCTCATTGTATTCCTAAACTTTGTTTCAGCAGCAGGTGGACAAAAACAGTAAGTTAATATTGTTAATGAAAATCAAAACTAAAAGATAGGTCAACTACAATTTTAAACTATTTTATTCTCCTAATATGTCTAATTTGTTTATCTATAGATGGATTGTTGTTTTTATTTTACATGTACTGGAGATGAAGCTGACTTTAAAAAATGTGGGTGTACAGCTAGGATTATTTAGGTTATAGGCCTACTAGCATGAACAAAAATAGCCCTTAGGTCAGAGTAAAGTTTCAAATCACTTTGGAAAAAGACCCTTAATCATAAAATCAACTCTTAATGTTAACTAGATACAGTGATGATCTGAATTCTGTTGAACTTTGAATGAATATTCAAATCCTTTCTAGACAAGAAGGAATAGCACCAAACTTTATACAGAAACCAGTCACTAGGCAAGAAAACAATGGCAAAAAACTATTGTTTGAATGTGCATTGACAGCAGACCCAGCCCCTGCAATCACATGGTATAAGGATAATGCAGTCATCCAAGCTTCAGGTATTTGGACATACTTAAACTTGATCACAAATTGACATAAGTATCAAGTCAGTGTTATTGTTATCATCATTGTTACAAAATGTGGTTAGCATTGTTGTTTAGCGTACTTCACTTTGATATGGTGTTTATGATGGGGACTTTCGACGACTTAATTTTGGATCTGTATTGACTGATTGTTATTTTCAAAGGTGTTGTTTTAGTGTGTGAAAGTAAATGTTGTTTCAGATACATTATCCCTGTTACATATTAATTCAGTTAAAGTTTTATCCTAATTTAATGACAAGTATCGTATGCTAGTTAAATCACACTAAAGTATTATTTTTACTTTTCTTTAGGTCGTTTCAATATTCGTGCTGAGCCTAGGGAGAACAAAACATACTTCCTTGTTCTTGAGATCAACGATGTTGCGGCTCAGGATGCAGGCAACTACAAAGTGACAGCCAAAAACACTTTGGGAGAGAGCAATGCAACAATTAGGCTGAACTTTGACAGTGCGTACTGGCATGAACTCAGTAGTTTATTGTTTTGTTCATTTATGTGCTTCTCTTTGTGTTAAATAGTAGATAACATAGATTTCTGTCAAATTTAACCATTGCAAAAAAAAAATATTGCTTTATGAAATTGTAATATTTTTTGTTTGCACCAAAGAGCTTTTAGTGACAAAAATGTAATAAATTATTCTTAATAAAAAAATTGAACTATTTTATAAACTATAAATTTAAAAAAGTTAAATTTAAAAATGAGTGAATATTTTTGGGTGAGTTGCAATTTTATGTGGTTTTAAAAAACACATTGAAATTTCATAAATTAGCAATTGAACATTTTAAATAACACAATAATTTTCACAGTATTTTCTGATTATTTAAAACTATAAAAAGGAGAAAGGTTTATAATGTTGGCTTATAAGTTTTGTGAGTAGCCTGTCAACATTATATACAATATCATCTCCGCTCTTATCATTTGCTTTTAACTGAAGTCTCGTATTAAAGATATTATGCTCACAAACTTCAACAGTTATCTTTGACATATTTTCAAGCTTATGTCGATGAAAGGCGAATAAAGTTAATAAAGAAGGTTAGCAGTTCATGTCGCCAAATTTTATTTTAAAAATTCAAATAGATAAAAAATTCATTTGGATCTACACTCATCTAATATAAAATACGCAGAAAATAATAATAAAAACAATGATAATTTGCTTACAAACAGATTTTCACCGAAAAAGAAATTAGTCTTAGTTGTTCAAAAGAAAGAAAGGGTTGAAAAGTGATGAGACATAAAATGAAATTGTCAACTTCAAATTAACATACTTCATTTTAAAGTTATTTTTAGCAACAAAAACTGTCTCCTGTAGTGTAACAGTTAACCCTTTGTCAGCTGTGAATTACTCAGTTTCTTTAAATGGCTATAAGTGTGGAGCTTTATTAAGGGACAAATCAATATATTCTTTCAGGGCATTTCATTATTTGATGTTATGTTCTATTTATAGATTTAGAATTGATTGTGTTGTTGTTGTTGCTGTTGACTTTCATCTCATGCTATGTGTTAAATTAGTGTTATGGTTCTCAATTTGTTGTATGGCATAATACATTTTAATGTTATTCAATGTTTATTTATTATTATTATTATGGGTAGTTTTCTATAGCATGGTACCCCAGCCTAGGGCTGGGCTCACCGCGCTGTACATGCAAATTAAAATGAACTTAAAAAATATAAATTAAAAACCAACCATTCCATAACAATTTACATGTGAAGCCATGGACGGCACTCAGCAGCATCGTTTAACTTTCTCATCATCAACTATTTTGATAACTCCCCTCCATGTCCAATAAGTTGAGAACCATAAATTAGAAGTTCTAAAATTTTATCTCATGTGTCCATGGGCTTGACAATTTTTTAATTTTTTCTTATTTCTGAAAAAATATGATTAGAAGATATTTCTTCAACTCTTTTTTTTTTTACACAAAACAATTTCATTTTTGCTTGTGTCACTGTTATGCACATTATTAGTTGTTTCTGTGTTGCACATTAACACACTATTACTTTAGGCTCAATGATCTCACAACAAGAAAACCTACAAGGCTCAAGGCCCCAGTTTGTTCAGAAGCCGACCATACGTCAGTCTGGCAAATCTATAATCATTGAATGTCAGCTCACAGCTGCACCAGAGCCAACAATTATCTGGTCGCAGAATAATGTCCCTTTACAGCAATCTGGGCGCATAATCCAGAATTTGAAATCTGATGGTCAAGTGCATTTTATTAGTCTTGAGATAACACAGGTGACCTTACAAGACAGTGGAGAGTATCGGGCTTTAGCCAGAAATGCACTGGGTGAAGCAACAGCAACTATAACTCTTAATTTTGAAGGTGAGAGCTGATTATGCCCCTTTCTTACAAACTTTAAATGAATTAATCTGTAGACGATCCAGAAAAAACACCAGTGGAAATGCTATAGGACGGAAATGCCATTCTACAATTTAATTTTTAAAATAAATATATAGGGCCTATTCACTGACGTCACATATAATTCTTGTTTTTAATTTGCTGTTGTTGGTTTTCACTGTGTTGTCTTTGCTTGTAGTTAGTTAACTTCAAAGTCAATCAAGTCATTGTGTTCTGCATGGTTTATTGGAATTTATATTTTTTGTAATCAGTGTTTTATCAAAATCTTTGTCTAAAATTAATTTATTTTTGAAAAAAAAAATGATATACAGTAGCAAAGTTGTGTCATGTCATTTCAAGGAAAAGCTAAAGAAAAATTAATTTATTCATGACCCTTGAGTTACAAGGTCAATAAAGATTAAATTTATAAATTGTTGAATACTTAATTTATAAGAAAGCATACAGAAATTTTTAGATCCTAAAAGTAATATTTTTTTCTAATCCAAGTCACTATATTTGTCAAACTCTGACAATTAGTAATACAAATTTATCAAATAAAAAGTGTACCAGTAGCCCTAGTTTGTTGACGCCACACAAACATTTTTGTTATTAACATTTTTCATCTCTTCCCACGGCTCCTATCCGTACCATGATCTAGGCAGTAAAAAGCCACAGTAAGTATATTTTCTTTCTGTTTTCCACCACTGTTTTTTTTATGTATTAAAATAAGCTATCCTTTTTTTTTAGAAAACATATTTTTTTTTTGTCTTATTGTTTTGTAATAATTATACTGTCATAATACAAGTACATTTATTGGTTACTCATAAAAAAAAAATATAACAGAATTGTTAACACATGTTCAGCATCAGTTTCAGTTTTGCTATTATAAAATGACAGTTTAAAATATAGGCCTACATATTTTTAAAAATTATCAAATTCTAAAAATATTAAATAATAAATGGCAGAGCATTCAAATGCCCCCTAGACTTTAGCTGGATGCCTATGTCATAGATTTCAGCCCTGTCCATAATCAATACCATGATATAATAACTAAAATGACTTTATTTAACTTATGCAGAGGTCAGGATGGTAAAGCCCCTCACTTCACTCAAAAGCCCACCATCAAACAGCAACAGAACCTCCTGCTCATGACCTGTCTGCTGGAAGCTAAGCCAACACCACAGATCAGGTGGTTTAGAGACACAACAGAGATAGGAGATGGCGGTCGCTACTCCATCACCTTGCAGCGAGATGCAAGTGGCGCAGATCTCTACACTGTTGTGCTTCAGATAAAGGTCAATGCAACATTTCATAATTTAATGCAGTAAAAGCTCGGATTGGGAGCAACTTGTTTTTGTGTGAATATTTCACGGAATGATTACAAAAATTGTTAATAAATTTAGACTTGCTAAATCTTGTGTCACATGATGATAACTGAGCCAATGGATAGCTGTCTCTCACACTAGGTCACTGTTGGCACACCCCACTTGTATTGTCAACATCCAGGAACGATTTACTAGGCTGTAGCATTGTGGGCAATGAATTTGTTTAATGAAAATGCAATGTCACATTTCTGTGAACTCATTAAATGGGGACATAGTAAGAGTCATTGGTTATCCTCCTTGTTAAATTTGCACAAATAGAAACAGACTCCATTGAGCCAAAATATAACTGTGATTTTCTTAGTGACAGTGAAATTAGTTTTACACACTAACCATTTTCCTCTCCGCTCTCTCCTAAAATTATCTTCCTTACATCAGCAACAATTACATTTAATAAATACATTTGAATACTTTATATTAAATAAAGATAATAAAAATTTATTTTTAATTAATCATTTTAAAATGAATATTTTTGGATTGTGGAATGAATTGATGGTAAATCTGTTTATAAGATGTGTCATGTGATTTTTAATAATGACTTTCTGCCGGCTTGTATTTTTTTTTTGTATAGAAGGATAAAGAATTATTAATTAGTTCAAAGAATCCACATTTTCTCCTAATAACAAGAATCACAGATATATAGACTATTATTTTACCTGGAAAAGACCAAGCTAAGAACAAGCTGTTAACATCTGGAAAAGACTAAGTTAGTCCCAAACATATGTTCATCTCTGGACTAAGTTAATCCCAAACATATGTTCATCACTGGACTAAGTTAATCCCAAACATATGTTCATCTCTGGACTAAGTTAATCCCAAACATATGTTCATCTCTGGACTAAGTTAATCCCAAACATATGTTCATCTCTGGACTAAGTTAATCCCAAACATATGTTCATCACTGGACTAAGTTAATCCCAAACATCTGTTCATCACTGGACTAAGTTAATCCCAAACATATGTTCATCACTGGACTAAGGTTAATCCCAAACATATGTTCATCTCTGGACTAAGTTAATCCCAAACATATGTTCATCTCTGGACTAAGTTAATCCCAAACATATGTTCATCTCTGGACTAAGTTAATCCCAAATATATGTTCATCTCTGGACTAAGTTAATCCCAAACATATGTTCATCTCTGGACTAAGTTAATCCCAAACATATGTTCATCTCTGGACTAAGTTAATCCCAAACATATGTTCATCACTGGACTAAGTTAATCCCAAATATATGTTCATCTCTGGACTAAGTTAATCCCAAACATATGTTCATCTCTGGACTAAGTTAATCCCAAACATATGTTCATCTCCGGACTAAGTTAATCCCAAACATATGTTCATCTCTGGACTAAGTTAATCCCAAACATATGCTCATCTCTGGACTAAGTTAATCCCAAACATGTTCATATCTGGACTAAGTTAATCCCAAACATATGTTCATCTCTGGACTAAGTTAATCCCAAACATATGTTCATCTCTGGAATTTAAATAATGTAAAAAAAAATGGGGTCAAACATATCAAAGCTATAATTCATGAATATTTCCACAATTTCTTAAAATCCTGAAATACATTTGTGTGACAGGACCCAGCCACAGAAGATGCAGGTACATACAAATGTACAGCAGCCAATGACTTGGGAGAATCTAATGCCAACATTACTCTGAACTTTCAAGGTAACTATTTCAAGTGAATCATTCTAAATATAAGAAAATGCTAAATTCTTCAACTATGGCTGGATGTTTTCTTTAAGAACTGAAAACTTAGAAAGCAATGATGTGTCATCTAGTGGGTTTTATTGCAAGGGATTTGTTAGACAAATGAGTTTTTTTCTAAAAATGCTGCTCCAGAATTGTTTCAGTTTGCTCCATTTGTCAGACATTTTGGTACAAATTAAATTGTAAAATCTTATATTTAATCAGATTTTGATGATTCATCTATTATTTATCACAGTGGGGGAAAGAGTGTATTTATGGTATTTTGTCAAAAATTAGAATCAATATCAATATGACATAAATAATGATTAAGGATAAATGAAGTAATAAAAATATGATATGTAAATTTATATTAAAATTCCTATGCACTCATGACAGTTCACGGCTCCTAAATATTCTGACTGTCTAGTGGTTCCCAAATGGTGCTCCTTGTACTCTTCTCTGGGGCTCTGTGTAACACCCCCCACCCCCCATAACACTACTCCTAAACCAAATGTAATTGTAAGGCACAGGGGCTTCCCTTGGGAACTGATTCCTTTTGTCTGTTTCAGGAGGAGAGAAACCGGGGAAACCCCCAGGTGGTATTGCTCCTACTTTCAAGGAAAAACCCAAAGTTGCTCAGGACGCCAGTGGCAAGAATATTGTCATTGAATGTCAGTGCACTGCCAGCCCTAAGCCTGTCATAACTTGGTACAAAGGGACATCTGTCCTTACTGCCAGCACTAGGGTTATACCCACCATTGTAGAAAATGGCGATGAGTATACCTTGAAGCTAGAAATAATTGTGAGTTTGACACCATTTGTTATTAGATATTACATAAGGCTGCGACTATTCGTACCCAGGTACCAGATGTGAGAGGTTGGGATTAAAAAACGATTTAAAATATTATTGTTGGGTTTGTAAGACAAAATGAGATATCAAATGAAAGATAATTGAATGGGCTATACGTTTGTAAATTTAATTCTTCAGTTTAACTAAATAAACTACCACAAATGACATCCGAATACCATTGAGTCTAATGGGACCCGGGTGCAAATGGCGGCACTGCGTGTCCAGGTCCATTTAGACTAATGCTATTCGGATGTCATTTCACCCAACGTCTCACTTCTGGTACCTGGGTACGAATAGCCAGTTCGATTAAATAATAGTAGCGTTTGTAGGGGTTTTCAGCTCAAACAATTCAGGCTAATTAAAACTATATATTTTATGCTCGTATAAGAAGCACCACCAGAAATAACATACTTGCCTGTGTAAAATTTCAGAATTTCACAAAAGATGATGGTGGTCAGTATAAAGTAACAGCCAAAAATGATGTCGGAGAAGGAAATGCTAATATCACAATCAATCTGGAACCGTAAGTAAAACTACAGATCTATGAAGAAATGAGTTGCTTTGTAACTGTACATTTGAATGCTGGGAAGGAAATGTACATTTTATTGTAACAAACAGGACTGGTTAAATGGGACAGCTTATAAGGCTTTTTGTTTTTTGTCTCATCAGGTCAAGATAGTCTGCTGCCTTTGTATATCTTTTTGACTTAAAGTGGGGATTCTGAAATGAATGAATTATTAAGCACAAATTGTATTTATTAAAAGTTCATTTTTTTCTGCAGACCAAAAGAACCCCCACCTGTCCTACAAGGTAAGCCAAACATTCGACTTGATGAGCCCAACCAAATGATCATCATAGAACAGGGTGTCCAGTCCTCAGTGCTACCCCAGGTCACATGGTATTATGGCAACCAACCTCTGAAAGCAGATGGCAGGTACAGGATAGAATTTCCACAAGAGAAAGGAATCTACTACCCTACATTACAGATCACCAATGTGAGTATTTCAGCCTAATGGGAAAGTTATAAATAGATGAGGATATTTTATGTGAATAAAAATGTATATTTTTGCAATGAAATTACAGGTAGAGACTTGAACCGAAATGGGCTTTTTTTAGAAACACGAACACATTTTCTGGGAAAATATGAAGAAACTTTGTTTGTTGTTCTTTGAATTTGTAATATTATATTGTTATTCCTTGTATTTCTTGTATTTAATTAGCATTATTACAATAAGACTGCGATAATCCAGATGTCGAAAAATCCTGTCGAGCGAGAGTCGGAGTGTAATTTTTAGGGGAACTTTAAGACATTTTTCCATAAATAATAACACGTAAAATACTAAATGTGATTTGAAAGGCCATGGGCATATTTTGTAACTTTTGACTTGTCTAGTCTTTCTTCTTCCCTTTCTTTCCAGTTTTCCAATAAAATAGTATTGTAAGATAAACTGATATTTTTATATTTATTTGACTGAACTGAAGATACATAAGTTTCACGATGGAATTTGAAAATCCAGATAAGTCAATAATCAGGATGGGGGTCAAACAGCAATTATTTCTTGTTTTTAATGAACAATAACATTATAAATATTGCCTTGGTCATCTACAATTGTTTTGGATGAACAATAACATTATAAATATTGCCTTGGTCATCTACAATTGTTTTGGAGTTTTAGAAACACTGAAATGACAATATGTGTCTTCGCAAATGACACAATAATATATTTTAATTATTTTGGAACAGTTCAGTGAAAAGGATTCTGGCACCTACAAGCTGGTCGTTAAAACAAACGGAGGTGAAGCCACATCCACTGCAACAGTCAATGTCTCAGGTACAATTATACGATTTGTTATATTAATGTTACTACTTTACATAATTGTTTTTTATTGTTAGCAAAGTAATCAACCATAATCATAAAAAAATCATAAGTACAGTATTAAATAATCATGACCTTGTATGCATGATTAGAGCTGGTTATAATCTTTGTAACTTTTAAAAATGCAGCTTTGAAACCCAAAGTGAAGGGAGAAGCACCAAAGTTTATCCAGCAACTTGCACCAAAGGTTGGTTTAAGAATTTTCACTTTTTTTAAATTTTATATTTTTAATGAATTATTTTTTTTCTTCAAAAAATAGAAATGCCAATTAGTTCTTTAAAATCCTTATATATTCAAATTTAAACAAAATCCATTATTTTATAAAACACTTGTGATGGATCATTTGTAGAAAATGTGCTTCTTAATTAAATTTGGTAATTAGTCAATGCAGTCTAGAAAAGTTTATTAAATAACAACCATTTTCCACAAAAATTAAAACCTTGTGGTTTCATTTTTTCACAAAAGTTAATATAGTTTGATTAACTTTTTTCTTATACCCCAAATCATAAGGAATAGAGTGGTTTTGTTACAGACTTTATAAGTTTCATTTTAGATTATTAACTTCTGTATAATAATTTACTTTTAAAAAATGATGAACATGTTCTGATGTGAGCCTCTTCCATGTTTAGTTCCTATATTATATTAATAGCATAATCTGTGTTAAAGTTACATTTATAAACATTTAACTTTAAGTAAATAAATATTATTATATTTCTTTTGTCTTTTACAGAATGTCAATGATGGAGACAAAGTCGAGTTTGTAGCCAAAGTTTCTGGTACAGAGCCCATAGAGGTCTTGTGGGCCAAGGATAAAAAGCCTCTCAAGAGTGGGGACATTTTTGGCATCTCCTATGACAAAGGTACAGCCAAGCTGAACATTTCAGAGGTGTTCCCTGAAGATTCAGGAGTTTACTCCATCGAGGTTAAAAACCAGTGGGGATCAGCAACATCATCTGCCAGCTTGCAGGTTAAAGGTCAGTGAACAAATATAATCATTACAGATCTTTAGCATGGAGAACAGATTAAAGAGATTTATTAGTTCATGTGAGGGTCTAGTCCAACACTTACCACCCAGGAGTTTGTGGCTCCTTCACTTCATTAACTACGTTCATTTTTAAACAAAAACAACTGATTCTTACATTTCTATTAGTTAACTAACTCAGAATAATGAACAATGCAGATTTCTTTGAAATCACAATTTGTTGTGGACTGTGATGGGTTCCCTGGCCAGTAACTATTCAACTCCCCCCAAAACTTCTGTTGCGTCTTCCTTTCTATAAATAGAATAACATATCTTTGCTTTATTCATTGTAAACACATTTTTTAAATCAATTCTATCTCAGCAAGAGAGAAAAACTAAAATTGGAACAGGGTATCTCAAATTCAATAGCAATAAACACAAAAGTTAAACTGACCAAAACTGGCAGAATTTTTAGTCAAATTGAAAGTAAGACATAAATGGCCTTTCAGGTGCTAGTTTAATATCTTGAAATTGTTATAACCATCAACACTTTGATCAATTACAACATAGATGGGCTGCGTTACGATCCTTAATTTGTTTATGATTTTAGATATTTTTTTGCTTCGATGCAAAAGATTCCTAAATTCAGTTCTAAGGCAATCAGTTCAAGCTCATTCTAGTCTTATGTATATGATGATGTGATCATGCTTTGATGGCAGAAATATTTAACATTGGCAGGAAACAATAGCAAACTGTTTTCATAGCTTTAAAAACGTATGAGATATCTATTATCAAATTTAAGAAATCTGCCTTTCATGATTAATAAATGAATAATGAAATTATTATTGTTATTACTATTACTCAAATCTTAGGCCTACCTGTGAAAAGTAATCATCAGCTTTTCTTTACCTGTTTGACATATATTTAACACTTTGACATATATTTAACACTTTGACATATATTTAACACTTTGACATATATTTAACACTTTGACATATATTTAACACTTCATAATAATAAATCACTTCAGAACTGCCAGAAGAGAAACTACAGAATGACCAGAACAAGTCCAAGGATGCAAGCAAAACTGAAATTAAATCAGAACAGATTGAGGAATCAAAGATGGAGATTAGAACTCAGTCCAAAACTGTACGTTTCACTTTTTAAAAATAATGTTGGCTTTAAAAAAAAAATTGTTTAATTAAAAATTCTAAATTTTAGAATATTTTGATGATTAAAAAGAAAATTCATCATTATTTATCAATTATTCATTAATTCTGTTGATAATAATGATGATCCTAAATTTCAGTTGGCTTAGTTTGAATGGTTTGAAAAAAACCGCCAAAAAATATCATGCAGTGTTTTTCAACCCTATATCTCATCCTCGTTTCTTTCAGAAACAAGAGACACGTAAGTCTTTTTGCACCCACTTGTTTGTGTATTTTTGGTCTGAGCTTTCATGAAATTTCCCTAGAAATATAGTAAGTTAGTGAAAGCATTGTATTCCCTTGAGTGAAAGCTAGTAGTTGTTTCAGTACGGTTTACACAGTGGTGATTTGACCGCTGCATCAAGAATGTTTCCACCTAGGCTACACCATGAAATGTGCAAATAATTCACTGGTTAATTGTTTTAAAAAGATGTTGTGAGTATCAGTCCTCCCTATTTGTATTCTATTTTATGTAAATGTTTGAGAAATTTAATGAACAACTTCTGGTGTTTTTCACACACAAGAACAACATGTCTCTTCTAGGCTGGTAAAAGAAAATGAATCTCTTCAATAGTATTTATTATAAATTATAGGAAAATTTGTATTTCTATTTTCAAAAAGTATTTTAAAGAATAGTAAACATAAGTTAAAGGAAATGGAAAAAACCCAAACATTATACCATTATATTAGAAAACATTTTAGATCTAGATTTGTGGCCTTTGTTTGCTTTTGAACGCTGAAGTTGCATGATGTGCTACAAGAACTCCATTCAATGAATCTGAGAGTTATTTCCCATCTTTGCACTTCTTAGTTAGAATTTTCATTCCTTACCAAGCCCACAGCATTTACTGTAGGGCATTTGTGTATGGAGAGTATGGCTATTTTTACAAGTGTTTGTTGGTTGATTTCATTGAACTAGAGAGGTTACCTGGAGACAGCTGTTGTCTTTAGGCTTGTTTTGAGCATGACCCATTGCAGTCTTAGTCATTTGGACCTTGAGAATGTTTTAGTGCAGAGTTGAAATTGTTGGTGTATGTTCATATGAACTTTCTTCTTTAGGTATTCAAATATGGATGAGTAGTCATTTGTATTCTCTTCTTCCCTATCATTTTCTCACTCCCGTCCATCAATTCTTGACATGTGTAGCACCTGTAGAAGAAATTATGGAGGTACAGAAAGCGAAGCCTAAAGAGGAAGCTGCACCCCCTAAAAAACCAGAGGAGAAAAAACCAGAACCCAAAAAAGTTGAGGAACCCAAAAAAGTTGAGGAACCCAAAAAAGTTGAGGAACCCAAAAAAGTTGAGGAACCCAAAAAAGTTGAGGAACCCAAAAAGCCAGAAGAGAAAAAACCAGAGCCTAAGATACCAGAAGAAGTGAAAAAAACGGTTGAGGAACCCCAGAAATCTGCAGCCCCATCCATAGTGGTGGATGAGGATGACAAAGGTAGAGTTGGTAAACAAAACAAGGGAGTTAGAAACTTAAGAAAGGGGAAACAACCCAAAGTGGATGCTGACACAGAAGAGGATTCTGGTTCCAAACCAAGGAATCAAAAAACTAAAGGTGGGAAGCCGTATGTGAAACAACCCACCACCATACTTGAAGAACTGGAAGAAGGTACGGTACAGGCTCTTTGTATTGGTGCATGGCTTGCTTTGGGTGTTGACTGCACTCTCTGTTGCATGCCTAAACCTTTGTTAGAGAACTCATACATTTCATGTGACCTACATAATGGTAGTCTTATTAAATTATCAAAATGTACTGGTTGTACTGCAGCAGTGACTCCCTTTATGGTCTTATTCCATGAGGCGGACTGCTCGAGGACAAACATCTTATGTTGAATTTAAGATTTGGTCTGGCAGAGTTCTTTGGAAGAAAATAAGTGAACCAAGACAGAAAAATATTATGGTTTAGGACATGCTAGTTTTAGGCAAGTGCAGATTCTCTGCAAGTCTGTGCAGGTTATTAAACAAGTTTCATTTCATATTAAATTCAAGACATGTTGAATATGAAGTTAATTTATAAATTTAAAATTTAGATTTAAAGTGCTCCACTTTTTTTTCAGTGTGTTTCAGCTGTAGAATAGGGTTTAAATGGTATAAAGCTTCATAAGATTCAAAGATACAAAGTATGAGTATCAAAGATACAAAGTATGAGTATCAACTTTTAAAAAAAAAAAACAGAGCAAAGTGCAGAACATTTAAGCTAAAAATACTTGAGAAGACATAGAATATTCACATCAATAATACTACAAACGATGAGTATGCATTAGTCATCATATAACTAATACCATAGACAGAAATGGGCTTAAGCTCCCAGCAGACACACAAAAGTAATAAAGATGGATGGAAGACAGTGGGAAACATTTAATAAAGGAGGATGAAAGACAGTGGAAAACATTTAATAAAGATGGATGAAAGACAGAGGGAATCATAATTTAGTAAAGATGGATGAAAGACGGGGAAACATTTAATAAAGATGGATAGATGACAGAGGGAAACATTTAATAAAGATGGATGGAAGACAGGGGGAAACATTTAATAAAGATGGATAGATGACAGAGGGAAACATTTAATAAAGATGGATGGAAGACAGGGGGAAACATTTAATAAAGATGGATGGATGACAGAGGGAAACATTTAATAAAGATGAATGAAAGACAGAGGGAAACATGTAATAAAGATGGATGGAAGACAGAGGGAATCATTTCAATACTTAATTTGGAATGAAAGAATATTATCAAATTTCTTTTAACTTCCTTCTTTAAGGAAGGGAATCCATGACCATAGTAAAAAGTCATCAAATATAAGCAACCAATAGACTGATTTGGCTGTTACATATGAACTTGCTAGGTTTTTTTCATTCCCTTATCTCTGCGTGAACATATAGGCTACCTCAAGTGCAGATTGATTTTCAAAGATTTTATGCAAGTGTCAATTATTGATTGGAATGAACCAAGACCTCAATCTCCTTAGTGTACCAGGCTGATAACACAAAACATGCCAGGCCTGATATGTCGTATAATACATTATCATATCATATTCATGTGAAAAGTATAGCTCACAGCAATAGATTGACTAGAGAAACTCAAAAATGTTTGAGATTGTACTCCTGAATCAGACCAAATTTAACATGAACAGAATAAAGCTAAAGCCTGCGTAAGAAGAGATATAGTATATATATTCCACTTTGCTTGTTGCACCTTGAGAGTAATACACTGGGGATGTCAGTCTATTGTGTCAATTTAAATATTTCAACCGTAATCTGCTTAACCTTTTACCCAGAAAAGATTTTGGAGGAACCACCAGCAAACCAGTTTAAATCAAGTCCATTTTCCCATTATACTTCTGTATGGCATAGATTCCGCTGTTGTGCGGTCTTGCTCCAATGGGCTGAAATGAGAATTATTTTGCTCTTAAAATATACACAGGAGCTTAGCTGTTTTCTTTTCATGGCTACATCCCCTCTGTGTTCTTGAATAGTTTGTTTCGTTTCTTTGTTTTTCATAGTAAATTTGCTTCAGCTGCGGTAAGAAGGTGGCTATACATGTTTATAGTCTAAACCAGTAGTTAGTTAGTCTAAAACAGTGGTTCTCAACCTTTCTAATACCGTGACCCTTTAATACAGTTCCGCATGTTGTGGCGACCCCCAGCCACAATTTTTTTTTCTTTGCTGCTTCATAACTATAGAGGACGTGTGTTTTCCGATGGTCTAAGGCGACCCCTGGGAAAGGATCATTCGACCCCCAAAGGGGTCACGACCCACAGGTTGAGAACCGCTGGTATAAACACCATTTTTCTGCATCCTTCTTTAGCTTTGATTAAAAAAATGTTAACGCTTATTTTTGAGGATAGAATGTCATATTCTTTTATTTTA